>JAWRYS010001525.1:0-347500 GCA_034769895.1 Magicicada septendecula
TGTATCGTCTTTACCTGTCCGCTAAGTCTGGCCCTTGCGATACCTCCTTCATAATGGAATGCTAACTTGGTTTCGAGGCTTTCTTCTGGGATTCGTGGCTCCAAGTTTCTCGCCAGACAAACCTTTCCGAGGAAGTAGGCCGTCAGGGTCGATCCTCTATTTGCTTCGTATCTACCGTAACATATATTGTCCCGTATGATATTCTGGGTACTTTCGGACTAATATTTTGATTTGAGCAACTCCTTGAACTCGGCGTAACTCTGAATATCGTGCCGTGTTGCCGTCCACCAATTGTCATTCACTTCTTTGAAGTATTCATCAATTTGTCCTCTTATGATCGGCCATCTGGTCTCTCGGTTCCTGCTCAAGATCTCATCTATTCGGGCAAGAAATTCCATGGGGTTTCGTTTATATGCCCTAAAATTCATCGCTTCCCGATTGTCGGCGTGTTGGAATTGCGGCACTACTGCTGGTCAGTTTCCAATGTTTTCAACTTCTTCCCGCATCCTTGGAAATTCTCGGCGCTGCATGTCTTCGATCCGCTCATAATTATTGTTGACTCGCCTCTGTATCGTGTTCACGGTCGTCTCGATACCTATGCACCGCTCTTCCGTTTTCTGTTGCATTGTCATGATCCGGACTTGATTGGCTTCTTCCAAGTTGTTCACTCGAACGTTAATATCCTCTTTGGTTTGTTGCAGTTCGTTACTGGTCTGCTTCCATTTCTCTTTTATCTCGAATATTTCTTTTTTGACTTCTGTCATCTCCTCCTCGTTTTTTCGTTCAGGGCTTCCATGTTTCTTTGGCTATCTTGTTTCAGCTCATCTATTTTTTTATTAGTGTCATCGATTTTTCCGCTTAACTCTTCCTTCAAGTCCTTGTGCTGTCATCTATTTTGTTATTAGTGTTGTCTATTTTTTCTTCCATCTTCTTGCTGTTGTCATCTATTTTCTGGAATTGTTCATTCATAAACTTTATCATTTCTAGGAAGTTCGCGTCCCCTTGTTGGGTGGGTTTTTCGGGTTCCATGGGAGGTAATCTTGCTTCGACGTCTTTTACTGGCATCGCCTCATTTTCGTCCATGTTGATTTCTGGTTCCGCCTCTGCTACCCGATTCTTGGATGTCGCTCTCTTTTGCATGTTCTATTCTTCTGGTACTGCAGCTGCTTGCTCGAAATTAGGTAAAACTGAATTTATGGTGCTTTATTTTTTATTATTTGTGACCTAATTTAAGCCTCTTATGTTGTGCGCCACTTTGTAACATAACGGGTTTCCGGTGTGTTAATCCGTTTAATTGTTTTAAATTTTAATTGAAGTTTAATTTTAGTTTATTTATTTTTATTTATTTATTCAATTCAGTTCAATCGTTCATTGAATCCAATGTAAATAAATCTGATGAATGCACTGGAAGTTAGTTAGCAAAATCTTTTAAACTTCGGTTAATTTATTTTAATTTGTTATTCTTCCGTCGACTAGGCGAATTGGTGACGTAGATTCCTCGCTGAAAGCATAAATATTTGGTAAGAAATGATCACTTACTAGTAGTGAGTCTTGCCGATCTTGCAGGTTCGATGTAGCAATCTAATCTGTAGATTGACTTACCGTATTCAAATTTGCCACTGTGTTTCAGGCTATCCAATAAGAGTCGTTCACCTATTCTGAAAACCCTAATCTACTGAAATGAACTAACTGACTCCGTTTCCTCATATAAAATGATAATTTATTCTTTTTAACACTTCTTTTTAATGATCTAAAGTATCATTAACCATTTTAGTTCAAAATTAAGTAACATTAGTTGTTTGTTTCATAAAAATTGTCTCAGGGTGATAAAACTGATCTACAACGTCAGTGTGTGATTAAAATGCTTTTTAGTTAAATAAATTAATTCATATGTGGGTTCTTTTAGCTTACAGGATACCAAATTATTTATTAGAACTCTTACTCTACCGTTATTAGGCAGTTTGAGGATGATTACAACTCAATCATCTCTTAATATTTAATATTTAAAATTATAACCATGCCTGCTTTGGACATTTTAGGTTAACTAAATTATTAGTCAACCGACAATAAATGATTTAAAGAATGTTTGTTAACATTAAAATAACTCTTGATAAAACATTTAAAATGTGAACAATAAAATAATATGTTGAAACAGTGTTGTTGAATGAAACATCTGAATCATCATTTGACTCTATAAAAGGTAATTGTTTAGGTGTAAGTATTTATATAGCTTAACAGCCTTAGTTTCTTATTCATAATAGACATAAATATTTAAATACTAATAGTAGTAGACACTCCTTAAATTACAAAACATAAACAGCATTTGCATTTTTCATTAACTTTCGTTAATTGCTTCAGACAGTCGACAATTCTCAATCACTTATGAATGCTTGTTAGTTTGATCCAGGTTTATTAAACAACAACTTTAATCAGGTGTGGTTATATCACACTCAGTATTTATACATAATAAATGATTAATTGTTTGCAAAATTCTTAATAATAGAATATTCAAATTAAGTTAAGGATTGTCATTAGTACTGTTGATTGAATAATATTAATAATGCACCATAATCTACATACTTTATTTATACACATTATTAGAATGTGGTTCGATTATATCGTCTTTTCAAATTCTTAACTAATTTTGAGAACATCATTGTACTCCTTTTTTAAATCCCGGAATTGCTATGGATTATACACTTAGCAATCCTTATTAACGCACTGTTACACTTAAAACATCTTCAATACTAGTGTAGTTATGATGGCACAAATTTAGGTTATGTTGCTTTGTTGACAACGGTGACGCGCACAAATTGTGTAAACAGCTGTTTCCTTGCGGTGTCGAGTAGCCGTCTGCTCTTCTCTAAAGTTGATTAAAAAGTGTCTCAAAATGGCATCTCAATCTGCCATTCCGTCCTGTGATCGTTGTAAAATTGGCTAATTTCTTGGATCTGATTGGTTGATGATCTTTAATTTGATGCACATACCCCCTCCGCGCAATATTTTAATTGTTGTTCTTAGCGTGGGGAGTCTGGGTTTGAGATTATAAACATTTGCTCGAATTGACACAAATATTTTATAATTGTAATAACTTTCTTATTATGGCATAGATTTAAAATCTAAGCTTTCACTGTATTGGTAACACTTAGCTCTTTATTTAGAGTCCACTCATGGTGTGCTTCCGTTCATTATTAAGGAAGTTAATGTTTGAGATTATCACATTAAACTATTCACTATTAATTGTATTTATTCGTAAATTAAAACTATTTAATGGCAATCATATCTCCTTGTGAGCATGCCTTCCAAGTCCTTCAACACTTCTCACTTATTTGTTACTTATATTTATTGACCAAATATAGTTCTTATGCTACCATTGACTTAGCCTAAGAGTCTATTAATTGTATTTACAAATTATTTATAATAAAAGGTATTTGGGTAACTTCTGTATTGCCCCAGTTGTAAACATTGAGTTGTTACAACTACTGTTTGTCTTTGTTTGTTGGAATATATTGTTATTCCTTGGTATTTTTGTCATTAACATGACCTCTATATGGCACTATGAAGTGTACCTTTAATTTAACTCTTATTTGGGAATGTAGTGTCTTTTCAGACCATTATTTAGTTTAGAATAGTTTACTAGTAGTAGTGTATTGATAGTTAGTCTTGTGTTTTAACACACTAGTCTGTCCCTTAGCATATAGCATTGGATAATAGTAGTTACATCTGGTGTCATATGACAGGTGTGCTTATTTATTCTTATTACACATTATGTCCTTGCTTATAATTCTTTTATGCTATTATGATAGTGATTTTATATCTTACTTATGACATAGGTATCCTTCTGTTATTTCTATTTAGCATTACAATGTGGTTTTTTAACAATGTTTCACATAGTGAATCTCATTTTGGCTGGTTTTGTTCACTTTCTCTACTTGAATTCTTATATAAAGATTACTCTTCGTATCTGATATTGGTATTGGTAGAAACCTTATTACTTCTACTTGATTTGGGGTACAAAATATTTTAGTTTAGATATGTTTTACCTACTATTAAATATGAAATTAGGTGGAAAGTACCTGTATCGAGGTTACATCGTTTTATTATTTGTAGCAACAATGGGTGTATTGAGTTGATTCAAATTTACATTTTTTAACCTTGTTTTTTCAAGTCTAATGTTATTAATGACAACTGGTAATTCATTATTTAGTTCTTTTTTCTATCTTACATGATTTTTTGATTACTTGACTAACAATTATTATAATTATGATACAATTTTAATTTTTCTTTATATTACATTGATGTTGTGCATAACATGTCATTATGCTTTTATTTACAGCTTCTATTAACACATTATTGTTACTTCCACTCTTTGTCTAATATAGGATGTCCTACTCATTTACAATATTATGTGGAGTTACTCACTTTTTTTACTGATATTTAACACATTCCACTCTTCATAAAATAATACTTACCGCTGCCAGAATTTCACTTACCGTCATGGTCCCTGTAAAACTTATCTTTTGAAAACTGCCCAAGGTCGCCACGATATTTTTTCTAGAAGGTAAAATATCGAAAACTTATATACTCTTGCCCTTATAAAAATCCCGCTATCTGACTGTAATAGAATTTCAGAAAACCCCCGATTTCGTTAGACGAATTTTTTCAACACAGAAATGAGGAAGTGGTAATGACGAAATAACTTAGACTAACACATTTTAGTGATTAAATGAATGTTTTACTTACTAAGCACGGACATCCTTAATCCAAAAACCACAAAGGAAAGAAAACATAAACTAAGTTGGTTACATTACTCTTATATTAACTATATGCTTTTTACTCACAAGGTAGCCCAGCTTTGCTCATTCTCTCTACCACACTCCATACAAACCCTTTTTAAAATGTTCTAAAAAGCTAACAGAAAAATTAGTTTGATATGCGCGAGGTCCGCCGAGCACGTGCTTTCGTTTCGGTCACATGTTATGTTAGTAGCTACACTTGAATCGTCACTGCACTGTTTGTAATATCGGTCACTTCCTCGGGTCCCGGTCGGTCTTCCTGAATTAATTACCTTTTCCGAAAACTTGACCAACCGGGCCCGAAAACAAAATATAAGCTTCTGTAACGGAACTCTGTATTTCGTTGACCACTTGGCGTCTCTGAGCCTCCAGGTGGTCTAGTGGCTAACGCGGGCGATTGATGCGCTCGTGGTCCCGGGTTCAATTCCCGGCGGAGGTTCCGTACGGCGTGCACTCAGCGTCGTGAGGCAAACTGAGTAGGCGCTGAGATAACAGCGCCGCCTCCTGGCTGTGAATACCGCAACTAGCGGCTGGTGGCGCGTAGTACTAGCCATACACCGTCACACTAACACAAAAGCCGCGCGGTACGCCTTGGTCCTTAATGGACTGTTGAGCGGAGGTTTATTTATTTTACTTGGCGTCTCTGCCTAATGTCGACTGTCACTGAGAACGTAACAGGTACATCTTCCTTTCTCTGGCGGTAATGGTTGTTCACTGCCACTATGCTTTCGTCGCTCATTGCTCATTTGCTGTTAGGTAACCATTTTATATATGGAATATTGAGGTATATTCTGTGTACCAAAGTACGATATGGGCTTTGGCTCTGCTGACGTCATTGATAGTAGGCAGTCTCTTGGCCATATTTCCTGTTAATCTTGGAGAAGATGATGAATATTTTTTACACTCTGGCCATCTTGAGTTTTTAGTCAGAGCGTCCTTTTGAGCGCGCTTGCGTGGGTATTCGCGCCTGTGCGTCGACACACTTGCAAAGTTCTTAGAATTTTGAAGGGGGCAAATTCTTCAGCCGCATTGCTCAACAACAAACTGCGTCTATGCTTTTGTTTCAAATTGTTGCTTAACACTGTTCTGTTACACAATGGAAATAACGTTGCACAATAATACAGTTTTACAATATTTTATACAAGCCCGCCCGAAAACGAAATAAGTAAAAATATATAAATGCCCCATACGGTTAAAATAAAAAATACCCAAAAATGACCCGCTACAATACCCCCTCGATGAGAATTCTGCTGTCCACAACAGAAGAAATCTCATCGATAAACCCCGAAGAGGACCGGTGAGGAACTAGTGCCAACAACCCCCTTGTTCTTAATCTGCATGGTTACACGACCCCCCTGGCTCAGCGACCATGGACTCATCTGAACGAGATCCCTGGACTTCTCCGTAAGAGATCCCAACACCGAGAAATCGAGCAGACTCGTCCCACAGCGCACCTCGCCTTCTCACATGCTACCCCCAAAAATCCTCAATCCCTGGCTCAGATTATCCCAGCTCCTCCGCCGATATGTTTCCCCTTTTTGCAAGCTGGGCTGCCTTTAGCAAATACTGGGCTCACACACACTAACATTACATGTTACCATAACACATTAAAAATAAAAGATTTCTTTTCAAATTTATTAAAAATTTAAAAAAATCCGAAATTCAAAAAAAATAATATTTTATCAAAAAATTCTCTTCCTTGTTTTTCTAAATTTTTGTTTCAAATGACTTAACCTAGACATTTCTACTAATCTAAACACATCCTTACTCTAACATGAGAACCACTTATAGTCTACCAATACAATGCAATACAATAAAATAAACATGGTTAATGCACACATAATAAAATAATCATTACTCAAAAATATTCACTCGCTGGCAGGCGAAAAATCAAGTTTTTTTTTTCCCCCCAAAAAAATTAAAATTTTCAAAATGTTAAAATTCAAAAAAAAATTTAAATTTATTTTAAATGTTTCCCTCATATGCAAAATTATTTAAATATTGGTTCGAATTAATTAAACAAACAAATTAAAAGTGACTTCCTACTATACAAGCTTAGTAGGTGTATGACCTCATCAGCTGATCGAAACTAGGTCAAGTCCAAACCCTTGACCTACATATGTTATGTATACTTTCTGCACCTACATTAAACATCTGTAACAATCTAACTCAAAGCACAAAACATAATAAAATAAAATATTTAAAATGAACAAAATATTAATATAAATAATAAACAAATTGACATTTAAATTATTATGAAAATTAAATTATGAAAATAAACACCTTAATTTTATATTATTCTCCAATTTTATCACAATTCTGTCACTGGCTTTACAAAATGAAAATTTTATATCTTTATCATAAATCACTCTCTCTATTTGACAATCTTACTTTATTCTACTGTGGGTGATTTGAACTATTTATTCTCATTGACTGTACTACTAGATCTGTATACATATATAATCTTTATTCCCCTGACTCTACTATTAACTTTTACTACATGACACCCCTCTCTATAAAAATATCTATCAAAACACTCTAAATTCAATTTACCCCTGGCACCGCTCATCTTTGTACTAGGATGTGTGTTCCCTACCTGGCTATAACCATACGAGCCAATGCCCCTCCAAAATATCGGCAAACACTCACGCGAACTACTCTATTCTCGCCACAACGCCGCACGTTGCTCACACCTTACCACCTCACCCTAACTACAAAATATCATCAACAAATATGTTTAAATCTCATTCACATTACTCATCTCTACATATACTCACTACTGCTGTGTCAAAATCAATACTTCTCAAAATACTATAACATGTATAAGCTCAAAACAACATTACCTTATATCATCTCTACTAATTCAACTTTAACTTTGACAGATCTATATGTCACATAAAATATTTATCACCCAAAACTATCCTTTATTAATTTGCATAAATTATTACTTAGTTTCTCATTTTATCAAATTATTTGTATCATTATTTTAAAACATCTGTAATACATTGCAAACATTTCATTGAACATTAATAACTTGGAACCTTTATAACCAATATACCAGTGACATCTTATTGCTGATCAACTGATATCCTATTAACATAATTAAAACACATCTCATAATTGAACAACTTACATGGAATATACATATTCGGTTATCCATACTCACTTCTATTATTTTAATTGCCTGCCAGGCGCTTAATTATTGGCTTAATTTAAAGCATACACATATCATGAAAACACATATTCTTATCAATGCCTATACCTAACATACAACAATAAAATAATACATTTAAAATCATAGCATGTAATGAACACCTTATATTACATATCTGACCAGCTAGTTAATTGAACAGAGCATAAGCAGTTTTATTGGATCCAACTTTGAATAAAAAAAAATGTTATGTTATTAAACTTTACATTCGTGACTCCTTTGCGTCACCTCCCAGCCACACACACTATTTCAGATTATGGTGGACTGTGGCGCCCATTCGCTTCCACAAAGACTGTATATTTTGGAGCAGGTTTTACCTCTCCGTGTCTCTGCTTCCGCTATTAAGTTTTAAACGTACTGAACATCATCATGTTCTTGTTATATTATACACCCTTAAGACGGATCTACCACCTGTCTTGCTACCCCAAGGCGGGCAGAGTGGTAGCCGCTGTTCCATAGTTCCGGGAAGATTTCCTCTAGTTGTCACCCCCCAATGAATTTCTAATATATACCAATTTCAAGTCAGCTATGGTCAAGGGACTTGGTATGACCATAGCTGGCCGCTAGCCAAAACCACGGTTAGTGCTGGTAAGACAGTAACCGCCCGAAAAGTCGAGGAAATCTAAACTTTCATTTCACCGCCTGTTATACATCAATACTATTATGTGCGACACGGTCATTTAGTAATGTGTGTAAAATTTTTACTTTACACGGATAAGGTGCGCCGCACATTTATCGCCATTTTGGCCTCCGATGGAGGTAACACTCACTGTTACCTCCAACCCATTTCGCTACTTGCGAGAGCACAGGCAACCCCCACAATAGCCACTTAATAGCTAATTACAATTGAAAACTAATTAAAATTTTTGTATACATTATCATATAATATTTGCATCAACAATCATTTAACCCATTCATAACCTTTTACCATTTAACTTTCTTGAAATTTTCAAAATTTATTATTAATAATCATTATATATCATTTTTCATTTATTATAAAAATTTTTAATTATTATTTTTATTAAACAAAATTATTTCCCATAATCTCATTATTGAATTAACATCTCAATCACACCTATGAACACTTTTATTACATATGATTATAAAATTTTTTCTACTTACAATCCATTTAACATGATATACACCCAAAACATAATCACCATCATCTCTGAAACATTTTACACAAAATTAGTTTAAATCCAACAACTCATCATTCATTACCAAATTTCCAAATCTCGTAAAATAAACTGAATTTACAAAAAAAATTAATTATACAACATTTACATAATCAATTAAAATATTTAAAATATATCAAATTGTTTTAATTAAATTAATTATTAACAATATAGAATTCATTACCATCCAAACAATTATAATTCTCTGATTACTTGTTTTCAAAATTAATTTGGTTTATTTATTTAAATTGCAAATATTTTAATATTATTCTTACAACAATTAATTACCTACATACACTGTTCACTTAACCACAACACATACAATTGGCTTTACTACATATTTATTTACAAATCTGATTCATTATTTAGTCAGTTATCACATCTCAATTTCCAAATCAGCAAAGTCAAATAGCTTAAAACAAAATATTTAACTGTCTTTTACTGTTTTATATTTTAGCCTCCATCGTCAAAAAGATACCTCACATATTTATAGCATAAATGATTTTTATTCACCTTTAGTTTATTATTATTATTTTCATAAACCCTTATTTCTAAATCCTTCATCATACCATTTATTATTTCATACAACTTGTCGCTATCAGTTAATTTTGTCCGGTCTCCGTCAGTAAATTGTCTCAATACCCAGTCAACTATTTTATCATTATTTATAACAGTGTTATTCAGATATTCCTCTCCCTCTCTTTCATCATCTCTCTCCATATCTAACACCTGCACCAACATTTCATACCCTCTATTAACCTCACAAATTTTTATTTCTCACTCTCTTTCTTTACAACACCTCTCATAACCACACTGAACTCTCCCATTCCATGCAGAGGGCAATACCACAAAATCATTTGAATACCATCTGGCCCTACCAGATAAACACAAAAAACTTATTTTACCTTTTGAAGAACTCTCGTCTTCTACAAAAATTATTGAGGAACTCTTGTCCTCCATCAACACTTGTGAATTCTCTGCTTCACATTTAACCCCATAAAAATTTGCCCCCTGTTCACCTTCTACATTTAAGCTACCACTGTACTCCCTTTCTAAATCATAAACACTAACTAACAATCCATGATCAATCTCAACTCTCATTCTACTCTCATTTTCACTATTGTCTACTGTATCACTTATTGATACCCCCTTTTCAGCTACATCATCATTATTCTTGTTTAATGTTATTTCATCATTATAATTAATTGTATTACTACCACTTACCTCAGGATTGTACTCGCCATCTCCCACTATTTGGTCATTGTAATTTATTAATTCATTATCGTTATCACTCACCTGGTTAATTACTTCTTCACTACCATCAACAACATTGTTACCACTTTCTATTGCTACATTTTCAATTGCGTCACCGTTATCATTTTTTGTCTCGTGACTACCATTTTCTACTATTTTACTCTCACTAACCCCTTCACTTACCTCGTTACTTTGTTTACTAGTATCATCACTATTTTTATTCAGGAAAGCGTATAGTCCCGTTTTTTGTTCTTCCATTTGTCTAAGCTTATTATTTAATTTACGCCAATCATCCTCAGTCATTCTGTTCAAAACCCTTTCAAACTCGCGCCAGAATTCCGTACTATTCCCGAACTCTCCCCATCCACTCACTTTATTTTCTTGAAATTGGTTTGTCTTTTTACCTTTATTTACCACCACCACACTCTCATCATCATCACTAGGCCTATTTTCTGTCTTATTCTCTACCAATTTTACTTCAACTATCTTACCTGTATCATTGGTTATTTCACTATGTTTATTAATTTCCGCAAATATTCCTTCCTCTTGTTCTTCCATTTGTGTTAACCTATCGTCTAAATTACCCCATTCCTCGTTTGTCATCTCACCCACAACACCTCGAAATTCACTCTCCCACTCGTCCCATGCAAAATCACTATCGTTACATTGTATTATAGACATTTTTAAAGTTCGTTTGTATAATACTTTTATATATAAAATTACTCTTTTTCTCTACTCACACCTAACACATTGTGAATCACAATAACATAAACCTAACCTACTTAATTATGTACGATAAAATTTTTATACATTCGTCATTACCACATCCTATTTTCTGTGTATTAAAATAGGTCTAGTTCCTATAAAATTTATATACGAACATCCTGGCAGGGTCGTCGCTGTGGAGTTACTCACTTTTTTTACTGATATTTAACACATTCCACTCTTCATAAAATAATACTTACCGCTGCCAGAATTTCACTTACCGTCATGGTCCCTGTAAAACTTATCTTTTGAAAACTGCCCAAGGTCGCCACGATATTTTTTCTAGAAGGTAAAATATCGAAAACTTATATACTCTTGCCCTTATAAAAATCCCGCTATCTGACTGTAATAGAATTTCAGAAAACCCCCGATTTCGTTAGACGAATTTTTTCAACACAGAAATGAGGAAGTGGTAATGACGAAATAACTTAGACTAACACATTTTAGTGATTAAATGAATGTTTTACTTACTAAGCACGGACATCCTTAATCCAAAAACCACAAAGGAAAGAAAACATAAACTAAGTTGGTTTCATTACTCTTATATTAACTATATGCTTTTTACTCACAAGGTAGCCCAGCTTTGCTCATTCTCTCTACCACACCCCATACAAACCCTTTTTAAAATGTTCTAAAAAGCTAACAGAAAAATTAGTTTGATATGCGCGAGGTCCGCCGAGCACATGCTTTCGTTTCGGTCACATGTTATGTTAGTAGCTACACTTGAATCGTCACTGCACTGTTTGTAATATCGGTCACTTCCTCGGGTCCCGGTCGGTCTTCCTGAATTAATTACCTTTTCCGAAAACTTGACCAACCGGGCCCGAAAACAAAATATAAGCTTCTGTAACGGAACTCTGTATTTCGTTGACCACTTGGCGTCTCTGCCTAATGTCGACTGTCACCGAGAACGTAACAGGTACATCTTCCTTTCTCTGGCGGTAATGGTTGTTCACTGCCACTATGCTTTCGTCGCTCATTGCTCATTTGCTGTTAGGTAACCATTTTATATATGGAATATTGAGGTATATTCTGTGTACCAAAGTACGATATGGGCTTTGGCTCTGCTGACGTCATTGATAGTAGGCGGTCTCTTGGCCATATTTCCTGTTAATCTTGGAGAAGATGATGAATATTTTTTACACTCTGGCCATCTTGAGTTTTTAGTCAGAGCGTCCTTTTGAGCGCGCTTGCGTGGGTATTCGCGCCTGTGCGTCGACACACTTGCAAAGTTCTTAGAATTTTGAAGGGGGCAAATTCTTCAGCCGCATTGCTCAACAACAAACTGTGTCTATGCTTTTGTTTCAAATTGTTGCTTAACACTGTTCTGTTACACAATGGAAATAACGTTGCACAATAATACAGTTTTACAATATTTTATACAAGCCCGCCCGAAAACGAAATAAGTAAAAATATATAAATGCCCCATACGGTTAAAATAAAAAATACCCAAAAATGACCCGCTACAATTATTAGTTGTATATGGGTCATCTAAGTTAGTCAGTTATTGTCTAATTTTCAATCTGAAAGTTCTTCAGTTATTATTTATACGGGTAGGATGTTAATCTATAGTTGACTGGCTCTTGGAATCTATATTTTATGCCATGGTTGTTATGTGTCTTTCTCGTAGTATGTTTCTTCCTTGTTTTCATTTAAAATGCATATTAGTTCTTGGTATCGAAGTCACGTATGAACAGTAAATTATTATAAATAAATCACCTTATATCCGTCGTGTGACTTCGTTGTCGATTAAAATGACGCGTTTCGGAACATCTGTTCCATCATCAGATAATATCGCTCTATTGAGGTCGTTATCATGTAACGACTGCAACAGTTTTTACATTGGTCAAACGGGGAGAGGTTTCCTCAAACGATTTAAAGAACACACACCAAAACGTCACCTAAATAATCTCACTTTGTTAAATAATATCAAGTCCAACTTTGCCCGCCACTTAATCTTACACAATCATAATTATACTGATTTTAAATCTAATTTAATACCCCTACATGTGTGCAACAAAGGCCGTTACATGGACGCAATAGAGGAGTTCGAAATATACAAAGCATATAATAACATAAACAGCCGAGACTTCATATTGAATGACCACTTAAATTTTAAATCCAACCCGCTATACGATACAGCTTTGAACCTGCTTAGGCGTAATCACTCAGATAATAGTTCAGTGTCCGATCGGCTTCGTCGTGGTGCGCACCATTTAGGAAGCAAGTGAATTACATAGTGGACAATTATGTGTAACATGTGTTTTTAACGTTTAACGACCTCAATAGAGCGATTTTATCTGATGATGGAACAGATGTTCCGAAACGCGTCATTTTAACCGACGTAACGAAGTCACACGACGGATATAAGGTGATTTATTTATAATAATTTACTGTTTTCATTTGTTCCTTACTGACTGAAACTATTGGGTTATTGGTTCCTGTGGTATAATCACTGTTTGCTGTATCTTCTTTCTTCTTATATGTTATTGTTATTGTTATTTACCATTACATTTTATTAACTCCTGTGTTGTGAGTTTATTCTTCTTGGTGAGTTGCTCATGTAGTTTCATTCTAGATTAAATACTTGGTGTGTCTTGTTGACTCAATTATCATGACATGTGTTAATATTTTGGTTACTTAAATATTGGGCTCATATGTCTTGTTACATATTGTCCCCCCTCGAAAATATATCATTTGGATTAATTCCTTTATGGGATTTGAGAAATTATCTGTTACATTTTCTTTTTTATTTGAGCTTCCGTCTTCCTATTCTTGTTTCTTTCATTTCATATTTTTATACATTGTCATCTTTGATCTGGTTTACTATCTTCTTGCTTGGTGGTTTATTTCCCTGTAGTATTTAATTCCCTATCATTTCCCTAACGTGGTAATTGGTACAGGTCAGAGGGGCACTCTTGGCTTCCATACTCTGCTGTCCATCCTAAATCTTCTGACACCAGAGGGACATACCGTCTGCTCAGGTATATTGTTGTTGGAGCTTATCTCTATAAACAAACATAAAAACTTAAAGTAGTCATTGTGTGACTAATAAAAAATATTCAGGGGTTACTCACGCAGTTGCTGCTCAGATTTTATAATATCTTCTTTCCTTTTTTCACTTTATTTTATTCTCTTTAGCTCTATTTGAAACAATATTGTTGATAGATTTTTATTTGTATCTATTTTCTCTTTTATGGATCTTCCTTTACTATTTTCTGCTTAGTAACTGTATTAGTTGTAATAATACTAGTTGATTTTATATTTCATGTCTGGTCTTATTGAGTATGCCTTCAAGTTTTGGTAACTACTTGTTCTTCATTATTGGAATATTTTTCCTCATAAAATTGGTGCTGGTTCTGAATAGTATCTCTTCATCGATGACTGGTTATATGTCCCTTTCTTTCTCTGTGTTTGGGTTTCCATAAGTTCATAGGTATTATTACCATTCTTCTTTGTGATAGATGTTCTTCGTATCGATTTTTTCTTTCTCCTACTTGATTTTCTCCTCTTTGGTGATTCTTTCTCCTCTTTGGTGATTTTCTTCTCTTCTCCTTCAAATGTTTGATGGTTAACATTTATTCTGGACAGTGTGTCTGCTGCAATATTCTTTTTTCCTGGGACGTATTCCCAACTTATGTTATATTCTTGCAGTAATAGAATCCATCTCGTTAGTCTGCCATGATTTAGTTTACCATTCTTCAAGAACGAGATCGACTTGTGGTCCATTCGAACCGTTATAGGGTATCATAAATTTTTGTTCGATATTTGTTGCAGCTCAGTAACTCTTTTTCTGTTACATTGTAATTGTGCTCGCAACTATTAAGTATTCGGCTAGCGAAGCTGATCACTAGATGATTCTCTTCATCGTCCTCCTGATATAACACGGATCCTAGGCTGACGTCGCTAGCGTCGCAATTCATGTAGAAAGGTTTTGTAAAATCAGGATGATGTAACATGATGGTTTTAAGAAATTTAGCTTTTATTAATTGCAGTGTCATGTCTTGTTCTGGCCCCCATGTCCATTTGTTCTTTGACGATAACTGGTGTGCAAATCGTGATGTTAATTCGGAATAATTCTCCTTAAACTTTCGGTAATAATTTCAAATTCCTAAGAACGATTGCAGTTGTTTCTTGTTCCTCGGTGTGGGGAATTTCTGAATCGCCTCGATCTTGTCCTTAGCTGGTGTAATTCCATGTTCGGATAGGTTGAAACCCAGGAACTGCACTTCATCCACTATGAATTTTGATTTTTCCAGCTTCAACGTGATATTGTTTTCAGATAGTTTCTGCAACACATGCTTTATTCTCTGGCAATGTTCTTCCCAGTTTGCTGAGGTTATAAGTAAATCATCCACGTAAATGGTTGTGAATTGAAGTGCTTCTTGTCCCAACACTTGGTCCATGCACTTCACGAATACTGCTACGGAGTTGACCAGTCCGAAGGGTAGCCTTTTGAAGTGGTAGTTGCAACCATCGAATATGAATACCATGTATTGGCGCCTGTTCGGGTGTAATTCCACCTGCCAATACCCGCAAACTGTCCCAAGTACTTATAAATTGGGTACCATGAAATTTTTTAAGAATTTCTTCTATTCTACCGGGGATGTACGGTCGTTAAGGATGGTTTTATTTATCTCTCGTGCGTCCAAACAAATTCACACTTTCCCGTTCTTCTTTGGAACTGCTAGAATTGGGCTGGTACTGACTGGGTTCGATTATGTCTTCTCTCAACAAATGGTTTATTTCATCTCGTACTGCTTCTTTCAGTGAATAGGCGATGGGATAACATTTTCGGTTGAAGTTCACTGGTTCCTTAAATCTTATTTCGCATTTGTAATTTTTTACTTTGCCAGGCGAGTTGGAGAATACATGTCAGTAATCGTTGTAGATGCCTATCAATGTTTCTACTTGTGTGTCGGTGAGTTGGGCATTCGTCTTTTCTTTTTTAAAAGTACGTATTTCTTGGAGTTTCTCTCTCCACAATAGGTCATCATCATTTTATAAAATACACTGTCACTCGGCGTATGCCATCTATGGTTTTTTACTTCGCTGCTATTGTAAATGTCTCGGTCCGAAGGGGCACTTTCGCTTCCAATTAGCTTCGCCGTCCAGTTTATACAATTCAAGTCTAGAGTTACTTTGGCTCTCCTCATATCTATTATTGCTGAATATTTTCTTAGCATATCGCAGCCGATTAACATTGTGAAGGGTAGTCCATGTGCTACCAAAAATTCCATAGTTATGGTCTTGCCGTTGCTGTTTAATTCTAACATGACTTATCTGCGGACGGTCTTGTTCTGATGCCCTGTTGCTCCGATCAACACTATATTATTTACAGGTAGTGTAGGTATTAGTTTGTTACTTTTTCCTGTATTTTTCTCAGCTCAATATTGTCTATTAATGATACATTCGCACCGGTGTCTATCATCACTTTGACCTATACTCCATTGATTTCGGCGATGATATAGGCAATTTCAGTGTTGTTGTGTTCCGTTTTGTGGCTATCCTCTTCTAACAATTCCTCTCGTATGTTCTTCAGAAAGTTTGTTTTAATAATTGTAATGGTATTCGTTGTTATGTGGTTATTTATCAATTGATCATACCCAATAGTTCGTGAAGGTCCATTCCGCGTTCTCACTGCCGCTTTTAGTTTAAAGATGGTTCGGCTTCTACCTGCCGTTGGTCTTGCGAACTCCTTCGTTCGTTTTCTTGGGGTCTATTCCCGGGTTCATGGCGATCCTCTTCATAATTAGGCCGTCGATAGTCCTCTTGACTGCGACTCCTCCTGGTGTCGTTCTGGGGTTACACCTGTCATCGTAGCTATGACTCCTTTGTGGGCTACTGTATGCGTTTGAATGTCTCGTGTATTGACGTCTTCCCTCCATTGTTTCCGGCATGCACATAATTGACTCTGCGATACGGTCGATTTTGTTGACTGTAATTATTGTTCAGGTTCTGATTATTATTATTGTCATAGCCTTGGTTATTTGCCCTGTTCGGCAGATTGTTTGGGCCATTTGCTTGGTTATTATGATTATTGGGGCCGCTTGGTCGGTTATTATTATTGTTTATATTACTGTTGTTATTGTTTGAGTTTGGCCGAAAAAACTGTCCTCTGTTGTCATTGTTGTCGTTCCGGTTATTGAAGTTAGGCCGGTAATTCCCATGATTATTATTATTATTAGCCTGGTTTACTGGGTCATTATACCGGTCGTTGCCTTGACGACTTCTACGGTAGTATCCCTAATGTTCGTATCCTTCAAGTAACGCTGCCATTGCTTGTATCGTCTTTACCTGTCCGCTAAGTCTGGCCCTTGCGATACCTCCTTCGTAATGGAATGCTAACTTGGTTACGAGGCTTTCTTCTGGGATTCGTGGCTCCAAGTTTCTCGCCAGACAAACCTTTCCGAGGAAGTAGGCCGTCAGGGTCGATCCTCTATTTGCTTCGTATCTACCGTAACATATATTGTCCCGTATGATATTCTGGGTACTTTCGGACTAATATTTTGATTTGAACAACTCCTTGAACTCGGCGTAACTCTGAATATCGTGCCGTGTTGCCGTCCACCAATTGTCATTCACTTCTTTGAAGTATTCGTCAATTTGTCCTCTTATGATCGGCCATCTGGTCTCTCGGTTCCTGCTCAAGATCTCATCTATTCGGGCAAGAAATTCCATGGGGTTTCGTTTATATGCCCTAAAATTCATCGCTTCCCGATTGTCGGCGTGTTGGAATTGCGGCACTACTGCTGGTCGGTTTCCAATGTTTTCAATTTCTTCCCGCATCCTTGGAATTTCTCGGCGCTGCATGTCTTCGATCCGCTCACAATTATTGTTGACTCGCCTCTGTATCGTGTTCATGGTCGTCTCGATACCTATGCACAGCTCTTCCGTTTTCTGTTGCATTGTCGTGATCCGGACTTGATTGGCTTCTTCCAAGTTGTTCACTCGAACGTTAATATCCTCTTTGGTTTGTTGCAGTTCGTTACTGGTCTGCTTCCATTTCTCTTTTATCTCGAATATTTCTTTTTTGACTTCTGTCATCTCCTCCTCGTTTTTTTTCGTTCAGGGCTTCCATGTTTCTTTGGCTATCTTGTTTCAGCTCATCTATTTTTTTATTAGTGTCATCGATTTTTCCGCTTAACTCTTCCTTCAAGTCCTTGTGCTGTCATCTATTTTCTTATTAGTGTTGTCTATTTTTTCTTCCATCTTCTTGCTGTTGTCATCTATTTTCTGGAATTGTTCGTTCATAAACTTTATCATTTCTAGGAAGTTCGCGTCCCCTTGTTGGGTGGGTTTTTCGGGTTCCATGGGAGGTAATCTTGCTTCGACGTCTTCTACTGGCATCGCCTCCTTTTCGTCCATGTTGATTTCTGGTTCCGCCTCTGCTACCCGATTCTTGGATGTCGCTCTCTTTTGCATGTTCTATTCTTCTGGTACTGCAGCTGCTTGCTCGAAATTAGGTAAAACTGAGTTTATGGTGCTTTATTTATTATTATTTGTGACCTATTTTAAGCCTCTTACGTTGTGCGCCACTTTGTAACATAACGGGTTTCCGGTGTGTTAATCCGTTTAATTGTTTTAAATTTTAATTGAAGTTTAATTTTAGTTTATTTATTTTTATTTATTTATTCAATTCAGTTCAATCGTTCATTGAATCCAATGTAAATAAATCTGATGAATGCACTGGAAGTTAGTTAGCAAAATCTTTTAAACTTCGGTTAATTTATTTTAATTTCTTATTCTTCCGTCGACTAGGCGAAGTGGTGACATAGATTCCTCGCTGAAAGCATAAATGTTTGGTAAGAAATGATCACTTACTAGTAGTGAGTCTTGCCGATCTTGCAGGTTCGATGTAGCAATCTAATCTGTAGATTGACTTACCGTATTCAAATTCGCCGCTGTGTTTCAGGCTATCCAATAAGAGTCGTTCACCTATTCTGAAAACCCTAATCTACTGAAATGAACTAACTGACTCCGTTTCCTCATATAAAATGATAATTTGTTCTTTTTAACACTTCTTTTTAATGATCTAAAGTATCATTAACCATTTTAGTTCAAAATTAAGTAACATTAGTTGTTTGCTTCATAAAAATTGTCTCAGGGTGGTAAAACTGTTCTACAACGTCAGTGTGTGATTAAAATGCTTTTTAGTTAAATAAATTAATTCATATGTGGGTTCTTTTAGCTTACAGGATACCAAATTATTTATTAGAACTCTTACTCTACCGTTATTAGGCAGTTTGAGGATGATTACAACTCAATCATCTCTTAATATTTAATATTTAAAATTATAACCATGCCTGCTTTGGACATTTTAGGTTAACTAAATTATTAGTCAACCGACAATAAATGATTTAAAGAATGTTTGTTAACGTTAAAGTAACTCTTGATAAAACATTTAAAATGTGAACAATAAAATAATATGTTGAAACAGTGTTGTTGAATGAAACATCTGAATCATCATTTGACTCTATAAAAGGTAATTGTTTAGGTGTAAGTATTTATGTAGCTTAACAGCCTTAGTTTCTTATTCATAATAGACATAAATATTTAAATACTAATAGTAGTAGACACTCCTTAAATTACAAAACATAAATAGCATTTGCATTTTTCATTAACTTTCGTTAATTGCTTCAGACAGTCGACAATTCTCAATCACTTATGAATGCTTGTTAGTTTGATCCAGGTTTATTAAACAACAACTTTAATCAGGTGTGGTTATATCACACTCAGTATTTATACATAATAAATGATTAATTGTTTGCAAAATTCTTAATAATAGAATATTCAAATTAAGTTGAGGATTGTCATTAGTACTGTTGATTGAATAATATTAATAATGCACCATAATCTACATACTTTATTTATACACATTATTAGAATGTGGTTCGATTATATCGTCTTTTCAAATTCTTAACTAATTTTGAGAAAATCATTGTACTTCCTTTTTTAAATCCCGGAATTGCTATGGATTATACACTTAGCAATCCTTATTAACGCACTGTTACACTTAAAACATCTTCAATACTAGTGTAGTTATGTTGGCACAAACTTAGGTTATGCTGCTTTGTTGACAACGGTGACGCGCACAAATTGTGTAAACAGCTGTTTCCTTGCGGTGTCGAGTAGCCGTCTGCTCTTCTCTAAAGTTGATTAAAAAGTGTCTCAAAATGGCATCTCAATCTGCCGTTCCGTCCTGTGATCGTTGTAAAATTGGCTAATTTCTTGGATCTGATTGGTTGATGATCTTTAATTTGATGCACATACCACCTCCGCGCAATATTTTAATTGTTGTTCTTAGCATGGGGAGTCTGGGTTTGAGATTATAAACATTTGCTCGAATTGACACAAATATTTTATAATTGTAATAACTTTCTTATTATGGCATAGATTTAAAATCTAAGCTTATCACTGTATTGGTAACACTTAGCTCTTTATTTAGAGTCCACTCATGGTGTGCTTCCGTTCATTATTAAGGGAGTTAATGTTTGAGATTATCACATTAAGCTATTCACTATTAATTGTATTTATTCTTAAATTAAAACTATTTAATGGCAATCATATCTCCTTGTGAGCATGCCTTCCAAGTCCTTCAACACTTCTCACTTATTTGTTACTTATATTTATTGACCAAATATAGTTCTTATGCTACCATTGACTTAGCCTAAGAGTCTATTAATTGTATTTACAAATTATTTATAATAAAAGGTATTTGGGTAACTTCTATATTGCCCCAATTGTAAACATTGAGTTGTTACAACTACTGTTTGTCTTTGTTTGTTGGAATATATTGTTATTCCTTGGTATTTTTGTCATTAACATGACCTCTATATGGCACTATGAAGTGTACCTTTAATTTAACTCTTATTTTGGAATGTAGTGTCTTTTCAGGCCATTATTTAGTTTAGAATAGTTTACTAGTAGTAGTATATTGATAGTTAGTCTTGTGTTTTTAACACTCTAGTCTGTCCCTTAGCATATAGCATTGGATAATAGTAGTTACATCTGGTGTCATATGACAGGTGTGCTTATTTATTCTTATTACACATTATGTCCTTGCTTATAATTCTTTTATGCCATTATGATAGTGATTTTATATCTTACTTATGACATAGGTATCCTTCTGTTATTTCTATTTAGCATTACAATGTGGTTTTATCTATATTTCACATAGTGAATCTCATTTTGGCTGGTTTTGTTCACTTTCTTTACTTGAATTCTTAGATAAAGATTACTCTTTGTATCTGATATTGGTATTGGTATAAACCTTATTACTTCTACTTGATTTGGGGTACAAAATATTTTACAAAAGACTCTACGTACATATTACGCCATGGTGCGTTTAGCAAACATTAAACCCTCCAAAATACCTACAAGTAAACAATGTAACATTTGATATGTGATTATGAAACATTAAACATATATATATCTCGCACAACCCAGCATAATTTAAGTCAGTCTCCCTCTCACTCTCTCTCTCTCTCTCTCACGCTCTGGTACAATTAATTTATTTTATTGAGCTCATTTGAATTTAAATAAAATCTTTATTGGTCATTATAATATTGAATGATGTTGATTTACTGAATGAATGTTGGAACGTTCTCACCAAATTTGACAGCTACTTAGCTGCGGTTGTTTGTCTGGTAAAACATCGCACACCACGAGTTCACCGATTTCGCTACCGGTCACATTCTGAAGTATTACACCTTACCGAATGGTAAGGTGTCACTGTTGATAAGCACTTTTGTAATTAACCACTTTTGGTGGTGTAAAAGTTAAAATTTAACTTGGTGAACCTTTTTGCCGGCCGGCTATGTTCACGCTCTAGAAGAAAATGACCAAGAGTCTTTGTTTCACATTGCGTAGGTGGGGTAAAAGCGACGTCATCAGGCTTTTGTTCATATAGCCAAGCCTTGAGTTGTTTATGGAGATATACATTCCTCACCACTGACGTCATCAGGGCTCGTCACTTTATCTCGGTATGTGACATACGTTTTTTTTGCTGAGTTTGTTGTTTTTGCAATGAAAACGGTCAGAATCCTGTCAATTCACATTTGCGTATTATAAAATATTTATATAGTCCACTCACCACAGTTTTACAGGGATTATGAAATATTTAAATAATTATTACCAAATTGTTAAAAATATATGAATACAATAATTATGGTCTTTTGTACCATGTTTTTATAAAGTTAATATTGCACCAGAATTGTACCATCACAAAACCCCCTCAATGAAAGATTTTGTGCCGAAGCATAAAAACTTTCATTGACCCATTCGTACTTCCTAAAGGGATCAGCCAGGATATGTCGCCACAACCCCCTTACAATTTATATTAAAAGAAAATCAATAACTCACCCGTGGTCTGACGACGATGACAGTACCTGCATGACCTTACTGGACTTCTCCTTCGAGATCCCAACACCATAAGGCCAATTAGGCGTGTAACACCCCTGCTCTGACACGCTGGCCAGCTCAGGACCGCCGTCATAACATCACCAAACACTGAAACAATAAATTAAAATATCAAAATAGTGGCTTGGTATATTACTCTATCCTTAACTGATCTGTTTCCCCTTAGCTATGTGCTGGTTTGTGTTAATAAGCACTGGGTTTGCTTGAGCTACTAAAAATACAATATAAAAAATGTAACATACAAGAATTACATAGAATTGCCATTCTCTTTATGGACTACCCTGAATTATAAAAATTCTTTCGATTCCCATCGATAATAATTAACTCTTTCTGTTTCATAATTAATGTAATTATAAAAGAAACAAATATTTATATAAAAAAGAATTTAATTTAATTATAAATGAAAACATGGAAATCCCCATATAAATCCCCAATATTACTCAAACATGGAGAAAAAACAAATTATAGAATACAAAGAATAATTAATAAAATCTTATTGAAATTAAAATTATCATTAAAGTTATTATTATTATTATTAACAGGTAATAATTGGCGCTGTCAATAATATTTACCCCTCGTTCTCCTCCACACACACTATTTCCTATACATGTTAAAATTTCATAACATAATACATAATACATAATACATGATAATACATTGACAATTAACACTGATACATTTAATATATTGAAATAATTAATCCATATTTAATCTTGATTAAGATTTGCACATTTTATCTATTTAAAGTTGCATTTAAAAAAAAATTACAATTTCAGTTAATTGATTAATTAATTCTAAACTTTCATTAAAAGTCATCAATTATTTATTATAATTATAAAATTCATTTCAAATTTATTATTAATATTCATATTATATTATTATTATTTCATCATTCATTTCTTATTACCTTTCTATTCTGAACATTCTACCTACCTAACTACCTAACCTTTCATCTTCTAATCATTGTTTAGTCTGGGTGACTCCTATATTCTCTATGCTTTTACTTATTATAATCTTACTCACCATCTTCTAACTGACAACCAAGTTTACCTATCATGACACCAATTTCTCAATTATAAACACCTTTCATGAATTTCATTCCGACGATAAATCCTATAGCACCGCGCGTCTTTGTACAGAGATGGGTGTACCCTAACTGGCTATATACATTCATAATATTTTGCCCTTCCAAAAAATTCGGCAAACACTCCCTTAAACTACGCTATTACCTGCCACAACGCTATACGTTGGCTACTGCTTATCACCTCACCCCCACTACAAAATATCATCAACAACAAATATATGTTTAGCCTTTACTTTACTCACCTCTACAAATAATCACTAACTACTGTGTCCCTAAATATCTCTTTGTATTATTTTCTTTAAAAATTCTTAACTACCTAACTCCCATTTACTTTAATTGAATAACTCACATGCTTCTATCTATACCCCGGCTCTATCCCTGTTTAAACACTTACTGTAATCATTGACAGTTGTCTTATAAAACTTATTTCTCGCCTACTCATAACAGTACATCTCAGTCTTCAAATATATATATTCTTACTTAATCATTTATTATTATTCATTAGGAATTACCTTCATTACAAATTAAATAATAATTTAACTTCATTAGAACTTTCTATTACAATAAATAATTTACAACTTCTGTTACAAAGATAGTACAACTTTCTTTTGTACCATATTAATTCAGTAATTGACTTTTAATTATTATTCAATTATTTAAAAAATGTTACCATTACTTTCACTTATTTAGCAAAAACATGTTAATTGTTAATTATTACACAATTATTAAAACATACATAACATTTACCTGTAATACACAACATCAAAATACATAGATATATTGATAATAGCACATATAAAACAATGAAAATTATACAATCCAAACACATTATTTTGTCATTAATCGAAATCAGTCCATATGCAGTCCAATTCAATACCACTGTTCACATATATTAAATGTTCATTACACAATTAAAACACTATCCTCCTTCGTTGAATAACATCCTAATCTTAGGTCTATTTATCTTATTGTCTAATGAATAAATTTTATTATTAGAAACATTATATTCATAATAATTATCAACTATTTCATATTTATTCACAATTTCAATTTCATATATCAAGTCACGATCGAGTCTGGTTCTGTCTACATCAGTAAGATCATATGTTATAATCTTGTTATTCATCTTGTAATTATCATCATAATTTTCTACCACAGGTAAGTACTTTATACCATTATTATCATCACCTATTATTATTTCAATTTTACTGTTGCTATAAGGTAAGTATTCATTATTTTCATACACCATCTCTATGCCTAACCTCTCTACCAATTCTCTGTACTTTCTATTTACTGTAAAAATTTCTATTACTTTCTTTCTCTCACTATATCTCTCACAATACTTCTCTATACTTTCTCTCTTAATATATTTCTCACCATAACACCAAATTACACTCTCTCTTTCCAAATATGCAGGGGTCACTAACTCAAAATTACTGTACCACTTATGAGGTACACAAAAACACCAAGGAACTCTATTTGTAGACCTTTCGTCTCCCAAATATAAATTTAAGGAACTCTTGTCCTTATTAAAAATACGTGAAGACTTTTCTTCACCCCCTAACTCAACATCAAAAGAAAATTCTAACCCCTGCACCCCTTGTACAAAAATGTTTTCTCTCAGTTCTCTTTCTGACTCAATACACTCATTATCACTCATACTTTCATTATAATTTTCTAATACCATATCATTCTTACTACCTATAAACTCATTATTCAAGTTATCACGGTTATTTACCTTATTAATCAGTACTTCGTTTTTCGTACTATTTTCACTACTACTCACCTTCTGATTTTCCATTTGGATTAAACTCTCATCCAACCTTTTAATCACTTTATCATACTGCTTATTAAGATTATCATTACGAATTTTAATTTCGTTTTTTAATTCGTTAAACTTGATATCAAAACTATTTATGATTTCATTTTTCTGCTCATTAAATTGTTTATCAAAATTATCAAATCTTACACTCTGTTCCTTAAATTTGTCATTTAAATTAGTATATTTAATATTAGAATCGCTTTTTTGCTCATCTAGCTTTTTGTCTAATTTATCAAACTTTACACTCTGTTCATCAAATTTATGTAATAGTAACTGCATCAAAGCAGCTGTAGTACTCATTTTTGCTTTTTTATAATATACGCATGCATACAATCTTATAACATAACCTCGTAAAAGTTGGGTTATGTTTACGTATTTAAAATTGGGTTTATTACCTCAGATAAACTTTTCCGCTCTCTTTGTAGGCTTACCCACATAAAATTATATGTCGAGTCCCTGTTATTACGGGACCCATTTGTTATAATAATAAAAATATACGATATAACGTCTTTCTTTAATTTAATTTCAAAGGTCGGGCGCCATCTTGGTTTACAAGAAAGTAAATATATACGTAAATAACTTGTAATTTTACTTACCTTTCAAAGTCACTATAGGGCAGGAATTCGTTTAAGCGAACTCTTGAGTAGCGGAAATTGTTATATGAAATAATAATACCTTGTTACAATTTTTACCAATGATATTACCCAAATTTATTTTCCAAAAGACTCTACGTACATATTACGCCATGGTGCGTTTAGCAAACATTAAACCCTCCAAAATACCTACAAGTAAACAATGTAACATTTGATATGTGATTATAAAACATTAAACATATATATATCTCGCACAACCCAGCATAATTTAAGTCAGTCTCCCTCGCACTCTCTCTCTCTCACGCTCTGGTACAATTTATTTATTTTATTGAGCTCATTTGAATTTAAATAAAATCTTTATTGGTCATTATAATATTGAATGATGTTGATTTACTGAATGAATGTTGGAACGTTCTCACCAAATTTGACAGCTACTTAGCTGCGGTTGTTTGTCTGGTAAAACATCGCACACCGCGAGTTCACCGATTTCGCTACCGGTCACATTCTGAAGTATTACACCTTACCGAATGGTAAGGTGTCACTGTTGATAAGCACTTTTGTAATTAACCACTTTTGGTGGTGTAAAAGTTAAAATTTAACTTGGTGAACCTTTTTGCCGGCCGGCTACGTTCACGCTCTAGAAGAAAATGACCAAGAGTCTTTGTTTCACATTGCGTAGGTGGGGTAAAAGCGACGTCATCAGGCTTTTGTTCATATAGCCAAGCCTTGAGTTGTTTACAGAAATATACATTCCTCACCACTGACGTCATCAGGGCTCGTCACTTTATCTCGGTATGTGACATACGTTTTTTTTTTGCTGAGTTTGTTGTTTTTGCAATGAAAACGGTCAGAATCCTGTCAATTCACATTTGCGTATTATAAAATATTTGTATAGTCCACTCACCACAGTTTTACAGGGATTATGAAATATTTAAATAATTATTACCAAATTGTTAAAAATATATGAATACAATAATTATGGTCTTTTGTACCATGTTTTTATAAATTTAATATTGCACCAGAATTGTACCATCACATGACTAACAATTATTATAATTATGAGACAATTTTAATTCTTCTTTATATTACATTGATGCTGTGCATAACATGTCATTATGCTTTTATTTACAGCTTCTTTTAACACATTATTGTTACTTCCACTCTTTGTCTAATATAGGATGTCCTACTCATTTACAATATTATTAGTTGTATATGGGTCATCTAAGTTAGTCAGTTATTGTCTATATTTTCAATCTGTAAGTTCTTCAGTTATTATTTATACGGGTAGGATGTTAATCTATAGTTGACTGGCTCTTGGAATCTATATTTTATGCCATGGTTGTTATGTGTCTTTCTCATAGTATGTTTCTTCCTTGTTTTCATTTGTTCCTTACTGACCGAAACTATTGGGTTATTGGTTCCTGTGGTATAATCACTGTTTGCTGTATCTTCTTTCTTCTTATATGTTATTGTTATTGTTATTTAACATTACATTTTATTAACTCCTGTGTTGTGAGTTTATTCTTCTTGGTGAGTTGCTCATGTAGTTTCATTCTTGGCATTTTAGATTAAATACTTGGTGTGTCTTGTTGACTCAATTATTCTGACATGTGTTAATATTTTGGTTACTTAAATATTGGGCTCATATGTCTTGTTACAATATATATTGAATGCACATGTATGGTAATCACCAGCAGCAACCATAAGATTCAATGCCCTGCATCTCGAGTGGATACTCTTAATTAATATAGTCATGATAGTCATGAATATTACATGATAGTCAGTAATGAGTGGACATGTTAGGACAAAATATCAGATCATTAAAAGAAGAAAAAAAACTGCTTATATCAAAACTTTTCTACTAAAACTCATGAATGTAATTAAGAAAATTAATCAACCGCCTGACAAACACGGGCTCCCATACAGTTAACAATACAAATCAACATATATATATACATATATATATTTACCGGGCTAGTTCTAACAAGTTGATCTGTTTCATTGCTTAATGCCTTTAACATTCATCGTTTTTCATTTTCTAGAAAATATATGTACGAGAAAATATATTAATATATATATATATATATATATTCAATGTGCTGTTATAACCGAAATGAAATTAATTTTAACGCTGTAAATATTCAGAGAACATAAAAGTGAATGCCCTTTTTAACACAGGCTAAGTGAAACAAAATTATGGATTGATTAGGCTTGTTCTCACACAATTCTGGCAATTATAACTTGAAAATATAGTCCATATATTGAATAAGCATGTTTGCTTCGAGCACCAAAAGTGTAGTAATTGTTGAAAATGTATAATCGGAAATTTCCTACCTGTATTTTAACACTGGTGGATGTTACCACCTGTGATGATGATGACTAGCAAGGTTGTTGGTGAGCTGGAAACTGTGGTTCACTTTCCTTAGGGAGACTGTCCTCCTAATCTCCTGGAGCTTGTGTGTGTATGTGTGTGTCCAACGGCATTGGGGAGCTCTCGGTTGATGTCCCTACCGATGGTGATAGATGGTCAGGTCACCATTTCAGCCTCTCCCTTCCTCCTGGCGGATCAAGGACCCTGCAACGTTTAGGTATTCAGTAGTGGTCATCACATATAACTGGCTCAATATTGGTTACGAAGACCACACACACACTGTCACGATTTTACACACCCCCAATATTGTACACCAGCAACCTGGTTTCATGCAATTAGAGAAACTAAATGTTCACGTTTGTATTTTCAAAAAAAAATATCTCCAAAAATCTCAACTCAACTTTCCATTACAACCACTTTCACTTTTGGTGTTACTTATTTTGTATTACTTTTACATTTGAGTTCTAAAATAGTCGGGTGCAAAATCACCACGTGCCAACATACATATATGCATACCGGAAGTAGCCTGCTGAATGCACACACACACACACATGTACTCGTTCTCACACAATTAATTAATAACCCCCACAATTCTTATTTATTTATTTAACACATAAGTCTTAATCAAATGAAAAGAATAAGTAATGATTTTTACCTGAGACACCTTTGATCAGCGACACATAATAAAGAAAGAATGTAGCGGTAGCAGAAATTCCTTCCAAGGCCGTCAGACACCAGTACCGATGAGAGCGAAATTGGAAATGAGGCAGACTCGCGTTTTTCATTTTGCCACGAGGCCTCGGTTTAACGTGCAACGGACTGTTTATCAGCTGACCGGCAGCCTGCATTATTGAATTGCCACTCACCTATCAAACGTCATTAGCGCCAACAACCACTGCCTCGGTTACCCTCGGCACGATTTTTAAATTATGCCGAACACTTCGGCACACCGTGGCCTGTCAGTATAGCTGTCAATTTATGTAACATAGGGATATTTACGACAATTCTTTGTTTAATAGTAGGAAAAAACATTTTAGTTTGAGCTCCATTTGTTGAATTTGTCCATTCATTTTCCCATTTTTCTGTACTTCTATATCCCGCCTCAGTAATAACTCCATTTTTGGGAATCAGATCTATTGAGGATGGAATTTCAGTGTTTTTAAAACTGCTTCCTTGGCCAGCTGATCGGCCAGTTCATTGCCATGATTACCTACATGAGCTTTAATCTAGCTAAAATGTATGCACCAGTTGTCACCTTCAAGAGATCTAATCACATTTCTGATCTCTTCAATTAATTTATGGTGCTTGTCTGTATTCCTCAATGAGTCCATTGTTATCATGCTGTCTGTATAAAGAACTGCTTTTCTATGATCTATTTTCACATCCTTCATGTCAATAATGTTTTGCAGAGCTCTCAGGATTGCAAACTGTTCTGCTTGGTTGTTAGAGCATATTTTATCCAATTTATACTTTAGTTCTTGTACAAGTTGCTTCTTTACATACAGTGCCACACCTGCCCCTATGCCATTTTCACTTTTACTGCCATCCGTGTACGCTTCTAGTAAGTAGTCGATTTTCTTATCCCTTTCGGTAATTTTTACTATAGGTCTATCTGCTGGGTGAGCCCATTTATTTAATTCAACCATCGCATCAAACGCTTGATGTGAATTCCCCATTACTTTTGTAGTCCGGTAGACGTCCAGTAATCTCTTCTATTTTAATTAAAATTGGGGTCAACGCAGTCAGGACACATAGCGCTTCATAAGATGTTGTTCTGAAAGCTTTTGCAATTTTTTATGAGAACTAATCTTTGCACTCTCTTGTATTTACGTTGGTTATTTTTCCTAACCAACGCATCTTTCAAAACTGGGGCTCCATACAACAAAAGGGGTAGAATTGCACCTTTATATATGATCTTCATAGCTTCACCTGTTAGGCCCCAGCTAATTTTGGCAGCTTTTGGTAAAATATTAATAAATTTTGTACATCTTGTCACAACGTTGTCTATGTGATCATTAAACATAAATTTTGTATCTAAAATAATTCCAAGATATTTCAGGGTATTCACTTGTTCTAATTTTTTATTGTTAAGGTATATATTGATGTGTATTCTGCTTTCCCATCTCTTTTTAGAAATCATTAGAAATTTAGATTTTTGCTCATTAAAGCTGAATTTATTGTTTTTGGCCCACTCTGTAATTTTTTGTATTTCTATGTTGGCATAGTTTTCAGCTTCGATGACTGATTTAACTTTAATTACCACAATTACATCATCCGCAAAGGGAATGACATTTGAATGTCTGGCAAAATCCAACCCCAACAGAGAGTTGTATTGTATGTTCCAGAAGCCAGGACCACAACAAGAACCCTGAGGACACCCTCCACTAACATGTCTTTCCAATGTTATATTATTTGTAGATAAAAATGCTGCTCGTCCACTAAAATAATGTTTTGAAAGGTTATACAAATTCTTAGGGCATCGGAATTCTTTTAATGCATTCAATATACCAGGCCACCAGGCTGCATCAAAGGCTCCTTTAACATCAAGACTTAAAAGAACTACACAGTTACCGTCCTTTAAGCCGGTGTCAATATTTTCTTTCACAGCCATAATTGCATCCACAGTACATTTTTGTGGTGTAAACCCATATTGATTTTTCAGCAATAAATTTTTAGAATGTAAGTAATGCATTATTCTGTTGATGAGTAACTTTTCCAAAACCTTAGCTCCTACACACAAAAGACTGATTGGACGAAACTTACAGACTTCTGTTGTGTTCTCTTTTCCTGGTTTTGCGATTGGTATTATTTTAGCTCGTTTCCATATCTTAAGAAAACAACTTCTTCTTAAGCATGCATTATACAGGGCTGTGACAAACTGTGGAAATGTTTCAAATATTCGCAACAATATTTTACTTGTTATACCATCCTCCCCTGGGGATTTGTTAGGGTCCATTTTCACTAAAACGCTATGTATTTCTTCCTGTGTAAAAGCTCTGTCGTCATAGGTATCTATAGGTTTCTGCATTTCGTTTCTAATAAATTTATGATACTCAGTATCATTAATTTCCTCATCCACAGGTATAAAATAATCTAGCATACAATTAATAGTGTCCTTTAAATCACTTGTGAGAGAACCATCAGGCCTCTGTAGAGTTGTTAAAGTACAACTTTTCCGTGTCTTTCCAGATGCCAATTTATATACCGCATTCCACGGGTTATTCACAGGAGTTAAGTTACAAGTTATAAGTTACTCTGTGTGTGTGTGTGTGTGTGTGTGTGTGTGTGTGTGTGTGTGTGTGTGTGTGTGTGTGTGTGTGTGTGTGTGTGTGTGTGTGTGTGTGTGTGTGTGTGTGTGTGTGTGTGTGTGTGTGTGTGTGTGTCATTATACAAATCTTTTTTTATACATTCAAAGACTGTTTACATTTAACATTACTTCAAATTATCCAAAGAACATAAAAACCTCTCTACTTTTAAATAATTTGTAATATTATTATATCCTGAACTACAATTTAGCAGTTTATAATAAGTTCCTTATTTTACCTATTAGGAAAGTAGATTAAGATAATGTTTTTGTTCATTGGTTAATAAAAGTAATATTTTAAATTAAAAATACAAGTCATTTTACCCCCGTAATGTATTTATGAATTACTCATCTACAATTTAAAAACAATGTATTTAAAAATTACAAGAAAAATTGTCACTTTTGTTGTCAGTTATTGTTCTACGTAGAGACTTGTTACTCTGGATCTATGTTTGAAGAATTTTTGAAAGGAAAAGAAGACATTAAAAGTGAGTTTCATTATTTAATGTTTATAAAATTATCTTGTTTAAAGTAAATAAGATTCATAAAATATTATGTGTGTAATTTATTGACATATAATTTTGAAAAATTAGGCATACTTATAAGAGCAAATTGTATAGGCAATAGTAAAAATGTTACTTACACCAGTTATTTCCAACTGTGGCCTGCAGTTTTATTTTTTAAAACCAATTTAATAAGTAAATGACTAATAAAATATTATTGTGACGGAGAATGGTTTTACAAGAGAGACCTATAAATAATGTTTCACTGATTAACTAATAAACATACAGTAGATTTAATTTTATCAGTTCAATAGAATCTACTTTTTCTCTAGTCCTCTTTTATTTTCACTATATTACAAGACAATGATTTCATCAATGATTCATGATCAGTTGCTTCTGTTGTTCAAAGTAATATTTAAGAGTTTTCAAACTACAACTTGACACACAGATAAGACCCGCTCACCTTATGATTAGAATTCAGTATCACACACTGGAGATAAAGGGAAATGAACAATCTACCACACTACAATTACATTGATAATTTCAAGGAACAGACATTACCAATTATCTCAACCAACTCAATCTGAAGCTCCATGGGAGAAATCAGTGAGTGTCAGGTTTAATAGAAAGTGTAAATGGATTATGTAATAAATTTAACATCTTCTAATGTTTGTTAAAAAAATGAATTGGCTCATTTTTCAGGCTGTCAGCAACTAGCAGAAGAGTTTAAAAATTATAAAATATTTGATTTTGTACCATTTTACTGTTAAATGTATATAGTAATATAAATGAAATGTTTAACCTACATCTTTCTACCGATTTAAAATTAAATACTGCTTTTATATTTTGACATTCCTTGTTAAAAATAGATCATTTGTGCTGCAGCCTGCTGGTTGGTTCCTGAGTTTGATTGTGAAAATCAGGCTTTTTTCAATTGGAAACCACTGATTCATACCAGTGATACATGTTTACTTCATATGTTTATCTGACACATTAGTTAGAACCCAAGTTAGAAAACGACTGTAGTTACTACAAACTTTTGAAAGTTAATGTGTGATATAAGTGTGTAAACCATTCTGTTATTGTAGAGTTAGAAATGTGTCTTTAAAGATATATTTTACACTGAAACTGAGATAATACTAGTGAAGTAAGTTCTTTATTGAAACTAAAACTAAGAATAGACATGTTAAGACAGAGACATGGATGTTTATTTTGAGATAATAATTTTACTGTATTTTGAAAACATGCACATTTGCATAATAGTTTTATCTCTCTTATGAAAGTGCCAGCTTCCACTTAAAAACTTTCCTTCTTATTTTGTTTGTAGTTGTTGCAAGTACAGCAGCCAATCCAGAGGAATCTTCATGGTCAGTTTACTGTGAAACTTCTTTAGGTACTTGTCTGGGAGATGAATATAGTGTCTCCTGGATGGAGCATGTTGATAAAGTAAGGAAAAATATATTTTATGTATAAACTTATGATGTTATATGTTAAAAATGAGTTAAAATTTTCATTCTTCTTGTAAAAATTATTTGTTTATTATGCAGTGAAAAAATTTTCTTTTTATTATATATTTTTATTCAATTAAGTGGATTATGAGACATTTTTTAAAGCCACAGTTTCCTTACTCCCTGATGTAATTATACTGGAAGCAGACTATATTAACACTTTAACACTTGTGCTTCTTTGTTACAAATACAGTAGAAGCCCTCTCGTCCGGCCACCTCGGGACCAGATCCTAGGCTGGATTACAAAATGGCCAGAAGAACCGAAAACACGCTATAATGATAAAATAACGCTCTTTAATGAATGATCCATACAATAAATGACCAAATACAGTATATATAAATTACTAATAATTATAATTACTCACTCTTACTCCATGGTAGCAAGTAAAAAAACAAACAAGGAAAATTACTACAAACTCACAGAGATATTACTGGACCGATTCGCCGTAATCGACACGCTGAAGGACTTGTAATTTTTGGTCCATAGTCACGAAACGTGTGTTTTCGTTTCGCACTCATGTAGGAAAACGTTTTTATTTACACAGATACATACAATATTACTATATACACAGATATATTTACACAGACTATATACACAGAACTCACAACATAAGACATACATCCTCACATGAACAAAAGCGCGAGTCAACTGAACTACATATATTTTCCGTTTAACAAGTTGGGACCTGTCGCTGGAGGCTCATCTAGACTGCGTGACTCACCGTACGGCTAGCCGAACCATCCAACGGCCGATCCAACCGAGGCCAAACTAGAGGGCGTCTACTGTATATATATTTAAAATTAAAAACTATATTATTTTCTAATTTATGATGTTTGTTTGTCTTATAATGTCCATATTTCTGGTAAACATTTCATCACTCTGATAAAACAATACAGTTCTAAATAAAAGAGTGTTACAAGGAATACTTTATTTAAATTAAAATGATGAGGAGGTAACATGTTGATAAGAAGCTGACACAAAATAGAAAAGACACAGAGGATACTGAACTGATAAAGAGTAAATACCAAAAGAAAATATGTTTACACAAACACACACACACACGCACACACGCGCACGCGTTGTATCTATTTATATATTAGTTTCTAAATTTTTAAAAATTTGTATCCTAACTTCAAAATGTATTACGTATAAAAAATATTATTTGCTCCATAGACAACAAAATGGTAAAAAGATGGTAATGTTGAATTCCAAAGTACAGTAAAACACAAAACTTTGAAGTTTTATTATCACTTTGAAGTCCAAATTATCTTCATGACAAATTAAGCTAATTTTACGAAATGGACAGAACAAACACTGTCAATATACTGTTACTAAACTAGCTGTCATAATTTTCCAACTTGTAATTTAAGGAAAGATGAAATGAAAAACTGGTTAATACAGATAAAGTCCAGTTCAAAGATATAATACTGTTCTATCCAACCTTGTACAAGTTGATAAAATTGTATAAGCCAAAACATAAAACTTATGAAATCAATAAATTATTATACAAGCATGGCCATGTGATTGCCTTCTTAACACCCAAATCTAAACCCCATTATAAACTTCATCATTCATCATTATTCCTGCATCTCCTAAGTGGAGCATAGGGCATCAATGAACTTCCGCCACCGGACTCTGTTCCGCGCCATCGTCTTGATCTCGGGCCAGGTCTTCCCTCCTTTCTCCATCCCTTCCGCTATTACACTCCTCCTCCATGTATTCCTTGGTCTGCCTCTTCTCCTGCTACCTTGTGGGTTCCATTCCAGGGCTTGTCTTGCTATGTTGTCTCCATCTCGTCGTAATGTATGCCCAATCCACTTCCATTTCCTACGACGCATCTCAATGTCAATGGGTGTTTGATGGGTTCTTCTCCACAGCTCTTCATTGGAGATAACTTGTGGCCACCATATCCTCAGGATATTCCGCAAACTTCTGTTCACGAATGTTTGGAGTCTGCTAATCAGTTGTTTGTTAGTCTTCCAAGTTTCACACCCATAGAGCAGTACCGACTTGACATTTGTATTGAAGATGCGTAGTTTGGTATTGGTGTTAAGTTCCCTTGATTTCCAGATTGGTCTCAGCATTGCAAATGCTCCTTTAGCCTTATTTATTCTATTTCCTATATCCTCTGTGGTTCCTCCCCCCGTGGTGACCATACTTCCCAGGTAACAAAACATTATAAACTTAGTTTTGCTTAAATAAAATATTATGAAGCAAAGGAAAGTGCTAGTTTCAGTTTTACAAATATCAATAATTTATTAATATATTACTTACTGTAATGTGGTTTTCAAAATCTTTTTCAGTAAGATGATTTCAGTAATAAGATATTTTTACAACAAATTTTCATAAGATATAAGGTACTTTACAATCAGTTTACAACCAGATTTAGACATATAACCAAAATAGAAAAAATAATATTGAGGAAAATACAGCTTGTTTACACTGTGGCAGACAACTTAATTGTAAATCTTTGTGATGATGTGAAGAAGAAACAGAAGGCCACTCAAATACTGACAGCCATGTATCATGAGCGTACCCAATTAATGAGTAATTCTTAAGTATTTTGTTGTGTTACTTATAATAAAAACCTTAATTACAATGTACTTTATTTATTTGTGGTCTAATCATGCTGAAATACTTAAAATGGTTTATATCCTTTACAAAGAAAACATTAATTATTTATTACAGTGAAAGATAGAACAGAATATAAAAATTGACAGATGGAGTAAAGAAATTTGGAAAGTAATATTTATTTTGTTTCACTCTCTGAATAATAAATGTATTTATAAATTATTTAGAATTTTAAAGTTGTATTCATATTTCATTAATTTATTTCATTTATGTATCTGTAAATAGGAATGCTATGAGATGATGTAATTACGATTGAATATTACACAAAATATTAGAAAACAAAATTTAAATTGTTTTAAATTACAAAATACAGATGTAGCATTACAAACACATGGGAACCAAGTAGTAGAAATTAGGTGCCACACAAGCCCATAGAAAGGCTATCTCTCACTCTCACATGCACGCATCTTATAGGCAGGTTTGGTTTGTAATCAGAGTAATAAGATATTTTTACAACAAATTTTAATAAGATATAAAGGTATTTTACAATCAGTTTTCTTATCTTACAGACTGATGGTCAACCCATTGCAGAAACTGAAACAGTTGAGGAACAGTACCACGTGGTAAAGAAAAGTGTTTTATTAAGCCATCCTCAACTATATGGTGGCAATCATATTAAACATGAAAAAGTGCATAAGTTTATAGGACTGTACAAGAATAATGATTCTCTAGAGTTACGTTCTTATAAACTACCTGATGAATATTTAAATACCGGTATCAATAAGGTAAGGCATATGAATATTTTCCAAATACCTATTTTTAAGAAATAAGCATTTTGAAATTACAGTTGTGTATTTGAAATCTTTATTTAATTAGTGCACATCAATGTAATTCTCATTAATAATTTTATTGTCTGTTAAATTATATTCACAGATAGCAGTGCCCAGCAGAGATGTTGTACTTTACACTGCACTACAGCAAGTTAAGTTGGCCAAAACAGAAGAGGACAGAATTGAATCTCATAATCTTGTTAAACATTTGACTGAGGTAGTTTTGCCTTGTTTGGTAAAAACAACAGTTTTTCGTTACTTTTCACCTGGCTATAAAATTAATTTATTCTTTCATTTGTATTTTTACAAAATGTGTACGTACATGTGTATGTAATAATCACATATGTTTATCAGAAAGTGTAAGTTAATTTCATTTAAAAGTTTTTAAAACAGAATTTTTCTTTCAGGACAGGTAGTTTTTTAACTTTTCTTTTCCTTTCTCATTAGTAATACCAAATTGTTATGTAACTTCAGTATGCACAAATATGTACGTAACCATTTTTGTAGTACAGAATGAGATTTTAAATCCATCATCAAGTGAAAAAAGTTATTTTCACTGTGTTGCCAATCTGCTAATTTCTTAATTCTGTATGAGTCGAGACCATCTGTTCATTCAATGATTCTCAATTCTTCATGTAAGGACTTAGTATTGTGGATACACAAAAAGACCTTGCCAGAACATTGCGATTAATAGACAATGATATTTTAGTTCTCATTAAATTTATGAAATAATTTTTAAAATATACATTTATCTATGCATGTATTTGTCAAAATCCAAGTACAATGAGAGTATGGTTTCTATATTGGTTTCATTAAAAAGCAAGGTATGTAAATTTTATAAGCTACAACTACAGATGCTATGTAAAAGAATAATGGTCAGAGAAAACAAATTATAAAAATGTAAATAAATCTACTATAATATGCAGAAAAACAAACTGTACTGAATGATATAAGCTTATGATGACACTCAAGAACATTGTGTAATAACTTCTTTGAGCATTGTCATAGAAATGTATCGATATTTTTATTCTAATTTATGTTTGTTAGAGATTAAACTTGTTCTAATAAAGGTAAGAAACAATTTTTGTCATTGAACATTATTTTTGCTTATAGGTGTAACACATTGTAAATGAACTTCATAAACTATTCCAACAGTCACTACCCAGTAACAGGGTTGTCTTAATAGTCATTAAAAAATTCTGTTGTACAGAAAGTGTTCTCACACACAAGCTGTCAATGCTCGTGTGACAACATCTGTTAGAGTCTAAACAAAGTGAAATCTTACCAAACATCTTAATCTTAGTATACTTCCCTGAATTGTAGAGGACTCAAGACCTGTTGATTTTAGTGAAGATCGGTTAAGGGGAAGGGGTAGTTTACCTGCAACAGTTTTTTGTTTAAACAAGGGTAATTTTTTTTTACAAACTTGATGATACTGCTGAAATTCATACAGAATCAAATAATTTTTTGTATATATGTGCCTGACGTGTAGAGGACTCAAGGCCTGTTGATTTTGGTGAAGATCGGTTAAGGGTAAGGGGTAGTTTACCTGCAACGTTTTATGTTTTAACAAGAGTAAAGTACTTAATTTTGATAAATAAAGTATCCTGAAAAAAAGGTCATAATAATCCACTGTAGAAAGGTAGATAAAATGTCTACAAATGAAAAGAGTAGTTAAAGGGAGAGGGGGTAACTTTCTGTAAATGAAAATGATAGTTGAAGGGAGAGGGGATAATTTTTTATATGTGTACTACGTTATCGACAACAAAGAAGTAGTTTGTTCTTAAAATTCCTTCCCGGGCTGTTTGGCCGTAGTCCAATGTTTTCTGCAAAAACCAGACGTTTCAGCAGTGCCATCGACTGCCATCATGAGTGAAAATCGAGCACGCTAATGTGAGGTGGTATATGTTAGTGACCACAGTACTGTGGTTAAGGCTGAAGTAGTTTCTATGGAAATATTTCATTTCAAAAATGATTTCAAATATAAATCTTAGAACATGGAAGTCATGTATGGTTCTCCATACCGATATTTTAATATGTTTTGAAGGGCTAAGTAATACAGAAAGTCTACAGTAATATGTTTAAATAGTTTTATTGACCACAATCAGGAGGCTTTCCTGATAAGTCATTTATTTTTGTGTAACTGTCAGACTTTTGGACTTAATCTTAATATACCTATGTTTTGGAAAAGTTTTGGAAAGGAGTCTTCATTATAGCCAGGACTTAACTGTCTAATTTTAAGTCTGTTCTTTTTATCACCCCAGAATATATTAATTTCAGAAAAAATCTATTTTACAGGTGTGTTACAACCTGGTAGTGCTAAACAAAAATTATAGGACCCAGTGCTGTAAATACTTATGTTGTCTTTCACAAGAACAAAATAAACAAATTTTTGTTCCCATTTATTAACAACACTTTGAGCTACTCTTGTATTCCACATATCAATGTTACAACATTATATGCACAAAACATTCATTTAAACTTAATCCATACACTGAAAGGGAATAAAAAATTGCAAACACCATTCTATACTCCTGAGATTGATATCTCACATCACTCTTGTCAGAAACATCTCTGACTTTTCCCTATTAAATTTCTTCAAGTTTGTTAATTACACTCTTCACTTCAGTAATTGTTATCCCAATTTTAAAATATATGTTATTATGTTGGAAAAGACTGTTGTTGGGTTAGAAAGGTAATGTTAGAGGATTACTGAAAAATAGTTTTCTAAGAAAGCTAACAAAACACTTATTACACTTTACCAAATCAGCCAGCGGTAACACTAAATAAAGTAGAACATTTTAAAGAAACTCAAGACAGTGATAAAAAAAATTGAACTGTCCCAACAAGAGCAGGATGAATGGGAAACCTAAATTATAGAGATGTATTCAGTTTTAAACATGTAGGGGACTGCACAGTTTATTTTAAAATGCAACAAAAATTATTATTTTATAGGGACGCAAACTTATTGATGATACATTTGAGAAAATTGTCTCTAAAGTGGCTGGATATAATGAGAGTTTGTATACTAGTATAATTTCCAAACCGGCTCCTCTGGATACCATTATCATGCCATGCTATAAGAACTTCATTTCACAATTCAAGAAAATATGCTTTGACTCTACAAAGGTAATTAAGATAAGGACAAAGTGTAAACAAAGATAAAGCTGTAGATAAGAAAAAAGTTTTTCATAATAAATTAACATAAGTATTATTTATATTAAATATATAATTTTGTTGTTTCACAAGTTATTCATAATTCTGGTAGTATGTTCTTAGTATTTCAAGAATCACATACTAAAATAGTAACAGATTACATAAAAATAATTTAGCAAATTTTGATTAAAGAGGTAACTTACTGTAATTTACCAAATTAATAAAATTTGTTTTTTTGTTTAGAGTGAAAGAAAATATTGTAGTTAAATATTATGTGTTACATTTGTTACCACCATAAAAAAAACAAAGTTTTGTGTTTAATAATATACAAATATATAAAAAAAGTTCATTAAAATTCTTGTCCAACTTATCACCCTGTCAGTACATTAGTATTTGTTTGTTTCTTTCTATTGTCCTGTCTTTCTGAATCCAAATTATTAAACAAATTTTAGCTTAACCAAAGTAGCTCACAATATAATTTTCAAATTTACATAATAATAAATCTTTTGTATACATGTTTTTGTTGTGACTCCTTTGGAATGCTTATTAAGTTATTTAATTTTATCTGAATCAGTAATATTATTAATATATAAATCAAAATCTTTAGACTTCTTGACTTGAATTTTCCCCTTTTTGTTTCTTTATTATTTACATGTAGATTGATTTTTTTTTAATCTAGACTTATTTAGTTATGTTTCTATATATAATTATACCACTACTGACTTGGAACACAAAGTTTTTTATTGGTAAAAACATAAACGTTTTACCTCGTAGGTTGAACCAGTTTTCGCTTATTATAAGCTTCGTCAGAGGCTGTCTTGCTGTGTTAAATTCTTGGATTTCGTTGTCCATGACGTGTCTGTTGATTAACTATATATAATTATACCACTACCAACTCGGGACTTATAATAAGCGAAAACTGGTTCAGGCTACAAGGTAAAACTTTTACGTTTTTACCAATAAAAACCTTTGTGTTCCGAGTCAGTAGTGGTATAATTATATATAGTTAATCAACGGACACATCATGCATAACAAAATCCAAGATTTATGTTTCTCTTCTATTCTTTATGTCTAAATAACATGTTTTTAGACTCTCACTATTTTGTGTGTATATACATCTGGGAAAAAGAGAATAAGAAAGATTGAATTGGTTTGACTTTTAATTCCACTTACGGTCTTTATTTGATGCTCTTCAACATTATAATGCATAGATTAACTTTCTGTATTAATCTGTTTGTATATCATCTTGTAAAAAATGTGTACAAACAGATGATTTATATCTGAAGTTTCTCAGAAACTCAGAAATTTCAATTTATTCCCTTTTACCCAAGTAACAAGAAAGTAAGTATTAGGTCAGGTGTACACTTCAGCAGCATCAGAGCATGTCATAAATATGTTCTGAGATTGTATAAATGTTATTTACATAATATCCAGTTCAATTTTGTTGATTAGGGAAAGCAGTAGAATAGGCATGTAACCTTACAACCAGTTTCGTTGATTGATATACTTACCTATTAATGTCTGTCACAATTTTAAATGTTCACACATGTTTCAGAACATCTATGTACTGAGTCATTACTACAAACTAGCCAACATGTGTTCATCCAGTGCTGTAGATATAGAAAATGTTGTCAGTATACTTGACTCTATATGCACAGAAATAGAGCGATCTGCCTCAGGAATCCATTGATCTTCTGGAACCAGTAAGTTAAAAATATGGAGATAACAAAAGATTTAAATAGTAGAAGTACTAATTAAAATTTATTGTGCCAAATTTTAATAATCATTTATAAAAAAAATATAATTGTATCAAGGGCAAACCCAGGATTTACTTCCGAGAGAGAAGGTCTTATATATACTGTTAAATTTTAGTAACATTCATATTGTTAGATTATGTTCAGGAATGTTCAGTGGTTCAGTGGGATAGGAGTGAGCACAACTTGGGCAGGAATAAGTTATTTAAGATAGTGTCGATGTCATACTGTTCAGTAGTTACTTGATAGTAATAAATGAAGCATGTCATCAAAAATGAACAACATAACCCACTACTCTGAAAAATATGTTTTAGCGTAGTATAGATATTTTTCATAAGTGTTACAAGAAACTGAAAACAAGTAAGCACTATTTCTAAAAGTAATTATAGGAAATATTTTTATACAGTGAAACCTGCCTAAGCCGGACGCTTTATATACCGGAAACCTGGACAAACGGAAAATAAATTTTGGAACGGAGTTATTTCCTATGTAAAATAATACTCTAAACCGGAAAACTACCTAACGCGGAAATGGAATAATTTTCGGGAACCGTTTGCATAAATTACCTGACTAAGACGGATTATTTTATGTGTAATAATTTTTTTGATCATTTTAAATTTTGAAAAAGTGATAGGCATTAATTTTGAGCACAACTGTACTTGCACCGAAGTTCTAGGAACCATTAACTCTAATCTTTCTTCAAGGACGCAGCAGGTACGCTACATGGGGCAACATCTGTAAGTGAAAGCAATGTACCGTTACTTCTTCCAACCCTCTTGTAATACACACGGTAGGGTACAAGTGTTTGGTACGGTACTGTATAGTGTATTCATTCTCAGTTTCATTCTGACAAGTGACTAAGTACGAGTGGAAGAAAACTGCGAACTTGAATGATTTTTAAATTTACTTTTTACCGTATTTGTGTATGTAATTCAGTAACAATGACTTCTAAAAATAAGACACACTGGAGGAGAAAATTAAAGTTATTGAAGAACACGACAAAAACAAACGTCCAGATAAAGAATTAACTGTGTTGTTTAAAGCGGGAAAAACTCAAATTTATGACATTTTGATAAACAAAATAAAAATTAAAGACGAGTGGGTAAAGGGAACAGCAGGACATGTGAAACGCAACACAAAATCTACGGACTATAATGAAATAAATCGGGCTATGTTCGAGTGGTTCGTTAGTGTGCATGCTAAAGGAATTCCTATTTCTGAACCATTGATACAGACTGAAGCTTTAGAGACAGCAAAAAAATTAGGCAAGCACAATTTCAAAGCATTCAATGGGTGGCTCAAGAGTTTCAAATAAAGACCGACCGAAGTTTCGGTTTCGGCAAAAATGCTGGTTTCGGCCGCAGTTTCGGTTTCGGCCAAAAATTGGCCGAAACTTTGGCTCGGCCGAAACTAGCGTTCGTGAGTTGTCGGATGAAGTCGGGTCATGTTCGGAATGGATTCAGTCACCTATACCGCTTGACCTCAGTTCGCCAGCCGGCTTTTAATTGTTAGGTGTGTCTGTTGTCGCGCCAATGGTAAGTATTTTGTTTGTTTTTGTTGTTAATTACGATATAATTTAATGATATCTGATAGTGACATTCTTATTATTTAGTTAATAAACAATTTAACTTACCCAATATGGTACTTAATCTAATTATGATTAAGTACAACGATACGTATGTATGTTGTAAATATGAGTACATAGGTTAGGTCTGGCAAAATTAGATACTTACATACTTATTTATTCTTAATTTCTTACATCTGGTGGTAAATAATGATTGATTCATAAAGTTTGTTCGATAGTTATAGAAGACCTACACGGGCAACAAGAACATACAGATAATCAAAAATTACTGTACATGTGTAGATTGTCTAATCGGAACTGTTGTGAACAGTGCACTGAAAACGGAAAGCAGTTGTGGTGTGAAGGAGTGAGAGGGATCTGTAAATTTTTATTGAAAGCGGCAGTCTGTTTAGTAGGTGACTCATCGTCTGAAATATTTTGCCGACCCTACGCTGCACGTTTTCTTTTGTAGAAAATGACTGATTGCACTTCAAGTCTTATCAATTACTGGTTAATTGTCGCATTTATATCGCTACCATACTAACAGTACAGTAATTATACTGTATAATTACGTATGTGCCTACTGGAAATGATGTGTATTTTCTTCTTTTGTTATCTACTACACTATATTATTTCATAAAAATAGACAAAAAAATACTGTTATTAGTGCCAGTTATTACAGCATTCCGGTTATTAGGATGCCGGATATTGGAGCTTTTACTGTAATACATTTGCAGCCTTACGGTCTTGATATAGAGTCGTTATTTGTTTGAATGGCTAAGTGTGTCATGTGTGACAGTGGATTTTTATGTGGTAGCTATTTCTAGTTCAATTTACTTATTCTATAACTTACTTTATTTATTGTTTTAGGTATAAAATGTCACAACAAAGAGAAAAGAATCCAATTTGGCAGTACTTTAATAAAAGTACCACCGATTTATCTAAAGCCGTTTGCAAAGTTTGTAATAAACCACTTTCATTGGGCAGCCATGAACCCAAAAAACAAACATTACACGGATTGAAGCAACATTTATCAAAATTTCATGACGCGGAGCATAGACAGGTTTTAAAACGGCAGTCAGAATTGGACGACTTGAAAAATGAAACCAAATCAAAGCAGATGGATTCGATAATCTCCTTGAGTACCGATAATGATGATAAACCAAACCTAATTCAGTCGACCATTCCGAGTTTGACCACTAAATCTAAATCTGTGCAATGGCAAGATGACCATGAAATTACGAAAAGAATAGACAAAGCCATTATGGATTTGATAATTGTTGATATGCTGCCGTATTCTTTGGTAGATGGCGAGGCATTCCAACGGCTCAATTTTACTGATCCCCGCGCTGTTCACAAATATCGATTCAAGTCTGAAAAATTCTTTAGAACATCGTTGATGCCGCAGACCTATGAGAAAATGAAAGCCAAAGTGAAGGATTTAATTGCAAAATGCGAGTGGTTAAGTGCCACCACTGATATATGGACCAACGCAAGCAAAACATGCTCACTCCTCAGCTTTACAGGTCATTTTATCATTGAGCACCAACGTCTGAAAGTTATATTGGGTGCAACTGTGCTAGAACAAGATCATACCAGCCAATACATCGAACAAAAACTTACAGAGATGGTTAATGAATGGAACCTAAGCGGCAAGATTTATCTAGTGTTACGTGACAATGCACCAAATATGGTTTGTGCCATGCGTGGGCACTATGAGTCAATAGGGTGTCGCACACACTGCAATTGGTGATAAAAATTCCCTTTTCTCAGATGAACAAACCAAAGCCATAATAAAAAAGTGTAGAAAAATCGTGGGCTATTTCCACCACAGTGAGCAAGCTTCCAGAAAATTGACAGACTGTCAAAATGAGTGTGGACTGCCAAAACATGCTTTGATGCAAGATATTGATGTGAGATGGAATACTTGATGTTGCAGAGGCTTTTGGAACAAAAAAGGGCAGTAAACTTGTATAGTGTTGAACATGGTGGAATTACCACACTTTGCCGTTCTGAGTGGGATATTATAAAACACCTCACAGAAGTCTTGAAATATTTGTATGAAGCCACACTGGACTTATCTTACAACGACGCATGCGTTTCTATAATAATACCTCTGTTATCGTTGTTGAATCACAAATTGCAAGTTCGATGCGAAAATGAAGATGAGACAGTGGCAAATATGAGAAGTGCACTGCATGAATCTTTAAACAAGAAATTCTCTTATGTTAAAGGACATCCTTCACTGATGGCTGCAACATTACTTGATCCAAGATTTAAATCGAAATACCTTACTTCCGATGAAGTAGACATTGCAATGTCCGAAATAATAGAATTTTTGAAGGGGCATAATGATTGTGAAGTGGTAGACAGAGACAATGTGCCTTCATCTTCTGCAGAACCAATCCTGCCTGCAACCAATATTCAGCAGGAAAAAGAAAGTCTATGGGATACCCACGACCACGACTCTGATCAGATACAGACACAATAGAATTCCAGGATCAAACTTCAGTGTTTAAACAGACCATCCAGTGTTATCTGTCGAAGCCACAGTTACAAAGCAATGCTGACATATACTCATATTGGAACTCTAGTCCATATCCTACTCTAAGAAAAGCAGTGTTGAAGTACCTTTCTGCTCCACCTACTAGCTTTCCTAGCGAACAGATGTTCAGTGCCGCTGGACAAATTTATGCAGATCGTCGAAGTAATTTACTCGGTGAAAATGCGGAAAAACTTCTTTTCTTAGCTTACAATATAAAACTTTTTAATTATGATTACTAGAACTACTAAGTTAGCTAAACATTTAAAGTGTTTCTGATGTGACTTCTATCTATAGATAGTTGTTATTTTTTAGTTTTGTTTGTTTGTTAATACTTTTGTTTTGTACATTAATTCAATTTTCTTCCTTTCGAAGATATGATTATTATCGTTATTCTGAGGCTGTTAGTACAAAGGTGCCAAATGAAAGATCTCATTAATTTAATTATTGACTTATTGTTGAATTAAGAAAATAGCAATATTATTTTAAGAGAATACCATACATAATATAATAGATTATAGAAGAACCTGTTAGTTATCAACCTGCTAGTAACAAATACTTCTTAAAAAGACTACTTGATTGTTATAGATAACTAAAGACTTAAAAATTGATATAAGTTGTAGTTTTATGGGTCTCTTTCTAAATATTTATGTACCTAGGTACATTGTATTCCAAAAATAAAGTGATTTACTAATAAATTGAAGTCTTTTATTTAATCGAATAATCTGTTACAAAGCTAGGAAAAACTAGTTGTTTCAGGGTATAGTGTAAATTTATTAAATTTAACTAAATTTTAACTTAACTACATAAGTTTCGGTTTCGGTTACGGTTTCGGCCAAAACTAGAAGAGGGGCTGAATATTCGGTTACGGTTTCGGTTTCGGCTGAAAATCGTGTTTCGGTCGGACACTAGTTTTAAACATCGCCATAACATTGTTTATAATGCTGTGTGTGGTGAAGCAAATGACGTTGATATGCAGACAATAGCAGACTGGAAACGGAAAAATGGAGATCTAGTTGTGGGTTATGAACCTAGAATTGTGTATAATGGTGATGAAACAGGTTTTGTTTTTTAGAGTGTTGCCTTCAAAGACACTGACTGTACGTGATGATAAATGTACAGGTGGCAAGCTGTCTAAAGAAAGACTTACGTTATTTATTTGTGCTAACATGACTGGTGAAATTGAAAAAAAATAGTGATTGGAAAATCAGCATATCCCAGGCCCTTCCGACACCTGGATCGTAATTCCCTCCCAGTCAATTGGCGATCTAATAAAAAAGCCTGGATGACCAGTGCTATAATGGAAGAGTGGCTTCTTTTAATGGAAGAATGAAAAGTCAAGGTTGTAAGGTCATTTTGTTCTTGGACAATGCAACCTGTCATCCAAGGATTGATTTGTCTAATGTGATGCTAGCCTGTTCCCCCCCCCCCCCAACACAACTTCAATTACACAACCTATGGGATCAGGGTGTAATTTATACACTTAAATCCTTTTATAGGAAGTTTGTACTGCAGTCACTTGTTGCTAAAATCAACACCTGTACCAATGTTTCTCAGCTTGTTAAACAGATTAATGTCCTTGATGCTGTTAACTGGATCCATCAGGCCAAGAAGAAAATTCTCCCCGAAACAGTGAATAAGTGTTTCCTTAAAGCTGGCTTTCCTGCACAAGCATCGGCGGATACACAAGATGTTACAGTGGAATATTTACAGGAACTTTCCGTTCTCTGTAAGCAAGGAAATCTGCCAGATGAAGCTGAAGATGTAGTAAATTTTGATAATGAACTTGCCACGACTGAAGACATTCAAAGTGCAGCTGATATTGATGCCAAAAACAGCAGGTGTGAAGTCATGGAAGAAATGGACAACGAAGGCAACGAAAGGGAGCTAAAAATATGCACTTTTGGAGAAGCACTATCTGTTGTGAGTGACCTTTACGAATTTGCAGCTTCCAAGAATGTTCCAGAACTCCTGGAGTTGATGCAGGATGCAAAGGAGATCATACAACGTTCTCTTGTGAAAAAGTCACGACAATGCACTTTGAAAGACATGTGGGGACAGAGAAACTAGGAGAGAAACTGCAATTATTGTACGGAAGTTGAAAATACAATAATACAATACATATGAACCTATTTTTTATTTACAGACTTTTATTTTAAATTATTCCTTTATTGTAATCCTATGCGATCATATTTTTTGTACTTTGTTTTATTAAAACACAACCCTTTGTAAGACGGAAACCTGTGAAAACAGAAAAATATATCAGAACGATCCCGTTCCGTTTTAGGCAGGTTTTACTGTATAAAGATTATTACACGTTAACTAATAATTGTTTGTTTATACATATTAAATAAATGAACTCTTGAGTTAGCAACTTACAAAAAACAGTTCTCCATCAACTTAATCAAGAGTGTTTTATTAACTTCTGTCAAGGGCCAGCCACAATTTTCTTCTAAAGGGAGTTGTGAGGGTAGATTTTATGACTAAAACTACTTAATTTAAAAAAAGACAGTTGTTTTTCTTCTACTTCTTCCATAAGAGAATAGACGAATTGGCTGCTCTAGTTCCAAAGGAAATACCCACTTCACCAATGCTTCTTATGTCTTCCTATACTTCTTTGTCAAATAGGCTTGTATTTTCAAACTTCATTAGCAGCCTGCAACTGCCATCTGCCATCTATACAGATGAGTAATCCATCTCTCTTTGTTTTCTGTAATACGATTTGCATATTACAAATTTCAACTCTTTGTGAATGTGTTCACTGTAGACTCATAATGCTCACTCTCTAACAATGTCACCAATATAGATATTAAACAATGGTGGAGATATGTTGGAGATATGCTACAGCCTTTGCACAGTCCCTGATTTATGTAAATTTTCTCTCTCAAATCCTCTCCTATAAGCAATACTATCCTTGTACGTATGTTAGTATAAGCTGTTTATAACGTCTAGGATAAAGATGTTTATAAGATGTTTAGGATAACCCCTCTTACACATAATGTCTTTCATTCATCATTTTTCTGTGTAACTTGTAAGTTGGTTTTTATCAACTTAATAAATATATTCCATGATTTCTCATGTACTTGCCAGATAATATATTTCACCGCGTTACATTTCTGCTTATAAAAATCTACTGCTTCACTGATTCCTGTCTGACAGTACTGTATTTGCTTTTTTTATATCACTTGTTCTATCTCTTTATTCCATATTTCCAAATCTCTATTCCAAGTGTTTTATTCATTTCTTTCCAAGAACTTCATCACCGACTTTCTCTAAAATGTTCCACATAATTACTCCATTCTTCTTCTGTACTATTACTAGTAGAGACCAATTGTGCATACTCTGTAACCTCTTCTGTGCGTACTCTGTAACTGCATACAGTTCACAGATACTCTCTTCATAGAGCTGTCTAGAGTTCTCTTCATATCTTAAACATTTTCTTCCTATGAGTCCCAGAAATATTCCTAACTTTCCTCCAACTTGTCCAAATCTCAATTTTAGAGACCATTAATTATAAATGTATCACTATTGACTCGGTTCACTAATTCTTTATTGGTGAAAAATGTAAAAATTTTACCTTATAGCCTGAACCAGTTTTTGCTTATTACAAGCATCATCAGAGGATTGTTGATACTAAGATATATTTAATCACTGGACACATCATGGACAACAAAATCCAGGAAAATAAATACCATTGTTAACCTCTAGATATCTAAAAACATGTGTATCTATGAATTGTGTGGATCTATATCTGTGAATTGTAGTTCCGATTAAGAACTATGTAATCTATCAATTATTAAAGTCCACTGGCTGCCCAAGTATATTTGTTAATATTGTAACAAACAAATCTTTCGACGCGTGTTGGTTGCGTCTTTTTGATACTCTTCGAAACTCTCGCCTAATTAAGCCCACGATGGAAGCCATTTGTAACGCTGTGGTAATCAAACCTATCCTTCATTGATTTATTTTAACCGGATTATGTCGTATTTGTTTTGTGGGAATAGTTTTCTCCGTTAAATAAACAATCTGTTTGTTTAATGAAATTTTTTTTTCTTTTTTATATTTTATTTACTATCGGGATCCTTTGCGGTTGATTCTTCGCAGGTATTACAGTTCAACTGAGAGAGAGAGAGAGAGAGAGAGAGAGAGAGTGAGAGGTTGAGCGAGATAGAATAAGTTCCTCTCCTGTATACTGTGTTATCGTTTTATTAAGCGTATTTTGCAACAGCTGTTTTCAAGGCCACAACACGCTAAAGGTTATGTTCGCCGTTTGCAGGGGGGGCCATTCCGGCTTCCCGCGCTAACCTAGCGATCAGCTGTTGTTGGCGTATGACGTCACCTGGTGGAAGAAATACGCGCGAGTCTTGATTTATCATGCAATCTTACCTGAGACAATGTCCTACTTAGCATCTCTCTGCTGTTTACACAAAATATTAACAATAATTGTAATGAGCTATTCATATAGAAAAAGGATTAAACAACAAGATTAAATGGTTTGCGGCAAAAAATAATGATAAAATCTATTTCTATATTTAATAGAAAAGTAAGCAAGTCTGTCCACATATAACATTGACAAAATGGAACAAGATGTAAAATTAAGTCGGAAAGGAGGCGATATTTTATATATATATATGTCATTTTCTATTATTCGTTAATTTTATATTAATAGAATTATTTCGATTGTTATTAATTTACTTAGAAACCTCTGATGATACTGATATTTTTCAGTGAAACGTGCGTCAGGTGTTAAAAAGAATATACGAAATTATACTACTTGCAGAAGAAACAAATTGAAAACATCACAAATTATATATTTATATATATATATATATAATACATTTAATATTTATAATTAAATTTACCTCAAGATGTTATTTTTGTTACTTTTTTGGAACATGTTTCGGGTACTATCTTGTACCCGAAACATGTTCCAAAAAAGGAAAAAAAATAACATCTTGAGGTAAATTTAATTATAAATATTAAATGTATTGTATACATCAAGAAACGGACTGTAGCAGAAAGTGACTAAATATATATATATATATAATATGCCTGCGTGGGTGGGTGCGAGTACGTGCACACGCGTGCGCGCATGAGTGCGTGTATAAACATTTCTATGTAGTATAATATATTTGAAACAAGCTTCCAATTATTATAATTATAATCAATATCATAATCATTTTCTTTATCTACATTTTCATTGTTATAACGTTAAAAACTGAAGCTAGTACGTTTAGTTGTAAACATAAATACTTTTATCAACGAAATGAAAATGGTTATTTAGTTGATACATACCTTCATAGGTGACTTAAATTTTTGAAGACGAAGCTACCCAGAGCCGACCCTTTGTTGCTGGATACTTTTCAAGTGACTTGAGTTTGAGCTGTTTGTTCAGATGGCGGATTCTGATGAATGTTTTTGTCCTGACGTACAGACAAATGACTTTCTCGTCCACCTCTGGAAATTTAGATTTGAGTAAGGTGACCAAATAAGAGATAACTTTCACTTGTTTTGATACTGTACGTCCGTGGAAAGAAGTAAAAACTATCTCAAACTGAATCAGTTTTTGTAACCACTCGTCTGACGGATGGGTAAGCCCCCCTTTGATATAATCGATATCCAGTCATGACTATGTTCCCCGGAAAGACACAATGTTTCACCTCTCACACCTAGACTTTCATCAATGAAGCGGCGCTTGAATGCTATGTATCCGGCCAGATATTTTAAGGCATCTTGAGGAACATCGTTGTCACTTGTAGACGGGGCCAAGTCCTCTGTTTTTAACAATTCTGCTTCGTCGGTGTCATTATTCGGAGAACTTGGTATTAACGTATGTTCAACTATGTCTATGCATAGTTTATTGGTAACAAACTGGATGAAATCGTCGTCAGAGTCATTTGATTCCATAACTTCGGTGGAATGAATGCTACCATCCTCAGCCACAGACGCACTTCCAGATAACGTTATATCGTCCGTGCTACCCATTAAAAGCAAGAGCCGAATTCTGTTGCGCACTTCAAAGGGAGTGGGATTATTATAAAAGACGCCTAATCCCCGAATTCGTGAAAAAGTTTTCAAGGCAATCTTGATTGAATCTAGCGGTCAAAATGTACTTTGGACATGTGTGCTATGATTCATCAGATGACGTAATTCTGGGGCCCCACAGTAATGTTCAGGTGGTCATGATTAGAGGTCTGTTTGCCAAGTGGAAGCAACCCATTTATTATGATTTTGATGTGACCATGATAGATGTATTGCTTAAAAGCATTATCAGTGCCGTTGAGAGCAGTAATATTCATGTAGCGGCTGTACGTGTGATATGAGGGGAAAGAATTCAAAAGTCTGGAAGGAATTAGATGTAAACACAGAAAAAAATTTCTTCATTAACCCAACTACAAACGATAAGGTGTGGGTTTTCTGTGACGTACCTCATCTTTTGAAGCTGCTTAGAAATCATTTTCTAGACCACGGGTTGTTACTTTGCGACGGCACTGAGCTTATAAAGGATACAATCGAAAATCTGTTACAGCAACAGAAAGGAGAATTGACGATTTTACCCAATATTAGTCAGATACACCTTAACGTAACTGGTCGACAGTATCAAAACAAGTGAAAGTTATCTCTTATTTGGTCACCTTACTCAAATCTAAATTTCCAGAGGTGGACGAGAAAGTTATTTGTCTGTACGTCAGGACAAGAACATTCATCAGAATCCGCCATCTGAACAAACAGCTCAAACTCAAGTCACTTGAAAAGTATGCAGCAACAAAGAGTCGGCTCTGGGTAGCTTCGTCTTCAAAAATTTAAGTCACCTATGAAGGTATGTATCAACTAAATAACCATTTTCATTTCGTTGATAAAAGTATTTATGTTTACAACTAAACGTACTAGCTTCAGGTTTTAACGTTATAACAATGAAAATGTAGATAAAGAAAATGATTATGATATTGATTATAATTATAATAATTGGAAGCTTGTTTCAAATATATTATACTACATAGAAATGTTTATACACGCACTCATGCGCGCAAGCGTGTGCACGTACGCGCACCCACCCACGCAGGCATATTATATATATATATATATATTTATAATTTGTGATGTTTTCAATTTGTTTCTTCTGCAAGTAGTATAATTTCGTATATTCTTTTTAACACCTGACGCACGTTTTACTGAAAAATATCAGTATCATCACAGGTTTCTAAGTAAATTAATAACAACCGAAATAATTCTATTAATATAAAATTAATGAATAATAGAAAATGATATATACAGCCTCCTTTCCGACTTAATTTTACATCTTGTGCCATTTTGTCAATGTTATATGTGGACAGACTTGCTTACTTTTCTATTAAATGTAGAAGTAGATTTTACCATTATTTTTTGCCCCGAACCATTTAATCTTGTTGTTTAATCCTTTTTCTATATGAATAGCTCATTACAATTATTGTTAATATTTCGTGTAAACAGCAGAGAGATGCTAAGTAGGACATTGTCTCAGGTAAGATTGCATGGTAAATCAAGACTCGCGCATATTTCTTCCACCAGTCGATGTCAGAGCGAAGCAACCAATTGGAGCGTAATTGGCCGCAGTGGCCTACCTTATTATTCTAGTTACATTGCACCGTTTGTACCTCGTACGCTATGATGACTGCTGTAGTTTGCCCACTCTTCTCTGCTATTTACCAGTTTCCTGTAACTAATTCGCTATCTACAAAGAATAACACAAAGTCAATTCCCTTAAAAAGGTATTTATTATCTGATATTGGTTTATATTTTTGAAACCATTAAATTCAGTTCATCGATTTTCAAGTCAACTATTATCGAAATTATAACAACTTTCGATATATGTATTTCTATCATACGACGGATATATTCAATTGTAGTTATAAACAAAATTAATAAATTATTTATCTTAGGGTTTTTTGGGATTCTTTGAGCTGTAAGAAAGTCAGAAATGCTTTGACAAGAGTATCATAGTTTACCAGAAAAATATTTTATTCTTAAAGACTAGGTCCAAGAGTTCGTTTTTTAGACACCAGAGCGCAGATTACATGAACTCATACAGCTGACGGTCCAAGAAACATGGCCACTGTAAATGTTCTAATGAGATTATATTTTTACTGTTTTTAATTAAATAAATAAAGTTTGAAACGTTCTCACTAAGTTTTCTTATAGATTTAATTATTTTATACTGGTTTCTAGTGTTCCAGTGTTCGTTACTTGGTGGTGATTGTAGTTTTTTAGTTTATGAAGGTAGGCATTTCTCACCCATGGTAGCTAGGTTCCAATTTTCAATCTATCTTGTGGCTGGACAAATTTTCATTTTTTTTTTTTATATTCTCGCATCAATTAATGTTTCATGTGATGTCCCAGACATGGTTTTTATGCTGATTCTTTTTCTTCAGTTTTGAATTACGTACGGTTCGAAATTTAGTTAAAATTTTGAAATTTTCTGGACATTATTTTAGTGTCATCTACTCTCTTGAAAAAAAGTTAACACTCTTCTCATCTTGTTACCTTCGTTACCATTAGTAACCAAGAAATTTATGAGTTTTTATTGGCTAACCTAGGTACAGTTTTAGTAATTAAGCTAGTCTTTAGATATTATTAGTCCTTTCACCTTTTAAGAAAAATACTCCTTTATAAAGGTTAACTCTAATTGAATTTAATTTACATAGCGTTTTTCTTCATGCTATTACATATGCTTAAATACTTATTTGTTATAATTTAGTGGTGATAATCCATAGTTTTTTTATTTAACAATATTCTTGTTTTTTAGGAACTATTTTCCAGTAACATTATTTTCTCATAACAATTACATAAACTTATTTAATATACCCTTCTGTCATCACCTGAAAGTGTTTTTTATTAAAATTTAGTTTTTTTTATATTTTCGGTTTACAAGATTGGTTTAATTACTTCATTTCTGACTTTTATATTTGTAAATGTATTACTGCTCTAGGCCCTATTTTATTTTTCACTATCTCTTTATAATTTATTCCAATTAACAGTTATTAATTCCTTCTCTAACCCTGGATCTTTCAGAACAATAAACATAATAATATTCTACTTATACACTGAAATATTGCCTTTGTGACCTAACAAAAATAAAACAGTAATAACTTACTACTAACTACTTATTATCTATTACAAGATTCCTGCATCCTTATCACAGCTTGTGACTGATGTCTCTTTAATATCACTAATCATAGTTTGCTATTCTTTTAAGTTTTTTATAAATAGGCTATGCTTTACTATAGTTCTATTTATTATGATTTTGTTTCACTTTAACTTCATTAACTATAATAACATCACATTCTCTTATTATGTCGCACTTGGTGTACACTGTATTTTTATAGCACCACTTAATTACACTGTTTATTCACTACTAGAGTTTTTATTTTTTAGTTTACTAATAATCTAAGACAAAGGTTTTATAGCATGATACCTTTGTATAATACATTTTCTGACCTGGGGAATGGGATATCTACTGAATTTGTTTATCATTAATAATAATAATATCAGATATTTTACTGTTTCTTAAAGAATATTGGACATTTTGTTCGTTTATTATGATGTACTGATTATGTAAGGTTACAATATTCATTTTTCTAAATGAATTCTTTCAATTTTATCCCATTTCTGTTAATAGCTGACTCTCTAAAAAGACCAATAACATTTTCAATTACTTGCTTACAAACTCTAGCATTAAGATAACCAGTTATAACTACATGATCCATGGTACTGAACATAATATATCTAATTGCTTATGCAACTCATTGCAAAATAAATCTGACTCTTCCTCATTATCATTCTCTGGAGCATATAGATTACACCAATGACACAAAACATTTTTCTATTAACTTTGAATCTAACTACTATAATTCTATCATTAACAAGAGTGTACAAATTCATGTGATTTCTCCATTTTTGGTCTACCAATATACCTACTCCAGTGCAATCTCTTGTGTTCTGTGAAACTCCACTATACACCAACATGTTAACTGTCCTGAGTCTTTTCTTTGTACCTAGTTATTTCCTATTTATTTTATTGTAAGCAAGAAAATAAATGTTCAAGCATTTGGGTTACATTAATAGATGTCTAAAATTTAACATTGTCATGAAATAAAGAAGATAACAGCTTACATTACGATATAAATTAAATTATACCAGGAATTTGATAAAATTTTCTCCTGTTTTCTGCAGATGGTGTTAAATGTTTTGCACATATTTTTAAAGCTTCACCTTAGTAAGTTTAACACTAAATATCTTCAGTAGATGGAATTAAATTATTCTACTCACTTTGTCTTTAAAATGAATAATATGGACACTACAAGCCCTCAAAAAAATTTTTAATTGTGTTGTGTGCACAAAGCGTTTGTTTGTTTTTTTTTTCACTTTTACCAGTAGTCAATTTTTCTGTGATCTGAATGGCTACATTTTTGTAGTCACAGCAATTTGATAAGAGCATCTAACTTTTTTGTTACATTGAGTCAGTAACATTGTTACCATTTATTTGTAAATCTTCTTCAACTATAAAATTATTTTCTTAAATGCTTATTTTCTTCACACAAATTAAATTTAATTTGTGATCCACTGTCATTAATACTAAAATAAAAGAAATGTTCTCAGAACCATTCTATTCCTCACTTTTAATGTATATTCATGATAAATATTCATTTCAATATGAAATGCTCAGTCTGTTCAACAGAAGTAAAAATAAACAGAAGGTCAAATACAAGGTTTGTTCAAAAAGTTCGTGCAATTTTTGGATTTCATGTGTTAGAAATGTCCAATTAAACCATTGTTTTTATGTGATGTTTGTACCCATCTTAGTCACAGTCGCCTAAAATTTTTATACTATTGGATGAATAGTTTAGCTTTGAGAACTAATTAAGTAAATTTGGAGTATTTGACAATATTTTTTGCATTCTGCACTGCAAGATTGAAAAATATATAGAAAATTTTGTGTAAAGAATTCAATAAACTGTTCTGTTGTGGAGAAAGTGTTGCAGACGGCTTCTGGCAAGCCTGCTATGTATGAACAAGCAGTTAAAGACTTTAAAGATTGTCGTGAACAAATTGAAGATCATGATAATCATATAAAGAATGTAGTTTTGTTTTCCATTAATTTTTATCATTAGGTGCAACAATAAATAAATAAAAAAAAAAAAAACAGTAATCTGGCATTTTAAGTCACACAAGTGTGAGGCTATTTGTAGGAAACAGGGAAATGGAAGGGAAGTTTATTGAAATTGCATCCTGATAATGCACCAGTCATTGCTTCTCAAGAATTTTAGGCAAAAAAGCTGTAGCCACTGTGTTTCCCCTATTTGCTCCAACACAATCTTTCTTATTCTAAATAATGAAAAGTGCCATGGAAGGATAACGTTTTGTGACTGTTGAAGGCATAAAAAGAATATCGCTGCGCGAGCTAAAGACTAACGAAAAAATGCATTGAGAACTGATTTAAGATTGAAAAAAAAAACATTGGCATAGTCATGTTATAACTGATTGTGCTGTGTTGAAGGGAGCATTGTAAATATAGATGAACCAATGCTTAATTTTTCAAATATATAAAAACTGCATGAACATTTTGATCAAACCTCATAAGTACACACAAATGCAGTGCAGGATACAACTGAAATGATGACCAATGGTGGTTTTACAATAAGTATGGCAGAGCTGCAGAACCACCAGTCGTATTGCATGATATTAATACTATAGTTGTAATAATATATTATTCATGAACATCATTGCCTTAGGGTGAATTCCAATTTAAACATAGGCAACTGAATGTTCATTAACTGAATGAGATCCCACAGTCTGCATGAACCGACACATTAACTATAGTGACCATCCTGATCTGTTCATAGACCTTGCCTATCTCTGCTGCACACTCAGTGTGTGCAGCTCAAATAACTCCCTTCTACTATTGACTGCTGTAAGTGAACGACTATGAAAGTGGGCGAAAAGAGTATTCAGGGGTGAATCAAGAAGTTGCCTAAGGAAAGGGCACATTTGACATCTTGAATGCCTTCATAGTGTCCACATATCCTAAGAAGCAGTTACAGAAGCAGTCAGTTTTAGCTGTACATTTAAAGTAAATATTATTTTTTTACTTTTAAGAAAATAAAAACCGTCAGATATTTTTGTACTTTACTGAAAAATTGGAAAAGATATAAAATATAAGACATTAAATTATGTTTATTGACATTTACATGTGATGTTGGTAAATTTGACTGAATTTTTTTCTTGGATTTTGTTGTCCATGACGCGTCCGTTGATCAACTAAATATAAATATATCACTACCAAATCAGAACACAAAGTTTTTTATTGGTAAAAACATAAAAGTTTTACTTTGTCGCCTGAACCAGTTTTTGCTTATTATAAGCTTCGTCAGAGGCTGCCACTGGGAGCGCTGTCCATCTTGTTCTTGGCAATGGCACTGACATTTGAAGGATCGATGTTGTGTGTGTGGGGTGTGATATGTTCGAATAATATGTGTGATTTGAATTGTGTCTGTTCATTTAGGGTGTCGTTTTTATGTGTTTGTATATTTCCAATTGTTCAAGAGTCTCTAGTTTTCAGCCTTTTGTGTGTATGTGTAGAATATCCATGTTGTTGTTGATGTTTGTGTATGTGTGGTTTGCTTCAATAAGGTGGTTTGCAGAGGTGAATCCACAAAAATGAATCCACTTTTGCAAATCACCTTATTGAGGCAAACCACACATACACAAACATCGACAACATTGATTTCTGGAGGCTTAGTTCAACATGTACATTTTGTCTACTTAAAACATGTTTGTTTTTGTTCTTAATTAAATTTTATTCTTATTTACTTATTATACAAAGCATCTGTTGTAATGTTATAGGTTACCTCAGTGTTATTGTTGTGTGAAATCCAAGTAACGTTGTGGTCGACTTGGAAGACAAGTATTAACTATGGCTTCTAATGAATTTTCTACTTTTAAGCAACTGAAAACATACTTCAAGCAAAAGCCTAGTAAAAGGATTCAAACTGTGGAATAATGTCTATGAAATTATTATCAAACCATCTGATGGGTTAAATGTGTTATTCACAAGACCAGGAAGGTTATGTTTCTGGATTTTAAGACATTGACACTGGAGGAAAAGTTCATGTAATGATAAATTCATTATAATTTTTATTTGTAAATTGAAAATGTACAATATAATTTTTAAACCTGTTATATCAATAAAATATAAGTATTTTCTAAAAGTCATATTGTCCTGTGGACTTAGCCTTTGATGATTGCATTTTTAAAAATTTTTAAATAATAACTATATTAAAAATCACTCAATTTATGTTTTTTTATATATTTAATATGGAATAATAATAATAAACATTTCTTTTAACAAGCCTGTATTTTATTTTTATTAAAAGTTTCATCATATAAAACAATTTTACTTGTAATTTTTAAAAATTAATTTTTTATAATCTGAAGATGACAGTAAAACAAAAGCTGGTGAAACATTGTACTGTTGTAAGTAAACAGAAATATATTCTTTGTGAAGAATTGTTTATCATTATTCCACATTAAAAATATAATATTGTTAAATACACAAATTACCTTTATTGGAGAATAAAACTCACTTGATAAATCATCTTCTGTGAACAAGCTCTGATTTCCTACTTATACTGCGTTTATCATACAACAGCTGCTGGCAAATTGAGTAGGTCAGTCTACCTGCTGCTCAAGTTGAGAAGCGTCTCTGTGATGAATTGCTTACAAGCATCCTTGAAACCTATATATTTAAAGGCTATTACAACTAACGCTAACATTTTGTTGTAATTTGAAGGAATCAAACAAACTATTTTTCATAACAAAATTGTTTCATGTAAAACCATTTTTAAGAACTATGAATGTTGGAAATAAATATGAAACAATGCAACTCTCCACCCTTCCCAAAAGGAAAAGCCTCATTACCATCAATTAATTGATTTGCATAGGTACCTTCACTGGTGGAGGGTAATGCTTTTATGTGCCCAATGTACCTTTGTTTAAACCTCCAGAGGCGAAAACCAAAAAGGTCACTGTCTCCACCAAGCCATCTGCAGGAGTAGCTCAAGACCTGCAACAGAGCAGACTTGCTCTGCGCCTCCTGCTACAGCTGCCGTGTCAACTTCTCAAAGTAAGAAGAAACCCCAGTGGCTGAAACAATCACCTGTAGTCCAGGTAACCCTACCTCAGGCTCCAACTCAATCCCCAGCAAACCACAAAGGGAAAAAGCACTGTAACTCCACGACTTCTGACAAACATCCCAGCCAGCCACAACCATCTTAGTTGAGGAGCCTGAAAAACATAAATCCTTCAGTTCCGTGGACGACCCTACCCCTGCACCGGATACAGCCTCGCCACCCTTGTCACCACCACGATACCCTCTAGTTGCAGGCAAAGGTAAACAGGCAAAATCCTGTGGCACTCAATCCCGAGCTCCTGCCACCCAGTCCAGAAAGTCCACACGTCGCGAAGAAGAAAAGTCCGACGCTATCGCTTCTGTCCCAGATTCTAATGCCTCCACCAAAGTGCCATCTCTGGCCCTAAACCCAAGGTTTCCACCAAACTCTCGTTTGTCAAGCTGTAACTTTACATACTTTTTATTACAAACAACAATCCTGGTCACGGCACCAATTGTGACTTTACTAACTATTGATTTTTTAACTTTCAAACTTCCCTCCCAAAATACCACCTACCTTTGACATTCCAATTCTTACCTGTATCCAGAAACCCCAGCAAGGATTTGTGTTAAGCAAGGATTTAAATGATGCAAACAGACTGAGGTAACGATTTAATAAATTGCACTAACACGTGGTCTTTGTAAATTGAACTTAGTATTTTATTTGCAATTAAAACATTAACGGGGTTTGCCCCATATCTCTGGTGATTCACATACCACATTAATGAACATACGTACCGGTAATTAATAATAGATAGAATTATATTTACTTATTTTTAGTAAGGCTCACCAGTACTTCCTATTCACGCTCGCTTTCATTCTTTAAACCCCCCCCGCCCCATTACTTTTAAGATATCATTATTTGTTTGGTTTTTGTAGTTTGCCTAGGTCTTTGTACTTATCTTGAAGAGTTATCCGTTATGCGGCGCCATTGCTCGTTCCACTAATTTCTGCTGTAAATTTCACGAACATATTCCGGGACTGTTTTAAAACTGTTTAATTTATTCGTCACTTGCTGTCGACACTTGTTGATATTTACTGTACAGTATTTAATCACATTTTAACTGGTTTAAATTGCTAAAACTGATTTGTCCGCAGACTTAAATTATATGCAACCAGCCGGTTTTAGATGTTGTGCGGAACAGGAACAATTTCTCTAGGCGTATGTAGTATATAAACGCTGGTCACGTGACACTCCCTCCGCGCTGGCGACATCGTACCGTATGCCTCTGGACATTTTAGAGATGTTTTTTATTCCGTTCCAGAGGTATAAAACGTTGATTTTATGTCATTTTTGTTGTGACATCAGTCGATAATTACGATATTGAGGCCACTTTAGGTTTAAATTGGCGCCACTCTGGCTAGACGCAGCTAAAAATAGCACTCGACTCATTTGTTTACCAGTCACACCCAGATTCCTTATAGCTCCTTCTGCCACTGTTTCACATGGATTACAAAGTAAAAATGATTTTATTCCTAATTTTGACCTGATTAAAACTCTGAACCCCGTTTATACCTGTGACCCGGTATGTACCGTCACAAAGCCTTTGTGCTCTTATGTGCAGACAGATTTCGGGCACTCTGCCTCAAACTCCGTCTCTGACGACACAAACGTTGTCCATGACTTCCTTGTGGTGTACAACCTCCACAAAATTGCCCAGACCTTCAGGTCCATCAGATCCCACTTGGAGACTGCCGATGTAGCCGAGAGATTCATGCTCTTGGTGGAAGCTGCCACTTGCATAGTCCTTCTATGAATCGGATCCTTTAACGTAATCTCTTGATCCTTGCCTGGAATGCAACAGTATGGCTGAAAATGTCCAGGAACTCCAAGAGTTAATCACCTGGCTCAAACCTGATGTACTACTTCTAAATGAGCCACTTGAACCCCCCAGTGAGGTGGTTTCGATTGGCCAATTATGTGTGCTATCGGGATGACTGTCCGGGATCTGTAGGAGGCAGTACAGCTGTACCGGTGAAGACCTTATTTGGTCATCATCATGTCGACCTACCCAAAGGGCACTGTGCCCTGTAGATAAAATTGTCTGGTGGCAGTGGTACTAGAGGCCACTGCCATGGAGATTTATGGTGCTCTCAACAGTGTCCTCATGGGGGCAGCTTATAAGCACCCTGACTTGAGGACGAGTAAGAATCAGTAGGAAACATCTGTCCTTGTCTAGATAAGCCAAGTACCTCAGTGTCCACCTTGATCATTGGCTCACTTGGTGTACACATACCCAGACAGTTAAAACTAGAGCATTGGCTCATCTAGGCTCACTGTTTCCAATACTTGAAAAAAAGGCTATGACCCATAAGCAAGGTAAGTTTATTGTAAATGCCTATCTGTTGCTGATTATTATCTATGCTCCCCCATTCTGGGGATACCTTGCCACTGTTCACAAAAGAAAGCTGCAAAGTGTTCTTTACAGAGGGCCAAAGTTCCCGGGATGTTCCCTTCTCGTGTTTTGGGAAGTGGACTCTGTGTCCGCTCCTTGGATGACACTGTGAGGAATCTACCACGAAAATGTTATGCTTGACAAGGGCCTAGACAAATCCCCTCATAACCAGCCTTGACAGGTACCATGTACAACAGGTGATTCTTGAAAACCTCCTCGGCAAATACTGTACTAGTGTGACCTAGCACAGCATGCCGTACAAAATCATGTTGAGATACAGCGGAAATGTCGGTCAGTGGAGTAATGGAACTTATATGATGAGGATGCGAAGAAGCTGTCCCTCACACAGAAAAGCCTAGACACAACAGAAAACCAGCCTATGGTGGAATGCCAAAATTGCTTAACTCAGGAGGAAATCTTTGGTCAGCACAATGGGCAAGGAAGAGAAGAACAAACACACTGAATTAATTATTGAATTAGTGAAAAAAGAGCTTAGGAAATGTGTTAAATGTAGTACACTGGAATGCTGGCAAATTATGTGAAATTAACTCAGCAGTGACATTTTGGGGCTAGGCTACAAGATAGTCATGGAGAACATACATATCAGTATAGGACAATACTTGGTCCACCTTGTTTACAGACTGGTTATAAGGAAGAAATAGAATAGAATTTTTAAATTTGAATTTTGTTCTAGTTTACAAACAAACTTAGGCCTAATACTGAACTTTTTGGAATAGCTGTAAAAAATTATTTGAAGTAAATGTTATTAAACATTTATTTATCACAAAAACCTAGCATCTCTTAAATACTAATTTGAAATTTATACAGTTTGTAAAAAATGATAATTTTTCTTTCTTTCATAGTTTTTTAAATATAGTAGGCCTACTACATTACTACATAGGTTGCCAGACATTATAACGTTAACCCAGGACAAAAATGTTCAAAATCCAGGACAATCCAGGACATTACCAGTTCTGAATAAAATTTAAATGCAGGAAAATAAAAATACTAAACTGGTATAATTTTTTTACTTATTTATTTTCATTACAGCTAACTTAACATTGTAATTAAAATAAATAGCATTTAAACAGCTAAAACTAAAATTATGTAATGTATTTGTCATCTTGGCCAATTTTCAGTAGAATATCTGTATCGATTGTTTGTGATTGAATGAAGTCATGAAATTGGCTACAATTTAAATATTGAAAATTAAATTTTGTCAAAATTATACCTTTTACTGTACTTGGTAATAAATTATTACGTTCCTTTGTCCATTGAGCTTGAATTAAAGAAAAAATTCGCTCAGCATTTGCGTTATGACAAGGGATGGCAAAAACATATTGTGCAAGTTTTAAAAGTTCACCATACAATTCATCAGAAACACATGCATTGAAATATTTTACCCACTTCATATGTAATAAATTCTTGGTGTCATTAGCGGGCAGATTTTCCATATATTTTTTCAAATTGCACCACTGATCAAAAAATTTTGAATCGTCTATAATTACCCCTTTATTCCTGATATAGTGTAGGGAAACTTCTACGTCTGACCAACTGCTGTTAGTTTGGAACCCCATCCATTTGAATATCTCAAATTCTTGCAGAGGCACAAGATATTCTTCTTATCTGCATCTTTGTAAAGTTTGCTCACATTAGACTGGAAGATATCTACTTCTTTTTGGAAACCATTTTCGGTAGCTTTCTTCAAAATTTGTGTTATTTTCAGTGGTATGAAATGATTGTTGACCCTGTCTTGTAAAGAATCAGATACATTTTTTATAATGGATATTGTTTCTATAAGAGAATTATCATTCCTTTCTATTTGCTGAATACTCATATGAAAAGGGATATTAGAGAATGGATAAGAAGTAAATAAGCTTTACTTAATTTTCAAAAAAACATTAATATTTTTGGAGCATTACCAATAGACAGGAAATAAGACTTTAATGGCTCAAACATAAGTATTAACCGGTCAATTGCTGGAAACAAGGACAACCACCTCGTTTTCGAGTGATATAATAGTTGTTTATATTCGGTATCAATAAAATCACAAAAATCTTTGAGTTGTTCTGTTCGAACAGAGTAAACAGAAAAATAGTTATAAATTTTGAAAATTAATACATCTACATCTATAGGTAATGAAGAATCACAAGCATGATGAACAGCATTGTTGAGAACATGGGCTGGACAGCCAATTCCTATCAAGTTTTCATTAATTTTTTTTTGAAGTTTTGAATAAACATTATTTGTTCCCTGTCTTTTACAGCCACCAAAATTTGTGTTGCAATTGTCACCGCAAAATGCAATACACTTACATAAAAGTCCATTTCTATTCAAAGCGTCAACAACAAGATCAGAAATAGTTGTAGAATCTTCTTTAGATTCGAAAATTAAGTCCAAAATTTTACATTTAGTGCCTTCATTTTTAAAATCAAAATATTGTATGACTATTGGAAACATTTTGGTTGTCAAATGATTACTAGCGTCTGTGAAAACAGAAATATATGAAATATTTTCTAGCTCACATAAAATTTGCTTTACAGAAAATGGTCCAAGTACATTACTTATTATTGCTGTAGCTTTTGTTTGCACACACGTAATTTTTTTACAAATATCAGAATCTGAATATATTTTCTTATTCATTGTAACCGTGCAGTTTAACGAATTGTATGACTGGTGATGACATACTGTATAGAACGAAAGTGTTGCTTCAGCACCTGCTACTGATTTTATTATATCTGGTTTGGTAACAAATGACAAGCAATTTGATGTAGCCTACCAGCTACACTCCTGAGATTAGTTTGATGTTTTTTACTACCAATATGGTCATCAATGTCGCTTTTGCCTTTATTTGCAACTGAAATAGTGCAATTACAAATTACACAAGTTGCCTCCCATTCTCTTGGTCCTTCTTTAAAAGACGAATATTTCCGTTTTAGTTCATCATTGAATACGCACTTCCTCTTTGGCATTTTATGAGTAATCTGACTCACACAGTCTTAACTATAAATTATAAAATCAATAATTAATTAATGTAATCACACGAAGACACGTAAAATAACACGTAGATCTGCAGTATAATAACTTCAAAATCTTAAGAAGTTCTTAGGTTAGGACGAATACTTCACACCGTTAGTTACCTTTTCAACAAATAAAAACAACAGAACAGCTAATTCTGTATACTTCACGGTCACCAAAAACTCACAATGTAAGGTAGTCAGTCAGGTAGTGTGCAATGAAATGTCAACTGCTACGCATCTATCGCTACTGACATACAAAACTTAATAAACCATGTTGAATGCGTGAACGCTTGTGTGCACCAGACAAAATTTACGCGGTAAATTTAAATTTTAGAAAATACCGGACACATTCAAAATCCCCCCCGGACATTCCCGAACATCTGGTTTTCCCGGACGTCTGGCAACCCTACTACATAACTATATCACTATGTAACTGCAAAACTGTGTAACACTATAAATATAGCATTATTTCTATGTCATTACTAGAGATTCAGTATCGATCTTAAAAATCAAACAATTAGAGTTAATATAAAGGTTCAGAAAAATGTTTATAACTTTTTCTTTTGTTCTTCTTCATGAATAGGAGAAAGTGCTTTTCTTCGTCTCCATATTTACAAAAAAAAAACCCTGGATACTAAGTCTGGCTTAATTAAGACATTTCACTTACAAGGTTGCTACAAAAATATGATGTAGGCTTGCCTTGTAAGACATGATTAGTTGTCTTGAACAAGCATCAGTTGAACTTCTAAGAAAGAAGTTGTTAGTAGGATTCATGACAGTTTAGTAAACATCATTGTCACTCATAGGGGCAAAGTACGGGAAGCAACCAGGCACATCGAGACTGTACTACCCTACGCTCATTGATTTCACGGGCTGAGTGCACATTGCCTCACTATCAAATCAACATCATTATAAAATACTATTATCTCTTTACGTTTTTTGTTATTTATGAATTGATAGAGAAAACGTATGACCTTTAAAAACCCAAGCGCAATTTATTCCGATTATTCGGTAATGGGAAAAAGATGTTTTACAAAATTGGTAACAACTTCTTTTATAACACAGATAACAACTTATAACTTTACATATTTATTAAAAACATTCCATTCTATAACGTGTCTATATTTCGTTGCAGTCGGACGCTGTGTTTTGATGTACTTTTGTTTTAAATTTGAGGTTTCCCTAGAATAGGTAACAAACGGGCACTTTTTTATTCCGACCAATGAAACTCAGAAAAAAATTACAAACAAAAATTTTTGATTACCACCATTCAACGCACAATGAAATAAGTTAAAAATTGGTGTAACTTGATTTAAGATTAGTGTAACCGTTAACTTGGAATTAAGGTTCAAACTCGAGTGCACATAGTTTCTGCCCCGACAGTAACATCTTACATCTGGAGGCTGGGAGGAAGTGAAGCAAGCCTGTCGTCCAGATCAGTGGTTCCCAAACTTTTCAGTCCACGGACCCCCCCAAAAATTAAAAATTTCACAGACCCCGTCTGAGTTACGAAATAAAACAAACAGTAAATATGATACAAACTCTTACATTTTAATGAAAATGTATTAAAATTAAAATTCTCTTAACTTGCAAAATTACGAGGGACGTTCACGTCAATCCGGGACTTTTATTAGACTAGAGTGTAAATGCCCTGCGCATTCTGTTGGTCGTACATATGAAGTAGAAGTGTTAGATATTACCGCATGGCGCGCTGTATTGTTTACACGTTAAACAATAACAACAGTCAGTCGTAAAGAACATGGCGTCCAAATACACATGTGGAACAGCGTGTGTTGTAATGAAATTTCTCGTGAATGAAGGCGTAAACCCGGTGAGATTTATTCTCGATTCCTTGCACAGTACGGTGATGAGACTCTTTAGTCTCAGTAGTCACATTTGAGTGGTACAAACGTTTTAAAGAAGGCCGTAGGCCTACATAAGTGAGTGATGATCCCGGTCGAAGTGGTTCGGAGCCTACTGTAGTCTTTCCATGAACATTCAGCGAGTGGAAGAACTGATCCTTGATAATCGACGGATAACTTGCCAGCAAATTGTAAAAGAAATAAATGTGTCTGTGGGAACTGTAAACAAAATCATTCACGAACATCTGAAGTTCAGTAAGGTTAGTGCATATTGGGTACCAAGACAGCTTTCTGCTTTCGACCGGCAAAGAAGATTGCAAATCTGCAAGGAGTTAAAGCAACGTTTTGACAAAGAAGGCCAGCTTTTTCTCGATCGAATTGTTACCTGCGATGAAACGTGGGTCCATCATTTCACCCCGGAATCAAAACATGCATCAAACCAGTGGAAGCGTGTGGACTCACCATCTCCCAAAAAATTTCAAACAATTGCTTCTGCAGGCAAAGTAATGCCTCAATTTTTTTTGGATAAAAATGGCATCATTCACGTCGATTTTCTACCCTGTGGAGTCAATATTAACAGTTAGTACTACTGAAAAGTTCTTCAAGATGTGGACAATGCTCTAAAGAAAAAACGGCCTGGTGCGATCACTAAAGGCGTTCTGTTTCTGCAGGACAGTGCACGCCCTCATACCGCCCACCGCACGACATGCACGCTACAAGATCTTGGCTGGGAGTTATTGCCACACCCTCTTATAGCCCGGACCTCGCTCCCAGCGATTTTCACCTGTTTGGACCTTGAAGTTGTTGGGAGGCCAGCATTCCAACAGCGACGATGAGGTAAAGCAGTCAGTTCCAATCTTGGTTTCGACGTAACGACAAATCTTTCTACACTGCGGGTATCCAGGGACTAATGAAACGCTGGGATAAATGTATAAATGTAGCAGGGGATTACATCGAGAAATAAAAATATTTTTTACTATCATAAATGTGTTCTACATTTATTGAAAGTTAATAGTCCCGGATTGACGTGAACGTCCCTCGTATAATATTAATGATATCAAGCCTAATTTAATGTGAACGACGAAGCTCCTTTTGAATAATTAGCTCTGCAGTATTAATTTTAATGTCTGATATTAAGTCACTCTCGACATCAAGTTTAATTCTTAGCTTTGCCAACCTCGGCTCTATTTTCCAGGCACACGTGTCGAAATCCAGCTACTTAGGCGTAAAACCAGCTACACGGAAGAACGTTTTGCTTAGATACAGTGCTTATAAGCAAGATACAATGGTTAAATGTGGACAAAACAGTGCGATCAGTTCTGCGTTGATGCGGCGCTCTAGTCAGTTCGGCTGCCAAACAGATCTGCTACACTACATGATTTAAAGACATTATTAAAGCCATTAGTTTGAAATTACTTTTACAATTACAATTATTTTGAACAAAAATAAAATACTGGAATCTACCACTAATTGTTTTAAGACTCTAAAATTTAGATTCTAGACTATAAAAAATTGGAGAAAATTATGGTATTTCATTTTTTCTTAAAAGTGACCGCGGACCCCACTTTGGGAACCACAGGTCCAGATGGTTAGATGTTCCGAGTTCCAAACTGGTTCCACCATCGGGACAGGTAGGCCTATAGGCCTATTTTAATTCTCTTTAGTTCTTAGTACATAAAACTTCATCATGTAGAAAAAGTAGGTGATTCGTAATGAAATAATGTTTTACGTCATTGTGCACAATACACTGAAAGAAAACTGTTATTTTAGTTTCTGTTCACCTGTTAAAACTATCTTGTTTTCAATAAATTTTTTGAGATGTTTTAAGAATTTAAATATTTTATTTGGAACATCTTGAAATCTCTACACATAATTAGGAAAAAAACAGACATTATTTTACCTTCTGTTGTCTTTCTAATTTCATATCCAGTTGTTATAATCTGTCTCGTTATTGCTTTCTTCACAAACGTCATTTACAATTTTGTGGTCGGAAGTTAATTTGGCAAAATTTCTTTAATTTTTTGTATTAAGCAAATCTTAAATCTTCAAAGAATTCCGTACTTTTTTCCAGAATTCCACACAGCAGGCGGTACTCAATTAAAATGCCATTACCTTTATCAAAATATAAATCAGTGACAGTAAAAACTACCGAAACTACTTTGCTGTAGGAGAATAGCAATACATCATTAATATTTAAAAGCATGAACAATCAGTTAGAGAAACATAAATTGCAGAATTGGAATACTAAAATGAAGTTATCGTGAACAAATGACCAATTGACTGTTAATAATTGCAGAATAAGCAAGCAGTCTAAGTGAGAGAGATATAGGCGAGTAACAGAGTCGGCCTACGTGTTTTGTGCATGCGTGTGAGTGAAGCTAAAAAATAAAACGTAAAAGGTTGCAGGTAAACTACCCCTTCCCCTTAACCGATCTTCACCAAAATCAATAGGCCTCGAGTCCTCTACAATTCAGAACTGTATGCAAAAAATAAAAAATAATATAATTTCAACTGAAGTGCTTAATCTGTAACTATTCAGTCAATCGTTAAATGATTTTTATTAGAGCACTTAGTTTTGACTGCACTCAATAGCATAGTCATAGGTGTTACTGACAGTCATCAGTAGGAACTTAAAACTAGACGCGTTTCCCACAGACGTTGGCGTGAGGGAATAAACAAGATATTTATCCAAACCTAAAAGCTTCTAGTTTGGAAACATACCATTCCACTTAGTTTAGCCAGACCCCGAACATAGAAGTATAATATGGATACTTCTGATAATGAGGAATACTTTTCAACTTCAATATTCATTAATTTTTAGATAACTTCTCATCAAAACTAAAAAATCGATTCATGTTTCATATATTTTACATTTATTCCTACGCCTCTTGTAACGCAAAAATAAGACAACGCTGACCAATAAAACGAAGAAGCAACGAAAAATTTGATACAAATTCATACAGATCATGTCTGACAAAGTGAAATCACAGTTTTAGGAAAGATGGCCATGTGATGCATCACAGATAACGAACCTCGCGAATGCTTTCGAAACCACAATCTCATCTGATAAAAATAATAAGCTGGCACTTCTGAAAGTATTTCATACTTTTTCAAAGATACTGCTTCTGGTGGACGGATGTTTTCTACTTTAAAACCATTGAAAACGTATCCGAGTATCTCTACAAGCGAAAGCCGACTAAATGGATTGGCATTGTTAAATATTCACCACGAAATTGTTATCAGACCATTTTATGTGTTAGACGTGTTTTCCACAAGACCAAAGAGGTTATTTTTCAAGTTATAAATTACATACATTGACAATTGAGAAAAATTATTATATAATATATTTCTAATTATAAGTATAATACTACTGACTTGGAATACTAAGTTTTTTATTGGTAAAAATGTAAAATTTTGACCTTGTAGCCTGAACCAGTTTTCACTTATTACAAGCTTCGTCAGAGCCTCGATAATGTTATCGGAGTATAAAACTAAATTGATTAAATTATCCTGTAGGCCTGTCTTAGTGCTGTTTAAACTAAGCAGCCTCTACGCGAGGGCTGGCATGCGTCCTTAAAATCTACTAACAATTACGTCTGACTGTTAACTTTTTTAAGAGTTTTTTAAAAGTGGGAATTAAACAAACCATTTCTCATAAAAAAATTATCCGTGAAATTGTGAAAGACGCGTCGAAACACGATAGAAAAGTGAACAAATTATAAAGCTAAATAGTAACTGTTTACATTTAATGTATACAGCAGCGTAGTTAGGACTTAGGTTATCAGTGGCAAGTTGCGGTCATGGTGTTGATGGTGGTTCTAGATTTTTACATAGATCCAGTGGCGTACAGGCTGTTTGGCGCCCGGGGCAAGGAGATCGTCGGCCGCCTCGCCGTCACAATTAAAAGTGGACAAAAGAGCACAAATGAAGACCCATCCAGTGAACAAAGTACTTAATAAATGCAAATGTGTAGATTTTTGTATGAAAGCATGTCCAGCAAATGTCTTAAGAATATTTGTTAAGTAAAAATTAAGAAAATACATATTATAATATTACCGGTATTCAGTTTCTATACATTTATTACTAACAAATTTAGACTATAAAAAAGGTAGAAATATAAAAAATGTATAACATAAAAACGTTCTAATACACATGCAAATTCCTTGTAGGTCTAAAGCGCATCGTCAAAACAATATTCTAATGCAACACAAAATTAAACAAAGAACTACATTAAAAGTAATAAAATAAATCACTTACCATTACAGGTTAATGGTTCTGTCTTCTATTGATAAACACTTAATACTTATTTTTAATATTTAATAAATATTTAAAACGAGACATTTTAAAATGTAACTTTCCTGGTTTTAATTGCTCCAAAGTCGGTTATTAAATCACTGTAATCTAAAGACGATGCAATGTCATTTTCAGTTGAAAGTATCGCTAGATTTGATACCCTGTCTTGAGATATTGTTGATCGTAGGTACGATGTAAGTTTACTAAACGATGCTTCACAGGAAAACACAGACACTGGTAAAGAAAACAAAATTTTTTTAAGTGTTTTGTAGGCTTCTAATCCCATTGAAGAAATGTATTATATCAGTCTCTGAGGTGTTCTCCGTTAACTTGTGCCTTTTTAATAAAAGTATGACGTCTTTTAAGTCACCGAACAATTCTTCACTGTTTAGGTCACGTACCTGGAAATAATAAATAGAAGATTCCGGTCCCCTAATGGCACAACTTTACAAAAGACACAACACCGTCAGACTCTCCAAATCCATCAAGGCTCTCAAGACAATCAATTCAGCAACTCAACTAATGTGCAGCAACCGCTCGACAATGCTCTGCCAGTTTTTAACCCACTCAGCAACAACCCAATGTATCAACTTACGCGCAGATTCTTCATGGCACGAACTCACAAGTTCCACAACAATCTACAGCACTACAGCAAACCGAGTATAATAACAGTAACTTTATCTATTTCCTTCAGAATATAGTAACGAGTCAACAGCAAACTATCAACCACATGTCCGCAGAAATAAAAAGACTCAACGATAAGATCGATACACTAACGGAACTCCTACAACAAAAATTTACGTAATGGCACAACTCTATAAAATAGCGTTATGGAATGCAAATGGATTGTCTGCTCACAGGCAAGAAGTAGAGACTTTCTTAATTCACAACAAAATAGATATTCTACTCGTTTCAGAAACTCACTTTTCCATCAACTCATATTTCAACATTTGGGACTTTACACTTTACCACACCCCTCACCCTGATGCAGCCAGGAGACCTAGGGGAGGCACCGCAATATTAATAAGAAACCACATACAGCACTACGAGCTCCCTAAGTTTGAACAAAACTATCTTCAGGCCACAAGTATTGTCGTAGTAGATTGGCACGGACCGCTAACAATCTCCTCTGTATTCTGTCCGCCCAACTACCCCCCAAACAGGGAGGGAACTATAGAGTTCCTAAACTCTCTTGGCAACAGGTTTATGGCAGGAGGCGATTTTAATGCTAAAAATACGCTGTGGGGATCCCGTCTGACTGCACCTGGCAGAGGCAGACTACTATTTCAAATTATGCAAGAACTTCAGCTTGGCTTTTTATCAACATTTGCACCAACGTACTGGCCTTCAGATCCAGGCAGAATTCCTGACTTACTAGATGTCTTCGTAACAAAAGGGATAGCCTCAGGATACCTTACGATAGAATCAAACCTGGACCTGTCCTCTGATCACTCCCCGGTCATAGCAACCATTAGTAGCACTTTCGCCGCTACAAAGAAACCAGCTACCCTTTTCAACAAGAGAACTGACTGGGAGTACTTCAGACAACTCGTTGACCGGAAGATAAACTTAAAGATTCCCCTCAAAAACAACATGGACATAGAGGTAGCGGTAAACACATTAAACTGCATAATTCAAGAATCCGCTTGGGAAGCTACACCGGAAATTCCTCAAAAAAGAAGGAATCAGAGCTGTCCAGTAGCAGTCAGGGAAAAAATAGCACTCAAAAGACAGCTAAGAAGGATTTGGTATAATTCCAGATACCCCTCAGACAAAGACGTTACGACAAGGCCTCCAGAGATCTAAAAACTCTAATTAAAAAGTTAAAAAACGAATCACTAAAGAACTTTCTAGAAAACCTTACAAATACAGCTGAAACAGACTACTCTATTTGGCAAGCAACGAGAAACCTAAAACATCCCAAAAACCCTATTCCACCAATCCGGAAAGAGGATGGATCCTGGGTTCGTACAGATCATGAAAAGGCCACCACCTTCGGACTTCACCTAGAAAAAGTGTTCCAACCGCTACCATCTCAAAATTCTTCAGTAGATGACGCTGAAATTGAAAACTTTTTACAGGCACCGTACCAAATTTCACCATTACCAAAAGTTCTTACAGTTAAAGAAGTGATGTTTATGGTAAAAAATTATCTGAATTCCAAAAAATCACCTGGTTATGACCTTATCACCGGGCGTATTATTAAAGAATTACCGCGAAAAGGAATAGTATTCCTTACAGCGATATACAATGCAATTCTACGTCTTGGATACTTTCCACCTCAGTGGAAAGTGGCAGATATCATCCTTATTCAAAAGCCAGGCAAACCACCTCATGATGTAACATCCTACAGACCTATTAGCCTGTTACCGATGCTCGGTAAACTTCTAGAAAAACTTATTCTCCGAAGACTAACAACTGTGATTGAGGAAAACAACTTGATACCCGACCACCAGTTTGGGTTCAAAAAAGGACACAACCCTACAAAACAAGTTCACCGGGTAGTTGAACTCATCAATCAAACTTTTAAAAAAAAGGGTTACTGTACCGCGGCCTTCCTTGACGTAAGCCAGGCCTTCGATAGGGTTTGGCACGTGGGCCTCCTTTACAAACTTAAAAAAGTACTTCCTCACACGCTATATCTTATTCTGAAGTCGTACCTGCATGAACGGTACTTTAAGGTTAAATACGGACTAGAAGTAACACAGTTGTACCCTGTCGGAGCTGGTGTTCCACAAGGAAGCGTCCTTGGACCAACGTTATATCTACTTTTCACGTCAGATCTTCCTACTTGTCCCTATACCCGAACAGCAACGTTTGCCGACGACAAAGCAATACTGGCTAGTCATGCAGATCCTGGCATTGCTGCGAGAATGCTTCAACAACACTTGTATCAAATTCAACGTTGGACGAAATCATGGCGCATCCTGATCAATGAAACAAAGTATGTCCGTGTCACTTTCACTAAGTGCAGAGGAGCATCACCTCAAGTCTCTTTTAATGGCCATTACCTACCACAAGCGGACAATGTTAAATATCTGGGCATTCGTTTGGATAAAGGCTTGACATGGAAGACGCATATTTTCAACAAAAGAAAACAACTTGGCCATAAACTCAGCAAATACTATTGGCTGATTGGATGTAAATCACCTCTGTCCCTTAGCAACAAATTACTCCTTTACAAAGTGGCATTCAAACCAATCTGGGCCTACGGCATACAGCTGTGGGGGTCGGCATCAACGTCTAATATCGAGATTCTAGAACGATTCCAGGCAAAAGTTCTACGGATTATAAAAAATGCACCCTGGTTTATACCAAATAGAGAAAGCCTCTGTGACTTAAAAGTGTCATCTGTTAAAGATGAAGTGAGTAAGTGCAGTGAAAAGTATTTAAGTAAACTAGAACTACACCCTAATATTCTTGCAATAAATTTGCTAGACAATAGTGAAGACACTCGTAGACTAAAGAGACAAAAAATACTAGACCTACCATCTAGATTTAAGCACCCATGATCTTTGTGACTGTTGTTTCTTTTTGTAACCTACTTTTAAGGAATAACTGAGTTTGTTATCACAGGATAACAGCTCCACATGGTCAACACCTATTTTTATCTCATACAAAAGATTTGCGTATAGTATGTTATTTTTATGTTATACTGATTGCAAATAGTGGTCATGTGGATACAGTTTTGCAAGCACTGTGTACTTAATATTGATTGGGACAGCTATTCCTTAAAATGTATATCCCCATCATTTATGTAAGCCTACGCCTCAAATTTACAGAGGAACCCAAAGCGTTTTTCTAACTCTTTTATGTTAGAGAAACGGCTTGAAATTTTAACTCACAGTTTGACCAAAATTTCTATTAGAGAAGGTCGCATTTCTTGACACACGGTTAATGCAGAATCGTGAGCATACTCCCTTGGCATCCTGTCCTTCCTTCTTATCCATTTAGTGACACCCCATTCATTACTTATCTGCTCTGCCTTAGTAGTGACATTGTCACACAGCTCATTCCTCCAAACTTTTAATTTGTCCGTTAGCGTCTCCAGCAGTCTCAATGCTTGGATAAAGCTTATTCCTTTGGTGTGCAAGATTTTCTGGATTTTGTCCATAGAAGAAAGAATATCTGTCCAGAAAAAGATCAAGGTCACAAAATTAAAGTTTTATATTGCATTCATTATTAATGCTACATCTTCCGACGTATCAATTGTTCCAGTCGCAGTATGCTTCAGTTTCTCCAGTGGAGCGATCATTTCATCCAACTGAGTGTATACTGCATCTGCTTTTGAACTCCACTTGGTATCACAATGTCCTTTTAGAGTAATATTTACGAAGTCTTTAAGAACACTCCATCTATGAGTGGAACAAGGAAAGAAGGTGAATAGACGTTCTACTATCCCAAAAAATGTCACTGCCTGAACATTTACATGAGTTGCATGAACTCCAACAAAGTTAAGTGAATGGTTGTCACAAGGAACAAACAGAGCTAGTTGATTCAATCTAATATTCTCTTCTGAACTCCTGAATGAATACCAGCCATTGCTGCTTGATTGTTCGTACGACTGACCTCTGCAATCGCTAAGATTCAATCCATCTCTCTCAAGTTTACTTGTAATAGCTGTTTTGACTTCTAAAGGATTAAAGTCTATGAAAGCTTCCTTGATATCAACAGAATTGTGTTTAAATTCAACAAATCTTATAATCTGAGACATTTGTTCTACATGTACAAAACAAGTGAACTACATGGTTCAGGTTCGTAAATACACCAGTATTTGATGTACACAGCATTTGGTGTTGTGTATAATATAATACTAAAGTACTTCGCCTTCTTACATGCAGTAGTAATATATTTGCGCACTCTTTCTCCTAACAAGCTTATTATTTCGTTTTGAATAGTTGCCGAAAGATACGATATACACCCGGATTTACGAGAGACTGAATCCAAATGAGATCTCATGACAAGATCAAATTTAGCCAAGTATTTTAACAAAGCCAGAAAGTTTCCAGGATTTGGATTGTTAGTAATTGATTTTCGATGTCCACTCAGTGCCAGATTTTGTTGTGCAAGAGTTTGTACAGTGGCAATGACCCGTTCGAGGATTTCTTTCCACGTCTTAGCTGCTTTACTCAATTGTTCCTGGAGTAGATCATCAATAAGTTCCCCTTTGTTTAAAGAACGTTCCAGTTCCTTCCATTCCAAAAACGCAGAGCGATGAGCAGGACTATTTTCATGAGCCTGAATACGGAGATTAAATTTTTCCACTGCGATAACCCATTGTCACTGTTGAAATTGCTTCTGTGATAGTTTATTTTTGTGGAAATAAAGTGCAACAAAAGCAAAATAGAGATTTTTTAGTTGGAGAAAAACACTTCCAAATGCGATTTACCTTTTCGCCAGGCTCCAATGCATTAGAAAAGATGATATCAGTAGGCAACGTGGTGTTGAGAAGACAATTTTTATACATCGTAAATACAAAGCGTCTCGTACGGTACGGCCGCGTGTGGAACGGATGTCTCACGATCGTTGGAGCAAAAAGTTGCTAGACTGGATTGCATCTTGACGACTGAAACGGGGTAGACCCAATAGATCATGGAAAGAGGACTTAGAGGACAACGGATGAGAGGGGGGAAATGAGACTCGCAAAGTGGTAGTTGGTACAACAGACGCTCTGGTGTGCAGTATATGAGGGAATACAGTAGATTTAGAAGACTGTCCCAGATTGATAGATTGATAGATGGTGACTCGTATGATGTCTGCTGTCCCAGTTGCTTGGGATTCCTCAAGTTTCCGAAAGACGTTCCCATGTTCTCACGTTGTTCAATACTTCTTGGAAACATTCGGAAACATTTTTTTTGTAAATTTGTACTATTTTCCTTGTAGTAAAACAAAAAGAGAATGGCTGAAACTTTGGTGAGGATGAAAACGATGAGTGTCGAAAGTATGAAAAAAAGGATGGAGAACCGGCGATGGAAGAAAATTACTTGAGGAATAAGCAGAAACGTTAGGGTACGAGACACGCGCTCTATAGAATCCGCTGGGTGAGCCGTATAGCATTTTCAGTACCTTTTATAAAATAATTTGTTTTCAGCACTCCCAAAAGGTCGTTGTTTTATCTTACTGACATTTTGACAGATTACAATCAAACCATTTCCTTAACTAAAACAAAAGTTATGGCTTTTTCTGGCGCAAATCATATTAGAACAAAGACTGTCATACAGGAGTCGCCAATAGAACAGGTGCCATATTTCAAGTATCTAGGGTGCAGCACAGCATCACATATCAAGATGATTCGGAGGCTGGAAGCAAATTAGTCTCTTCCAGTCGCTTTGTGGCTGTATCATTAAACATTTAAATAAGAAAACAAGGAAAGAGACGCTATTGAAATATTATAATGTAATGATTAGAAAGACCAAAGATATATCTAGAATACAAGGAGCGGAAATGAGGTTTCTGAGGGCTGTGAAGAGTTGTACTAGGGGAGATCTTATCAGAAATGATCATGTAAGAATGAAGCTAGGGATAGCTGAAAGCTTAAATAGGAAAATCTCCCGGTACAAAATGGAGTGGCGGTTACACGTAGAGAGAATGGACCCAACTAGATTTCCAAGAAGAGCCCTTGAGTATTATCCAAGGGGGAAGAGAAGTGTGGTAAGACCCCGTAAGTGATGGTTGGATGACTTCCATTGAGACTGGAACAGGCTACTAGCCTAAGCCGTAAAGGATGATGACGACGACGACATTCCCAAATACCACAATAGCGTTAAGAATATCATTTGTATTAACGATATCAGCTGCAGCTGGAAAGATCACACTTAAAATGCTACTTACGATCAATTGTGGCTTGGAAACATTGAGACAGGAGACAGCCATGGGGTGGTAAATTAAAGATTGGACGTAGGAACATGAACGCCTAGCGGATGTTGTGTATATAATTAATATAAGGGTAAGAAAACTTTTACTGTTTTAAATTTCTTTTTTTTTGTACAACTAATGCTGTCCACTAGTCCAGTGACTCCTGTTAAGCGCTTTTGAACAATTTAATTAATAATCATCATCAAAATCATTACATCGTATTGAAAACCAAACCATGTGATGAGCTGAATTGTTCAAAAGCGCTTGCCGAGAGAAATCAGACTCGTCAAAGGAAACAAGTGGAGTCATACAGATCTATATAAAAGTCTACAATTTAAGAATAAAAAGTTCGTAGATTTAAAAAAAATCTTACATCAAAAATGTAAAATACAGTTTAGGACGCTTTAAAACACCGTCTTTGATTATATAGAAAAAAATTAAGCTTGAGAGGAAAAACAAAAAACAATTATATGAGTTTCTCTCAATAGGTCTATGGAATAAGGTTTTATAAAATCGTAGCGGTGAAAGGGGAATTTCTCTTACCTGTTGGATTCCCCCCCCCCGTAAATCAACCCGTGTTTTATTACTGATTCAAGAGTCTCGTACCACGTTACCTTCAGTCTCAATACGCAATGCCAAATAAATACAAATATACATAAAGCGCTAAATAAAAAACAGCTGAACGACAATAACTATGAATATATAATTGGCCGTAACCACAGAAATAATAATCAAATTTTTTTAATATTTCGAGCACGCCGGCACGAAATTTGTAGTTTATCGAAATTATTCAGTTTCTTTACCAGTTTACCACATCATCGACTGTAACGATACCGACCTTGACACTACGTAACCACCACATCGCCGGCTGTGACAACACAGGAACCCCCAGCTGCGACGAATACCGACCGGAAGAGGGACGTTGGACCCCAGGCGCCTCCAGAGGATTCTAGTAGAGAAGTCTGGTGGCCTCTGCAGAGTCGCGAAGACGGAGGACCCTGGGCGCCTACGAAGGGCTCCCGGACGGCAATCCCCTCCCCGAAATCCAGCGATGTACGACGTACGGGAGGACGACGTTATGAGACACATTTATGTATGTGTCTCATAAATATTATTTCATTAAATGTCGTTTTATTGTGTTTCAGACTGTGAGAATACTGGCGCCATCAGACTTTGACGAAACAATCAACTATCTGTTGAAGAATCAATAAAACAATACCATTATTTTTACTTCCATGTTCCTTAAGGAAATGGAAGTATGGTGATGGCAAAAAAAATCGTGTTCAAGATTATTGCAGATTCTGATTGTACTACACTCAAAACATGAAAAAAAGTCATTTTTCGAAAAGTGTCTGTCTGTCTATCTGTCTATAGATTTTTTTTTTATGGCAAACGATAACAGCCGCAAATTCAAACAGAATCAAATAATTTTTTGCATGCAGTCCTGATTTCTAGAGTACTCAAGACCTATTGTTTTTGGTGAAGATCGGTTAAGGGAAAGGGGTAGTTTACCTGCAACGGTTTTTTTAAATCAAGGGTAATTTTTTTCTATGTCAAACGATAACAGCCGCAAATTTAAACAGAACCTACTACTCTTTTGCATACAGCCCTGAATTGTAGAGTTCTCAAGACCTGTTGTTTTTGGTGAAGATCGGTTAAGGGAAAGGGGTAGTTTACCTGCAACGTTTTATGTTTTAAAAAGGTATTTTCTATGGCAAACGATAACAGCCGCAAATTCAAACAGAATTAAATACGTTTTTGCATACACCCCTGATTTGTAGAGTACTCAAGACCTATTGTTTTCGGAGAAGATCGGTTAAGGGAAAGGGGTAGTTTACCAGCAGCGTTTTTTATCAAGGGTAATTTTACTTTTTTGGCAAACGATAACAGCCGCAAATTCAAACAGAATCAAATAATGTTTTGCATACAGCCCTGAATTGTAGAGTTCTCAAGACCTTTTGGTTTTAGCGAAGATCGGTTAAGGGAATAGGGTAGTTTACCTGCAACATTTTATGTTTTAACAAGGGTAATTTTTTCTATGACTAACGGTAACTGCCGCATATTCAAACAGAATCAAATAATTTTGTGCATACATCCCTGAACTGTAGTAATCTCAAGGTCTTTTGATTTTGGTGAAGATCGGTTAAGGGGAAGGGGTAGTTTACCAGCAACCTTTTACGTTTTAACAACAGTAAAGTACTTGAATTCGTTTAAACTTTTTCAAACAATGGTAACTGTTAAAAATAAAATAATTTTGTTGCCAGGCAATAAAATTATAATTTTTTCATTTTAATGTAAATCATGTATGAGAGAAAATATATCGTTCGTGGCAGGCAAGCATATCTCAATTATGTAATGTTTACGTTTCCATTTTATTATTATGATTACTGCAATAAAAACGCAGGGAACACACACACACACAAAATTCGCGTTATTTCTGGCCTCACTCATGTTTATTTTCTTACATTTGCACGCTTTTTAAATGGAAAGTGCCGAAACCCACACCAACATAACGCGTGCAAGCCGAAAAATTGTCCAGCGTGGACAGCGATTTGCTTCCTGTGGATCGCTGGGCAGTGTAACTGCACATGTTTACAGAGGAACGATTCATAGACAGAATTTTCGTCTTTAGGGAATGAACCCTCTGCAAGATGCTGAGGGTCCATGAGTGACTTCGGAGCGCTCCTTCTTTTCCGCGTGTTTGTTCTGTGAAACGTACACTGTAGATTCGCAGCTTTACTCTAAGCAACGCTCAATAGGAAATGTTGAACATTTTTGTCCACGGTGTACCCTCATACACACTAAACCTGCTCTGATGTTTTAATTACGGACATCATAATATTAAAACTTTGGAAACTTGAGCACTACTTAATGGAGATCAAACATTAACTTATACAAGCCATTAATTTTATGCATATTTTTTATATATACGTTATCGGCAACAAAAAAGTAGTTTTTGTTAAAATTCCTTCCCGGGATGTTTGGCCGTAGTCCAATGTTTTCTACAAAACCAGACGTTTCGCCAATGCCATCGACTTCCATCATCAGTGAAAATCGAGTGCGATAACGTGAGGTGGTATACGTTAGTGACCACAGTACTGTGGTTAAGGCTGAAGCAGTAAGTAGAAAGAAGTAGTTTCTATGGTAATATTTCATTTTGAAAATGATTCTAAATATAAATCTTAGAATAGTCATGTATGGTTCTCCATACCGATATTTATTTATTTGTTGTCTTAATTAGAAGTTCAAAAACAAAAAATAAACAAAATTCACAGTACTGTTGTCAATTTATGTATATTTTTTAGGAACCCAAAAATCCATCCACCAGATAGGGAGTATGTAACGAAAAATGTTATTAATGATTGCGAGCGTGGATTTAATTTGGAGAGAGGATAATTAACAATGCAGGGTGTAATATGATGTCTGACAGCTCTGAAATTAAAAAAAAAAGAGTAGAAATAATGTTAAGATCAGATAACTGTGGTAGGGATTACAGTTTTTGAACTTGAATCACTTTAAAACACAAGTCATGATAACCGATCATCGCAGTTATAATTCAGACAAGAAATCAGGTTCAGCCAATATCAATCAAGACAGGATACATGAAGATGTAAACAATTTTATATACTGTATTTGCATTCACTAATGTCTTACAACCGAATTTGCGCTGTGTAATTAAAATAATATTAGCTAAAGCCTGAATAGCAACAATAAAGTATCAAACTTGTGCAGAATAGCTAACGGAATTATGCAAACCAAAATACTGCACATAATAGAAGACAAAGTAAAGACATAATGGATACGGTAACGGACGCCTCAGAATATTTAAATAACTCTGTTCAATTTCAGTAGCAGACAAACCTGACCGAAATGGTGACACTATAGTGGCCATTGAAATATCAATTTTATGAAGATTTTTGAAGTAATGAAGATTTGAAGATTTAACTTGGAATAAAAGAGAAAGTTGTCATATAATAAAAGTGTACATCCAAACAACAAGTACATGGATAAAATAATTAAAGAAATACTTGGCACTTTAGAAGATTTATTCGTAAAAAATATATAAAACAAATTTTAATTGATCTGCGTGAATTTAGTATAGGCTAAAGGAAGAAGAGATATCCAGCCGGCAGGAATTGTATATGACTACAATGGCATACTGCGTTTCGGGTTGAGCAACAGCAACTCAACCATCTATATTTTCAGAAGCACAGACGGTTTAGATGATTTTCATATCAACAGATTGTACGTCGGAGAGTGGATATTTTTGTGAAGTCATTAAATATAAACTCGCGGATTATAGCATTTAATGTACTTTACACATATTCTGAAAATCTAGCCGATCATTAACGGAAAGAATACTTGCTGAAACAAATAGACGTGCGAAGAAGAAGGAAGACGTCTCCAGCGTACGGAATCTCTCAGAGCAAGAACTGACGGATTAGTGAAGAAGACAAACGGGAGAACAATTTTTTCAAGTCTATGCTTACTTTACCGCCCTCCTGGCTATGCCGCCCGTGGCGGCTGCCCCCTTGCCCCCCCTATTTACGCTGTATCCTCTCCATGGCTATCATTATTTATTTTTTTGTAATATTTATATCATGTTTGGACTCGTTTTTCCTTACTTGGAACAATATTTACTTTACATGGAACTTTTTACTTGTGACAGCGGATTGGTAAGCGACTCGAGTAAAAGCCCTGGATGGGTTGGCTGGCAGACATCACTAGGCTGTTAGTTTACTAACCGCACCGTGATGTAGCATACAAGGTAGGTTACAGTTGGCACTGCTTACAACCGATAGGAAGAGTTTTTTAGTAAATGAACAAACAAAAATTGCACACTCTTTGAGAAGTATGCAGCCATAAGAAAAATATCATCATTCGTCAACAAATTGTTGCTTCTTGTTTGGAAATAAATTATTTTATTCTCTATGCAGAAGACATAAAAATTTACATCGCTCAGCAAGTTTACAATAAACAAGAATGCGCCAGTATGTCACTTATAAGAAAAGTCTAGACAGTACTTTCTAGTCTTGATTGACGTCACAGAAACTTTTTTCCTGTAGGCTATAATCGGAGAGCGGGTGCAGATAGGAGCTCTGAAAAAGGGGAAATCCAGAAGGTAACAGGTCGGTCATACCTACTAAAAATTCTTTGGCCCTGAAAGTTGGAGAACTCTATTTTGGGTGCAATAGTTTGGCTGTCTGTTTTAGCTAAACGGCAAGACAGAACTGTCTTCGTAGGTCACTTCGAACATCCCTGTCGTGGCGCTGTATGGATTTCTTTGAGTTTCCATTGCCGGTACTCGTGAGTGATCCGTGGAGGATATTCATATACTAGTTTTCCAAATAAAGTAAGCACTTTCCGTTTCGTCTCTAATCGCATAAGTTAATTAGACCGGTAGTTAGCTATTCACGGGGAATGAACAGGGTCCCCTGTTCGCAGGGACGGGTCCAGCATTACAAAGGTGGGGGGCCGAGGGTTGGCCAGAATGATATCTGGGTGGCCCACTCTGAGAGAACTATTTACGTGGATACAAGTGCATAAACAGAATTAAAAGCTACACCACATGTTTCTGCGACAAGAATGTGTGCGGCGTACACTGTAACTACACACAGTAAGCCTATATTTATTCCAGTATATAATTTCCATTAACATATAATTTAATTTTTGTTTTAGTCTTGTCAAGTTTGGAAGTAAGGAATGAAAACGTTATAATAGTACAAACACATAATGCGTTAAAACATACTACTTACACACTCATAATCAAAGAAACAGTTATATTAAAGCATGTAAACTTTCCTATTATTATTATTGTCGGCAAGATTATCTGCTACAAATGGTAAGTTTGTGGCTAATTTCCTTTCGGCTGCTATTATTTCAAGGCAAGCTGTTGAACTGTTAATGACACTGTCCTTAAATAGGGATGTTAAGAAAATATCTCTCATTGGATACAGTTGATGCAGGAATAGTATTGTGTATAACTCGTGCAACACAAACGGCACTGCAGCACAAACATGCAACGATGTTGGGGTAGCCACCGTATTGGAATGTCGACTGCTACCTGGTAGACAACGAATCATAGGATGGTTGATTCATGGGGGGGGGGAGGGTCATGTGAAGTGTAAAGCATGCCTATGGTGGATTGTCAAGTTGCGCCCAATGTCGATGCGTTGTCCATATCGTTTAACTGATTGATGTGTCGGAAGGAGGATTCCCGGCATTCGCAAATAAATTAGTTGCCACGCCCCATGGAAGGAACACAGAGATTGTGCGATGTAGCACACTACTTTTGACATATCGCAGAATGTCGGAAAGAAATGCTGCTGCCCTTGTTGGTGTCCGACAAGAGAAGCCTCTGTCGACGGCCAGCAAGCAGCTGCCGCGTACTTGAATCCTACCCGTATGAACAGCATATACAATGAAATTTTTGTGCAGACAACTAGGTGGCTGTTGAACGAAAGTATGGGGAACATTTTGACACTGATGTCTTGAGCCTTTTTGGATCGCTTTCAGGGCAACAGCTAATAGACTTTGAAGTCTAGTCATCGGTCTAGCCGAACGCCCATGATTCGGTCCACATGCGGAATTTTGACTTAGGCGTACAGCAGATCGCTTCCTACTAGACTGTGTTGATCGCTATGCGTCACTTCTGCAGAATGTCTAGCTGACGTTGCGCCATTATGCTCATCTCCAGCAGAGACAGATGCTATAATGAAAGAGTCATCAGCGAAAAGTGACAACGTGACTCCGGGATACACTGGCAGATCGCTCATGTACATGTAATACAGAACGGGCCGATTACAGATCCTAGAGGTACGTCTGCGGTGATGGGGCGAACCTATATCATGCGCCGTCGACGTTCACCCTTAGGGTTCCGTCGGTTAAGTACGACCGTATGATGATAGATGATAGTACTGGTGTGTGGGTTAGTTTGAAAAGCAGATCTTCATAAACCGACTTTGTCGAACGGCTTTGCTCATACCCAACAAGACAACGCCTGTGGACTCATGGCTATCGTGGCTACTATTGGTGGCGTCTGTTAACTGGGCAACGACAATACGCACTAGCTGAAAAGTTTCCTTGCGGAAACCCTACCTTCCCTTCCCAGATGGTGTATCTACCAGCGGCCGCATACGGGCAAACAGGAGTCGCTTGAATACCTTCCAGATTACTGGCAAGAACGATATAGAATGATAGCTTTCTGGAGGCGATGGCGGATGGTAGGCTTCTTGGGTTTCAGAACCACAATGATGTTCGCGGTCTGTCACGGGCGAATAAAGCAGCGCAGTCGCGTCATGTTTGTTGCTTTAGCCCTACAGGAATCAAAACTACCTACTTTATGTTCTACTTGAAGCTTCTTGTTTAAAAATAAACATGCTCAACTTCGCAATTCCCGATGCCCAAGAAAATTTGGGGAGGGCCACCCTGGCACCCTGTGGCGCCGCCCATGCCTGTTCGCCAAACAAGGTTTCTTCTGACCTCGACTTGACTGCGAGGAAACTAATACGCATGTATCGCGAACTAAGTAGCATAAAACTATACTGAACGATATTGTTTTTAATGTTAATTCGTTTTCATCATTTTTTATTGAACGTTACGTTATTCGTTTCTTTTCAATTTTATTACCCATGTTCTTTTCATAGATCAGTAAAAACAAATCTTATTTTTTACGTGACTTGTAGTAAATCTGGCATGAAGTGTTTGCACCTGTAAAACAGACGTTTCCCCAAAAATAGTACTGTATATTACGCCTACTAAACTATTCTCTGTTTCAAACGACAAAGATATTTAAAGTTCGAACCAAATGTACTTCAGATTGTCCACGGTTTTCGGTAATTGGCGAGAACGTAATTCATGTGGATAATCGAGTGCTTAATGTAGCCTAACCAACTCTCCTGTTTCCATTAAAGTCTGCGTCATTTTACTATTGTACAGACACGGTTTTTAAATTTCTATTATCTTTGATTTGAAAAAACTGACCCCACTTTGCGGTAATTAAAATAACATTGCGAGTTATAAATCTACCGTATATTATAGATCACAGCCACAAGCTCGCTGCACTACCTGTTACTAAGATAAGTGAGATTCAATTTTGTGTCTTTCATTGCCTGTTTTATTCGGAAGAAGTTAACTCTAAAACTAAACGTAAGCAGTGCCATATGGTACTTCTATTTTTATTTACTTTTTCCCATTCTGTACTTTGAAATTGAAACTATTTCTAAATCTTATTGTCTCAACTAATAATCTCTACTTCTAGCGTTTCATATATACGACTTGATCACTGATTTGTTTAATTTGTTCTATTGCAAATAATTTGTTGAATTAGCAAGGAAAGGAAACTTAATATAATTTCGATAATTTGATAACGTTCATTAACAGAGTAAACTTGAAATAAAGGAAAGGCTTTAGGGAGAAAGATGATACTATTATTTCTGGCCGCTTCAGTAGTGTCACTGGTCATGTCAAATCCGCTTTTCGAGAACGCAACTGATGGCAAAATCTGGGCGCTATTGGTCGCAGGATCGTTTGGATATGAAAACTATCGGCACCAGGTAAATTTTCTATTAATTTTAAATCATGTGTTACTTTTTAAAAAATACATCACGATTTACAAATTATCGTATTATCTGTTGCCTTCCCAACACACACACACACACACACACTATATATATATATAATTTTAAACGAATATGTCGTCGTAGTCATCCTTTATGGCTTAGGCTAGTAGCCTGTTCCAGTCACAATGGAATTCATCCAACCATCGTTTACGAGGTTTTTCCAATACGTCTCTTCCCCCTTCTCTTCCATTCTCCAAACACAGATGTTTAGTCTAAAATCTGTGTAGACTTCACGCATTAGAAAAATTCAAACGATTTGAGTCTCCTAACATATTTCGGTCTGCTGAGTAATACAAACTGTGATGTTATTCAATGTACAATCTGCTTGGACTCAACTCTCCATTCCATTTCATCTGTCCATTATTTTTGGCTTTGGTCGGATGAAGTAGTGTCCTTAGCTGCTGGGTTTGCTGTAACCCCCCTCCCATACCCTCTGAAACCAAACAATAGCCTTCTCAAACTCACTCTTCGAAGGATGTGTCTTCTTAGTGCAGAAATTGTGGACTAAGCATATGTGATACCCTAAAATACGTTTAACATCTCAAGAGGCAGTGGCACAGCGAGGGAGAGTATTGGGGGCTCCCTCTACGAGGAATAAAGATAGAAACAAAAGTAAAAAATTTAAAAAAGGTCGAAAAAATTAGTCGTGTAAGTTGAACTAAACAATAGGCTGTCTTATGAGTATGAAATTGCTTGACTTCTTGTAAACGTTGTTAATTGTCTGTTGACTGAATAATTTTCCTAGTTATTGAGGTTGTGATCTCTTAGCGGGTAGGAATGTTTATTTTCGAATCTTTATTCTGCTCGAATGTGTATTCAAGTCAGTTTACGATATTTATAGTGTAGTAACTTATTCTACAGCAACTTAAAAAATAGGCTACAGGCTAGTAGGCAACTACTAGTCTATATTAAGTAGGCTAGTTTTTTTGTTTGTTATTTGACCTTTATACATATATATTGTAACGATACTAATTTTCCTTGACGTTTCGTTACAAATTCACTTTGGGATCGTCTTCAGTTTATAATGATATACTTTGCTCGTGTCGCTCTTTAATAAGTCCCACTGTTGTAGGCGCCAATTTTGTAACGATCTGTGGTATTTGAGTTTCGGGGTTACAAAAATGATAATATAACTCGGTAAAAAAATTTTTTTTCTTTTATTTTTTATTATTTATTAATTATTTATTTATTTATTATATTAGTCCTTAATTCCTTTCATTACTAATTTAGTTAATTTATAGTGTTATAATATTATTAATTTGTTTCCAGCGTTAAATAGATTATGAAATGTAATAATCGATTAGTGGTATTCAGCTATTCCGTGATTGTACTCCTTTGCGATGTTATTCTCTTCTTCCTTGGAGTCCAGTTTTCAAATGTTAGCTGAAATTCTTCTAAATATATGTTTACCAAGAAATAAAACTCAAAATTAGAATATTAAATGAATTTATTAATCTAATAGCGATTAATCGACTTTGAATCGAACTGCTAATCCACAGCTCTAAAACTCATATCTCAGGGCAAATCTGTTTCTTTATATAAATTATTAATATTGAATTACAGGTTCTTTTAGCTGTTATTTAAATAGTCAGAGAAAGGGTAATGCTGAAAAGCACAACACTTACAATAAAAAAGTTCTTAATTATAAAAATAGAAATAATATTTAATATGAAAATGTTAATAAAATTAGATTTCTCGAACCAACAATCTGGGCGAAGGCTGACGTCACCACAGCTGGCTGGACTGGTCCGTTTCCAAACAAAGATGGCCGCTTCCTTGCTGCATATGTACGAAAGTCTTCATGGCGGAATTCCTTCAAATAAATGTTGATTCTCATCAGAGCAGTAGTGATTAAGTCCTCTTCATAACAGTGTAATTATTCTGGATTAGTGATCCGTTGTTTGGCTCGGCAATTAGTGTTCAAATGTGTTCTTGTTCCAAAAGTTCATAAGGTTTTACAATGGCAAATTTCGTATCGATAAAATTCTGAATTAACGTTTATATTGTTCTAATATCTGGGTTACGCCTTCCAATCTTCATAAATAGACTAATTTGATTTATTTCATTTGAACTCAGTGTTGATGACTCATATTTTTAAATTTCTCTTTTTATTTTCATAGGTTTAGTTCGTATCAAAATTATATCTTCTATCTTTTTTAATTTGTGTGAGATCGTTCCGATGTGTTCATCTCAACGTTTAACAATCAACTAACTCTCTTTCTTCTTCATACAAAAGGTCCTGGCTGATTTAATATTAAATTCACATTGTTTTAATCAGCTGACACTTCAGCCTCAATTATATGCTGTACTAAATAATTGACTTTTACATTATATTATTAATTACATTTTGCTTATTATTTATTCTTATTAAATACTAATTACATAATCAATTTCCTTATTTAATTCTGCATCATTTAATACCACACATGATATACTTTATAGTATTTTTTAACTTAAAAAGTCATATTTACAGTATATTTGGTTGTAGGCTTTAGCTACTTTACTTCCTTCCACATTAAATGGTTTACAATTTCTGTTAGATTCTAATTATCATTGAACAGGATCATTGACTGAATTATTATGGTATGTTTTCTTTAATTCTCAGTAATTTTATGATTTGGTTAGCTAATTTGAATATTATCTTCAATTTAGGCTTTTACTTAGATTCCAGTGTTATTACACTTGCATTTTATTTAATAATATTTTATACATTCCTTCAATACCTTCACAAAGTGTTGTTACAGTTATTATACATGGTTACTGATTTACATTAAACAATTTTCATTAATTTAATTAATTCCATTAACTTATTTACTAATTATAATGTTGGTGATAGTTACCATTTGGCCTATATTCTATGTTAGTTTAATTACAAAGTTTATTATTATTTCAGCTTGCTAATACCCTTTCTGACATACAATTCATATAAAATCTTAACTAAATTGCCCTTACTTAATTACAATAGTGTTTATTATTAATTGATATCATTAAAACATAATAAATATATTATATAACAAAAAATAGACTCAATCTCAAACATTCAAGCCTCGAGTTCAATGAACTGTTAACATCAACAAAACACATCTGTTTTTTATGTAAATAGTTTATTAAAATTAATTTGTATGCAGTCTTTTGCTGTTTTTGTTTTAGTTTAGGGATTTACCCTTGTTCACATCACTATTCACTGCATTCTCTTATCTTATTTCTAGTCATTTTATCTAGTCTTGTAAGATAAAGAATATCACTTAAATGGGATCATCATTAGTTGCTTTTCATCATAAAAATAAATTGCACTGGTCCACTTTTAATCGCATATCTAGAACCTTTACATACACCTACTTTACATTTATTCTTATTTTATTGTATTGTACTTTTCTTATTGGCATTTCATCTTTTTTGGGGGTTTCTATTTTATAATATGTGGTTGTTTTTTCCAATAGTTATCCTTTTATTATGGAGGTTTGTTTATCCGTGGTATTTCCTTACATGCTCCTATTCTACCTGGGTATAATTACTCTATACATGGGATTATCATTATTTTCTTATGATTTATTATATATTGTATGGTTGTTTTTAATTCACTTTTATTCTTCGAATCTATGATTTCAATTTACTGTAGTCCTTGATTAATTTTTATAGTAATTTTCCTTTAAGCCATTTTATTTTTATTCTATACTTGATTACTTTTTAAATTATAACAAGGTGGAGTTTCTGTCACGCTACAATATATGCCTCTTTTGTATACGGTTTTTCGCGTTTAAAAATTGTTACCATTTCTGAATTGAGCTCTTTTCTAGCATTTTTCAGACAAATCAACAATTAAAATCTTAAAACATGTTTATTATTCCGTACCCGTACCTTGGACAAAAGACCAAATGCGGCGTTGCTATTTGCCGTACCGGTGAAGTAACTTGGATGCTAACTTCAACAAAATCTGTGACCTCTGTACATTCGCTCAGCGTGTTTTTGAATGTCTATTTTATGAAAAATCTTTGATTAGTTTCTGTGACAAAACGCGTAGAACGATATATTTCAACTTGCTGCAAATTTTACAGACAAGCATTCACTAAGGTAGCTAAAGTTTTAAAAATTCTTATATTTAACACTACCAGTGTCTGCAGAAGATGAGAAAAATTGTGCCAGTTTTCTGGTTTCGTTAATTTTATTTATTTTATAATGTAAGATGTCGTCTTTATTGTTTCATAACTTTGTTAAATTCTGCATATCTATTAATGTGACCCTTATGTTTCTAAACTTACCTTCTTGATTACAGCAAAGTCAATAGCAAATAATAAATTCGTATCCTTTTAATTTCTGTAGTTACATTCACAAAAATCTAAACATCCCCTCCCACAGAAGGAATTCCTGGCTGCACTCCTGCAAAACGTATAAATAACTTGATGACAGTACAGGCTTGGCTTGAAGGGCCTTGAACACGATTTTCAAGGAAGTGATATCCAATTTTATCATTTACCCAGTGCTCGCCCATACTGGTGGACGGTATTACGCCAGTGTCTTACTTTTATCAGCAAGAGAAGAGAGATAATTTTAAATATCTTGCCTTTTGTAGGCAGAGTTATCATTGACCTATTCAGACATTGTGGTACTAGGTTGGCTGTAAAAGAATCAATTTTGAAATGGTTGGATTGACGAAATGGGTAGTTTTGACAAAAAATAAAACATCTTCATATGCCACTATTTGGTAACGAGAACAGGTGACCTGGTGGTTCTCAAATAGGATCACAGGGTAGTGAATACATAATAAAATGGGCGTCAGTTTTTCCAGACTACAAATATGTTGACATGTCTCGATTCGCCTTTTAGTTCTGTAATATCTGATTAACTGTACTATTTTTAGTGGACATTCTGGTAATGCAGGTGGCTATTGAGGTCAAATGGCCCAAATGCTGTAATTCTTTCTGGAATAGAACAAATTTTGCACTGACCTTAATCTGCGTTTAACGAATTCTAACCACAATTTTCTTTAGCTTTTATAGATGTTCCTTAAGCGCTCCACCAATTATAATAACATCGTCCAAGTACACAAAACTGTCTTGCATGAAGACGTGTGAGGAGTGTGAGGATCAAATTATTGTTTTTTCAAATGAGGCTGGTGCATCGCAGAATCTAAAAATTATAACTTTAAACTGAAAGAAGCTACTTTGGAGTCCAGAATGTTGTCTTTTCCTCTTCTTGGTAAAATCCTATCTTCCAAGGTTAAAACAAAAAAAAGTGAATTCCGGACATGTCAAGCCTGTAGGCGATGCTACGAGTAGTCTCTTTTTGTTAGGACGTTCAGCATTCAATAATCTTTACAGAAACTTATTCACTACCTGTATTTGCTATAAACACTTATAGACAGCTCAAAAACTCTTTCTATCAACATGTCCCGTACCAACCATGAAATTTTCTCTTACTTAGTGAATGTGATCTTTGGAAGACTTGATGGATGGAAGTCAAAGAGGTGTTAGGAAAAAGTGGCTTCCAGCCGACTAATTCTGAACTGCAAAAGCATTTTTAGATTCACATAAAAGTTGTCTGCCTTTTACAATCTTAGCCTTCAAAATGCTGGAACATTTATTCAACAGCTTTCTAGTTTCTAGAATAGTGATATTATGGCTCTTTGATTTGTCATTCTGTCTACCCAATCGACAAACATAATTTTACTCAGATGAATGTTGCTTTATATGAATAGGCGGATACACGATTTATGCATCGGCGAAACCAGTATTAACTTCCGGGAGGAGGGAGGTTAAAATTATAGCTTATAGCTCCTTCTGCCACTGTTTCACATGGATTACAAAGTAAAAATGATTTTATTCCTAATTTTGACCTGATTAAAACTCTGAACCCCGTTTATACCTGTGACCCGGTATGTACCGTCACAAAGCCTTTGTGCTCTTATGTGCAGACAGATTTCGGGCACTCTGCCTCAAACTCCGTCTCTGACGACACAAACGTTGTCCATGACTTCCTTGTGGTGTACAACCTCCACAAAATTGCCCAGACCTTCAGGTCCATCAGATCCCACTTGGAGACTGCCGATGTAGCCGAGAGATTCATGCTCTTGGTGGAAGCTGCCACTTGCATAGTCCTTCTATGAATCGGATCCTTTAACGTAATCTCTTGATCCTTGCCTGGAATGCAACAGTATGGCTGAAAATGTCCAGGAACTCCAAGAGTTAATCACCTGGCTCAAACCTGATGTACTACTTCTAAATGAGCCACTTGAACCCCCCAGTGAGGTGGTTTCGATTGGCCAATTATGTGTGCTATCGGGATGACTGTCCGGGATCTGTAGGAGGCAGTACAGCTGTACCGGTGAAGACCTTATTTGGTCATCATCATGTCGACCTACCCAAAGGGCACTGTGCCCTGTAGATAAAATTGTCTGGTGGCAGTGGTACTAGAGGCCACTGCCATGGAGATTTATGGTGCTCTCAACAGTGTCCTCATGGGGGCAGCTTATAAGCACCCTGACTTGAGGACGAGTAAGAATCAGTAGGAAACATCTGTCCTTGTCTAGATAAGCCAAGTACCTCAGTGTCCACCTTGATCATTGGCTCACTTGGTGTACACATACCCAGACAGTTAAAACTAGAGCATTGGCTCATCTAGGCTCACTGTTTCCAATACTTGAAAAAAAGGCTATGACCCATAAGCAAGGTAAGTTTATTGTAAATGCCTATCTGTTGCTGATTATTATCTATGCTCCCCCATTCTGGGGATACCTTGCCACTGTTCACAAAAGAAAGCTGCAAAGTGTTCTTTACAGAGGGCCAAAGTTCCCGGGATGTTCCCTTCTCGTGTTTTGGGAAGTGGACTCTGTGTCCGCTCCTTGGATGACACTGTGAGGAATCTACCACGAAAATGTTATGCTTGACAAGGGCCTAGACAAATCCCCTCATAACCAGCCTTGACAGGTACCATGTACAACAGGTGATTCTTGAAAACCTCCTCGGCAAATACTGTACTAGTGTGACCTAGCACAGCATGCCGTACAAAATCATGTTGAGATACAGCGGAAATGTCGGTCAGTGGAGTAATGGAACTTATATGATGAGGATGCGAAGAAGCTGTCCCTCACACAGAAAAGCCTAGACACAACAGAAAACCAGCCTATGGTGGAATGCCAAAATTGCTTAACTCAGGAGGAAATCTTTGGTCAGCACAATGGGCAAGGAAGAGAAGAACAAACACACTGAATTAATTATTGAATTAGTGAAAAAAGAGCTTAGGAAATGTGTTAAATGTAGTACACTGGAATGCTGGCAAATTATGTGAAATTAACTCAGCAGTGACATTTTGGGGCTAGGCTACAAGATAGTCATGGAGAACATACATATCAGTATAGGACAATACTTGGTCCACCTTGTTTACAGACTGGTTATAAGGAAGAAATAGAATAGAATTTTTAAATTTGAATTTTGTTCTAGTTTACAAACAAACTTAGGCCTAATACTGAACTTTTTGGAATAGCTGTAAAAAATTATTTGAAGTAAATGTTATTAAACATTTATTTATCACAAAAACCTAGCATCTCTTAAATACTAATTTGAAATTTATACAGTTTGTAAAAAATGATAATTTTTCTTTCTTTCATAGTTTTTTAAATATAGTAGGCCTACTACATTACTACATAGGTTGCCAGACATTATAACGTTAACCCAGGACAAAAATGTTCAAAATCCAGGACAATCCAGGACATTACCAGTTCTGAATAAAATTTAAATGCAGGAAAATAAAAATACTAAACTGGTATAATTTTTTTACTTATTTATTTTCATTACAGCTAACTTAACATTGTAATTAAAATAAATAGCATTTAAACAGCTAAAACTAAAATTATGTAATGTATTTGTCATCTTGGCCAATTTTCAGTAGAATATCTGTATCGATTGTTTGTGATTGAATGAAGTCATGAAATTGGCTACAATTTAAATATTGAAAATTAAATTTTGTCAAAATTATACCTTTTACTGTACTTGGTAATAAATTATTACGTTCCTTTGTCCATTGAGCTTGAATTAAAGAAAAAATTCGCTCAGCATTTGCGTTATGACAAGGGATGGCAAAAACATATTGTGCAAGTTTTAAAAGTTCACCATACAATTCATCAGAAACACATGCATTGAAATATTTTACCCACTTCATATGTAATAAATTCTTGGTGTCATTAGCGGGCAGATTTTCCATATATTTTTTCAAATTGCACCACTGATCAAAAAATTTTGAATCGTCTATAATTACCCCTTTATTCCTGATATAGTGTAGGGAAACTTCTACGTCTGACCAACTGCTGTTAGTTTGGAACCCCATCCATTTGAATATCTCAAATTCTTGCAGAGGCACAAGATATTCTTCTTATCTGCATCTTTGTAAAGTTTGCTCACATTAGACTGGAAGATATCTACTTCTTTTTGGAAACCATTTTCGGTAGCTTTCTTCAAAATTTGTGTTATTTTCAGTGGTATGAAATGATTGTTGACCCTGTCTTGTAAAGAATCAGATACATTTTTTATAATGGATATTGTTTCTATAAGAGAATTATCATTCCTTTCTATTTGCTGAATACTCATATGAAAAGGGATATTAGAGAATGGATAAGAAGTAAATAAGCTTTACTTAATTTTCAAAAAAACATTAATATTTTTGGAGCATTACCAATAGACAGGAAATAAGACTTTAATGGCTCAAACATAAGTATTAACCGGTCAATTGCTGGAAACAAGGACAACCACCTCGTTTTCGAGTGATATAATAGTTGTTTATATTCGGTATCAATAAAATCACAAAAATCTTTGAGTTGTTCTGTTCGAACAGAGTAAACAGAAAAATAGTTATAAATTTTGAAAATTAATACATCTACATCTATAGGTAATGAAGAATCACAAGCATGATGAACAGCATTGTTGAGAACATGGGCTGGACAGCCAATTCCTATCAAGTTTTCATTAATTTTTTTTTGAAGTTTTGAATAAACATTATTTGTTCCCTGTCTTTTACAGCCACCAAAATTTGTGTTGCAATTGTCACCGCAAAATGCAATACACTTACATAAAAGTCCATTTCTATTCAAAGCGTCAACAACAAGATCAGAAATAGTTGTAGAATCTTCTTTAGATTCGAAAATTAAGTCCAAAATTTTACATTTAGTGCCTTCATTTTTAAAATCAAAATATTGTATGACTATTGGAAACATTTTGGTTGTCAAATGATTACTAGCGTCTGTGAAAACAGAAATATATGAAATATTTTCTAGCTCACATAAAATTTGCTTTACAGAAAATGGTCCAAGTACATTACTTATTATTGCTGTAGCTTTTGTTTGCACACACGTAATTTTTTTACAAATATCAGAATCTGAATATATTTTCTTATTCATTGTAACCGTGCAGTTTAACGAATTGTATGACTGGTGATGACATACTGTATAGAACGAAAGTGTTGCTTCAGCACCTGCTACTGATTTTATTATATCTGGTTTGGTAACAAATGACAAGCAATTTGATGTAGCCTACCAGCTACACTCCTGAGATTAGTTTGATGTTTTTTACTACCAATATGGTCATCAATGTCGCTTTTGCCTTTATTTGCAACTGAAATAGTGCAATTACAAATTACACAAGTTGCCTCCCATTCTCTTGGTCCTTCTTTAAAAGACGAATATTTCCGTTTTAGTTCATCATTGAATACGCACTTCCTCTTTGGCATTTTATGAGTAATCTGACTCACACAGTCTTAACTATAAATTATAAAATCAATAATTAATTAATGTAATCACACGAAGACACGTAAAATAACACGTAGATCTGCAGTATAATAACTTCAAAATCTTAAGAAGTTCTTAGGTTAGGACGAATACTTCACACCGTTAGTTACCTTTTCAACAAATAAAAACAACAGAACAGCTAATTCTGTATACTTCACGGTCACCAAAAACTCACAATGTAAGGTAGTCAGTCAGGTAGTGTGCAATGAAATGTCAACTGCTACGCATCTATCGCTACTGACATACAAAACTTAATAAACCATGTTGAATGCGTGAACGCTTGTGTGCACCAGACAAAATTTACGCGGTAAATTTAAATTTTAGAAAATACCGGACACATTCAAAATCCCCCCCGGACATTCCCGAACATCTGGTTTTCCCGGACGTCTGGCAACCCTACTACATAACTATATCACTATGTAACTGCAAAACTGTGTAACACTATAAATATAGCATTATTTCTATGTCATTACTAGAGATTCAGTATCGATCTTAAAAATCAAACAATTAGAGTTAATATAAAGGTTCAGAAAAATGTTTATAACTTTTTCTTTTGTTCTTCTTCATGAATAGGAGAAAGTGCTTTTCTTCGTCTCCATATTTACAAAAAAAAAACCCTGGATACTAAGTCTGGCTTAATTAAGACATTTCACTTACAAGGTTGCTACAAAAATATGATGTAGGCTTGCCTTGTAAGACATGATTAGTTGTCTTGAACAAGCATCAGTTGAACTTCTAAGAAAGAAGTTGTTAGTAGGATTCATGACAGTTTAGTAAACATCATTGTCACTCATAGGGGCAAAGTACGGGAAGCAACCAGGCACATCGAGACTGTACTACCCTACGCTCATTGATTTCACGGGCTGAGTGCACATTGCCTCACTATCAAATCAACATCATTATAAAATACTATTATCTCTTTACGTTTTTTGTTATTTATGAATTGATAGAGAAAACGTATGACCTTTAAAAACCCAAGCGCAATTTATTCCGATTATTCGGTAATGGGAAAAAGATGTTTTACAAAATTGGTAACAACTTCTTTTATAACACAGATAACAACTTATAACTTTACATATTTATTAAAAACATTCCATTCTATAACGTGTCTATATTTCGTTGCAGTCGGACGCTGTGTTTTGATGTACTTTTGTTTTAAATTTGAGGTTTCCCTAGAATAGGTAACAAACGGGCACTTTTTTATTCCGACCAATGAAACTCAGAAAAAAATTACAAACAAAAATTTTTGATTACCACCATTCAACGCACAATGAAATAAGTTAAAAATTGGTGTAACTTGATTTAAGATTAGTGTAACCGTTAACTTGGAATTAAGGTTCAAACTCGAGTGCACATAGTTTCTGCCCCGACAGTAACATCTTACATCTGGAGGCTGGGAGGAAGTGAAGCAAGCCTGTCGTCCAGATCAGTGGTTCCCAAACTTTTCAGTCCACGGACCCCCCCAAAAATTAAAAATTTCACAGACCCCGTCTGAGTTACGAAATAAAACAAACAGTAAATATGATACAAACTCTTACATTTTAATGAAAATGTATTAAAATTAAAATTCTCTTAACTTGCAAAATTACGAGGGACGTTCACGTCAATCCGGGACTTTTATTAGACTAGAGTGTAAATGCCCTGCGCATTCTGTTGGTCGTACATATGAAGTAGAAGTGTTAGATATTACCGCATGGCGCGCTGTATTGTTTACACGTTAAACAATAACAACAGTCAGTCGTAAAGAACATGGCGTCCAAATACACATGTGGAACAGCGTGTGTTGTAATGAAATTTCTCGTGAATGAAGGCGTAAACCCGGTGAGATTTATTCTCGATTCCTTGCACAGTACGGTGATGAGACTCTTTAGTCTCAGTAGTCACATTTGAGTGGTACAAACGTTTTAAAGAAGGCCGTAGGCCTACATAAGTGAGTGATGATCCCGGTCGAAGTGGTTCGGAGCCTACTGTAGTCTTTCCATGAACATTCAGCGAGTGGAAGAACTGATCCTTGATAATCGACGGATAACTTGCCAGCAAATTGTAAAAGAAATAAATGTGTCTGTGGGAACTGTAAACAAAATCATTCACGAACATCTGAAGTTCAGTAAGGTTAGTGCATATTGGGTACCAAGACAGCTTTCTGCTTTCGACCGGCAAAGAAGATTGCAAATCTGCAAGGAGTTAAAGCAACGTTTTGACAAAGAAGGCCAGCTTTTTCTCGATCGAATTGTTACCTGCGATGAAACGTGGGTCCATCATTTCACCCCGGAATCAAAACATGCATCAAACCAGTGGAAGCGTGTGGACTCACCATCTCCCAAAAAATTTCAAACAATTGCTTCTGCAGGCAAAGTAATGCCTCAATTTTTTTTGGATAAAAATGGCATCATTCACGTCGATTTTCTACCCTGTGGAGTCAATATTAACAGTTAGTACTACTGAAAAGTTCTTCAAGATGTGGACAATGCTCTAAAGAAAAAACGGCCTGGTGCGATCACTAAAGGCGTTCTGTTTCTGCAGGACAGTGCACGCCCTCATACCGCCCACCGCACGACATGCACGCTACAAGATCTTGGCTGGGAGTTATTGCCACACCCTCTTATAGCCCGGACCTCGCTCCCAGCGATTTTCACCTGTTTGGACCTTGAAGTTGTTGGGAGGCCAGCATTCCAACAGCGACGATGAGGTAAAGCAGTCAGTTCCAATCTTGGTTTCGACGTAACGACAAATCTTTCTACACTGCGGGTATCCAGGGACTAATGAAACGCTGGGATAAATGTATAAATGTAGCAGGGGATTACATCGAGAAATAAAAATATTTTTTACTATCATAAATGTGTTCTACATTTATTGAAAGTTAATAGTCCCGGATTGACGTGAACGTCCCTCGTATAATATTAATGATATCAAGCCTAATTTAATGTGAACGACGAAGCTCCTTTTGAATAATTAGCTCTGCAGTATTAATTTTAATGTCTGATATTAAGTCACTCTCGACATCAAGTTTAATTCTTAGCTTTGCCAACCTCGGCTCTATTTTCCAGGCACACGTGTCGAAATCCAGCTACTTAGGCGTAAAACCAGCTACACGGAAGAACGTTTTGCTTAGATACAGTGCTTATAAGCAAGATACAATGGTTAAATGTGGACAAAACAGTGCGATCAGTTCTGCGTTGATGCGGCGCTCTAGTCAGTTCGGCTGCCAAACAGATCTGCTACACTACATGATTTAAAGACATTATTAAAGCCATTAGTTTGAAATTACTTTTACAATTACAATTATTTTGAACAAAAATAAAATACTGGAATCTACCACTAATTGTTTTAAGACTCTAAAATTTAGATTCTAGACTATAAAAAATTGGAGAAAATTATGGTATTTCATTTTTTCTTAAAAGTGACCGCGGACCCCACTTTGGGAACCACAGGTCCAGATGGTTAGATGTTCCGAGTTCCAAACTGGTTCCACCATCGGGACAGGTAGGCCTATAGGCCTATTTTAATTCTCTTTAGTTCTTAGTACATAAAACTTCATCATGTAGAAAAAGTAGGTGATTCGTAATGAAATAATGTTTTACGTCATTGTGCACAATACACTGAAAGAAAACTGTTATTTTAGTTTCTGTTCACCTGTTAAAACTATCTTGTTTTCAATAAATTTTTTGAGATGTTTTAAGAATTTAAATATTTTATTTGGAACATCTTGAAATCTCTACACATAATTAGGAAAAAAACAGACATTATTTTACCTTCTGTTGTCTTTCTAATTTCATATCCAGTTGTTATAATCTGTCTCGTTATTGCTTTCTTCACAAACGTCATTTACAATTTTGTGGTCGGAAGTTAATTTGGCAAAATTTCTTTAATTTTTTGTATTAAGCAAATCTTAAATCTTCAAAGAATTCCGTACTTTTTTCCAGAATTCCACACAGCAGGCGGTACTCAATTAAAATGCCATTACCTTTATCAAAATATAAATCAGTGACAGTAAAAACTACCGAAACTACTTTGCTGTAGGAGAATAGCAATACATCATTAATATTTAAAAGCATGAACAATCAGTTAGAGAAACATAAATTGCAGAATTGGAATACTAAAATGAAGTTATCGTGAACAAATGACCAATTGACTGTTAATAATTGCAGAATAAGCAAGCAGTCTAAGTGAGAGAGATATAGGCGAGTAACAGAGTCGGCCTACGTGTTTTGTGCATGCGTGTGAGTGAAGCTAAAAAATAAAACGTAAAAGGTTGCAGGTAAACTACCCCTTCCCCTTAACCGATCTTCACCAAAATCAATAGGCCTCGAGTCCTCTACAATTCAGAACTGTATGCAAAAAATAAAAAATAATATAATTTCAACTGAAGTGCTTAATCTGTAACTATTCAGTCAATCGTTAAATGATTTTTATTAGAGCACTTAGTTTTGACTGCACTCAATAGCATAGTCATAGGTGTTACTGACAGTCATCAGTAGGAACTTAAAACTAGACGCGTTTCCCACAGACGTTGGCGTGAGGGAATAAACAAGATATTTATCCAAACCTAAAAGCTTCTAGTTTGGAAACATACCATTCCACTTAGTTTAGCCAGACCCCGAACATAGAAGTATAATATGGATACTTCTGATAATGAGGAATACTTTTCAACTTCAATATTCATTAATTTTTAGATAACTTCTCATCAAAACTAAAAAATCGATTCATGTTTCATATATTTTACATTTATTCCTACGCCTCTTGTAACGCAAAAATAAGACAACGCTGACCAATAAAACGAAGAAGCAACGAAAAATTTGATACAAATTCATACAGATCATGTCTGACAAAGTGAAATCACAGTTTTAGGAAAGATGGCCATGTGATGCATCACAGATAACGAACCTCGCGAATGCTTTCGAAACCACAATCTCATCTGATAAAAATAATAAGCTGGCACTTCTGAAAGTATTTCATACTTTTTCAAAGATACTGCTTCTGGTGGACGGATGTTTTCTACTTTAAAACCATTGAAAACGTATCCGAGTATCTCTACAAGCGAAAGCCGACTAAATGGATTGGCATTGTTAAATATTCACCACGAAATTGTTATCAGACCATTTTATGTGTTAGACGTGTTTTCCACAAGACCAAAGAGGTTATTTTTCAAGTTATAAATTACATACATTGACAATTGAGAAAAATTATTATATAATATATTTCTAATTATAAGTATAATACTACTGACTTGGAATACTAAGTTTTTTATTGGTAAAAATGTAAAATTTTGACCTTGTAGCCTGAACCAGTTTTCACTTATTACAAGCTTCGTCAGAGCCTCGATAATGTTATCGGAGTATAAAACTAAATTGATTAAATTATCCTGTAGGCCTGTCTTAGTGCTGTTTAAACTAAGCAGCCTCTACGCGAGGGCTGGCATGCGTCCTTAAAATCTACTAACAATTACGTCTGACTGTTAACTTTTTTAAGAGTTTTTTAAAAGTGGGAATTAAACAAACCATTTCTCATAAAAAAATTATCCGTGAAATTGTGAAAGACGCGTCGAAACACGATAGAAAAGTGAACAAATTATAAAGCTAAATAGTAACTGTTTACATTTAATGTATACAGCAGCGTAGTTAGGACTTAGGTTATCAGTGGCAAGTTGCGGTCATGGTGTTGATGGTGGTTCTAGATTTTTACATAGATCCAGTGGCGTACAGGCTGTTTGGCGCCCGGGGCAAGGAGATCGTCGGCCGCCTCGCCGTCACAATTAAAAGTGGACAAAAGAGCACAAATGAAGACCCATCCAGTGAACAAAGTACTTAATAAATGCAAATGTGTAGATTTTTGTATGAAAGCATGTCCAGCAAATGTCTTAAGAATATTTGTTAAGTAAAAATTAAGAAAATACATATTATAATATTACCGGTATTCAGTTTCTATACATTTATTACTAACAAATTTAGACTATAAAAAAGGTAGAAATATAAAAAATGTATAACATAAAAACGTTCTAATACACATGCAAATTCCTTGTAGGTCTAAAGCGCATCGTCAAAACAATATTCTAATGCAACACAAAATTAAACAAAGAACTACATTAAAAGTAATAAAATAAATCACTTACCATTACAGGTTAATGGTTCTGTCTTCTATTGATAAACACTTAATACTTATTTTTAATATTTAATAAATATTTAAAACGAGACATTTTAAAATGTAACTTTCCTGGTTTTAATTGCTCCAAAGTCGGTTATTAAATCACTGTAATCTAAAGACGATGCAATGTCATTTTCAGTTGAAAGTATCGCTAGATTTGATACCCTGTCTTGAGATATTGTTGATCGTAGGTACGATGTAAGTTTACTAAACGATGCTTCACAGGAAAACACAGACACTGGTAAAGAAAACAAAATTTTTTTAAGTGTTTTGTAGGCTTCTAATCCCATTGAAGAAATGTATTATATCAGTCTCTGAGGTGTTCTCCGTTAACTTGTGCCTTTTTAATAAAAGTATGACGTCTTTTAAGTCACCGAACAATTCTTCACTGTTTAGGTCACGTACCTGGAAATAATAAATAGAAGATTCCGGTCCCCTAATGGCACAACTTTACAAAAGACACAACACCGTCAGACTCTCCAAATCCATCAAGGCTCTCAAGACAATCAATTCAGCAACTCAACTAATGTGCAGCAACCGCTCGACAATGCTCTGCCAGTTTTTAACCCACTCAGCAACAACCCAATGTATCAACTTACGCGCAGATTCTTCATGGCACGAACTCACAAGTTCCACAACAATCTACAGCACTACAGCAAACCGAGTATAATAACAGTAACTTTATCTATTTCCTTCAGAATATAGTAACGAGTCAACAGCAAACTATCAACCACATGTCCGCAGAAATAAAAAGACTCAACGATAAGATCGATACACTAACGGAACTCCTACAACAAAAATTTACGTAATGGCACAACTCTATAAAATAGCGTTATGGAATGCAAATGGATTGTCTGCTCACAGGCAAGAAGTAGAGACTTTCTTAATTCACAACAAAATAGATATTCTACTCGTTTCAGAAACTCACTTTTCCATCAACTCATATTTCAACATTTGGGACTTTACACTTTACCACACCCCTCACCCTGATGCAGCCAGGAGACCTAGGGGAGGCACCGCAATATTAATAAGAAACCACATACAGCACTACGAGCTCCCTAAGTTTGAACAAAACTATCTTCAGGCCACAAGTATTGTCGTAGTAGATTGGCACGGACCGCTAACAATCTCCTCTGTATTCTGTCCGCCCAACTACCCCCCAAACAGGGAGGGAACTATAGAGTTCCTAAACTCTCTTGGCAACAGGTTTATGGCAGGAGGCGATTTTAATGCTAAAAATACGCTGTGGGGATCCCGTCTGACTGCACCTGGCAGAGGCAGACTACTATTTCAAATTATGCAAGAACTTCAGCTTGGCTTTTTATCAACATTTGCACCAACGTACTGGCCTTCAGATCCAGGCAGAATTCCTGACTTACTAGATGTCTTCGTAACAAAAGGGATAGCCTCAGGATACCTTACGATAGAATCAAACCTGGACCTGTCCTCTGATCACTCCCCGGTCATAGCAACCATTAGTAGCACTTTCGCCGCTACAAAGAAACCAGCTACCCTTTTCAACAAGAGAACTGACTGGGAGTACTTCAGACAACTCGTTGACCGGAAGATAAACTTAAAGATTCCCCTCAAAAACAACATGGACATAGAGGTAGCGGTAAACACATTAAACTGCATAATTCAAGAATCCGCTTGGGAAGCTACACCGGAAATTCCTCAAAAAAGAAGGAATCAGAGCTGTCCAGTAGCAGTCAGGGAAAAAATAGCACTCAAAAGACAGCTAAGAAGGATTTGGTATAATTCCAGATACCCCTCAGACAAAGACGTTACGACAAGGCCTCCAGAGATCTAAAAACTCTAATTAAAAAGTTAAAAAACGAATCACTAAAGAACTTTCTAGAAAACCTTACAAATACAGCTGAAACAGACTACTCTATTTGGCAAGCAACGAGAAACCTAAAACATCCCAAAAACCCTATTCCACCAATCCGGAAAGAGGATGGATCCTGGGTTCGTACAGATCATGAAAAGGCCACCACCTTCGGACTTCACCTAGAAAAAGTGTTCCAACCGCTACCATCTCAAAATTCTTCAGTAGATGACGCTGAAATTGAAAACTTTTTACAGGCACCGTACCAAATTTCACCATTACCAAAAGTTCTTACAGTTAAAGAAGTGATGTTTATGGTAAAAAATTATCTGAATTCCAAAAAATCACCTGGTTATGACCTTATCACCGGGCGTATTATTAAAGAATTACCGCGAAAAGGAATAGTATTCCTTACAGCGATATACAATGCAATTCTACGTCTTGGATACTTTCCACCTCAGTGGAAAGTGGCAGATATCATCCTTATTCAAAAGCCAGGCAAACCACCTCATGATGTAACATCCTACAGACCTATTAGCCTGTTACCGATGCTCGGTAAACTTCTAGAAAAACTTATTCTCCGAAGACTAACAACTGTGATTGAGGAAAACAACTTGATACCCGACCACCAGTTTGGGTTCAAAAAAGGACACAACCCTACAAAACAAGTTCACCGGGTAGTTGAACTCATCAATCAAACTTTTAAAAAAAAGGGTTACTGTACCGCGGCCTTCCTTGACGTAAGCCAGGCCTTCGATAGGGTTTGGCACGTGGGCCTCCTTTACAAACTTAAAAAAGTACTTCCTCACACGCTATATCTTATTCTGAAGTCGTACCTGCATGAACGGTACTTTAAGGTTAAATACGGACTAGAAGTAACACAGTTGTACCCTGTCGGAGCTGGTGTTCCACAAGGAAGCGTCCTTGGACCAACGTTATATCTACTTTTCACGTCAGATCTTCCTACTTGTCCCTATACCCGAACAGCAACGTTTGCCGACGACAAAGCAATACTGGCTAGTCATGCAGATCCTGGCATTGCTGCGAGAATGCTTCAACAACACTTGTATCAAATTCAACGTTGGACGAAATCATGGCGCATCCTGATCAATGAAACAAAGTATGTCCGTGTCACTTTCACTAAGTGCAGAGGAGCATCACCTCAAGTCTCTTTTAATGGCCATTACCTACCACAAGCGGACAATGTTAAATATCTGGGCATTCGTTTGGATAAAGGCTTGACATGGAAGACGCATATTTTCAACAAAAGAAAACAACTTGGCCATAAACTCAGCAAATACTATTGGCTGATTGGATGTAAATCACCTCTGTCCCTTAGCAACAAATTACTCCTTTACAAAGTGGCATTCAAACCAATCTGGGCCTACGGCATACAGCTGTGGGGGTCGGCATCAACGTCTAATATCGAGATTCTAGAACGATTCCAGGCAAAAGTTCTACGGATTATAAAAAATGCACCCTGGTTTATACCAAATAGAGAAAGCCTCTGTGACTTAAAAGTGTCATCTGTTAAAGATGAAGTGAGTAAGTGCAGTGAAAAGTATTTAAGTAAACTAGAACTACACCCTAATATTCTTGCAATAAATTTGCTAGACAATAGTGAAGACACTCGTAGACTAAAGAGACAAAAAATACTAGACCTACCATCTAGATTTAAGCACCCATGATCTTTGTGACTGTTGTTTCTTTTTGTAACCTACTTTTAAGGAATAACTGAGTTTGTTATCACAGGATAACAGCTCCACATGGTCAACACCTATTTTTATCTCATACAAAAGATTTGCGTATAGTATGTTATTTTTATGTTATACTGATTGCAAATAGTGGTCATGTGGATACAGTTTTGCAAGCACTGTGTACTTAATATTGATTGGGACAGCTATTCCTTAAAATGTATATCCCCATCATTTATGTAAGCCTACGCCTCAAATTTACAGAGGAACCCAAAGCGTTTTTCTAACTCTTTTATGTTAGAGAAACGGCTTGAAATTTTAACTCACAGTTTGACCAAAATTTCTATTAGAGAAGGTCGCATTTCTTGACACACGGTTAATGCAGAATCGTGAGCATACTCCCTTGGCATCCTGTCCTTCCTTCTTATCCATTTAGTGACACCCCATTCATTACTTATCTGCTCTGCCTTAGTAGTGACATTGTCACACAGCTCATTCCTCCAAACTTTTAATTTGTCCGTTAGCGTCTCCAGCAGTCTCAATGCTTGGATAAAGCTTATTCCTTTGGTGTGCAAGATTTTCTGGATTTTGTCCATAGAAGAAAGAATATCTGTCCAGAAAAAGATCAAGGTCACAAAATTAAAGTTTTATATTGCATTCATTATTAATGCTACATCTTCCGACGTATCAATTGTTCCAGTCGCAGTATGCTTCAGTTTCTCCAGTGGAGCGATCATTTCATCCAACTGAGTGTATACTGCATCTGCTTTTGAACTCCACTTGGTATCACAATGTCCTTTTAGAGTAATATTTACGAAGTCTTTAAGAACACTCCATCTATGAGTGGAACAAGGAAAGAAGGTGAATAGACGTTCTACTATCCCAAAAAATGTCACTGCCTGAACATTTACATGAGTTGCATGAACTCCAACAAAGTTAAGTGAATGGTTGTCACAAGGAACAAACAGAGCTAGTTGATTCAATCTAATATTCTCTTCTGAACTCCTGAATGAATACCAGCCATTGCTGCTTGATTGTTCGTACGACTGACCTCTGCAATCGCTAAGATTCAATCCATCTCTCTCAAGTTTACTTGTAATAGCTGTTTTGACTTCTAAAGGATTAAAGTCTATGAAAGCTTCCTTGATATCAACAGAATTGTGTTTAAATTCAACAAATCTTATAATCTGAGACATTTGTTCTACATGTACAAAACAAGTGAACTACATGGTTCAGGTTCGTAAATACACCAGTATTTGATGTACACAGCATTTGGTGTTGTGTATAATATAATACTAAAGTACTTCGCCTTCTTACATGCAGTAGTAATATATTTGCGCACTCTTTCTCCTAACAAGCTTATTATTTCGTTTTGAATAGTTGCCGAAAGATACGATATACACCCGGATTTACGAGAGACTGAATCCAAATGAGATCTCATGACAAGATCAAATTTAGCCAAGTATTTTAACAAAGCCAGAAAGTTTCCAGGATTTGGATTGTTAGTAATTGATTTTCGATGTCCACTCAGTGCCAGATTTTGTTGTGCAAGAGTTTGTACAGTGGCAATGACCCGTTCGAGGATTTCTTTCCACGTCTTAGCTGCTTTACTCAATTGTTCCTGGAGTAGATCATCAATAAGTTCCCCTTTGTTTAAAGAACGTTCCAGTTCCTTCCATTCCAAAAACGCAGAGCGATGAGCAGGACTATTTTCATGAGCCTGAATACGGAGATTAAATTTTTCCACTGCGATAACCCATTGTCACTGTTGAAATTGCTTCTGTGATAGTTTATTTTTGTGGAAATAAAGTGCAACAAAAGCAAAATAGAGATTTTTTAGTTGGAGAAAAACACTTCCAAATGCGATTTACCTTTTCGCCAGGCTCCAATGCATTAGAAAAGATGATATCAGTAGGCAACGTGGTGTTGAGAAGACAATTTTTATACATCGTAAATACAAAGCGTCTCGTACGGTACGGCCGCGTGTGGAACGGATGTCTCACGATCGTTGGAGCAAAAAGTTGCTAGACTGGATTGCATCTTGACGACTGAAACGGGGTAGACCCAATAGATCATGGAAAGAGGACTTAGAGGACAACGGATGAGAGGGGGGAAATGAGACTCGCAAAGTGGTAGTTGGTACAACAGACGCTCTGGTGTGCAGTATATGAGGGAATACAGTAGATTTAGAAGACTGTCCCAGATTGATAGATTGATAGATGGTGACTCGTATGATGTCTGCTGTCCCAGTTGCTTGGGATTCCTCAAGTTTCCGAAAGACGTTCCCATGTTCTCACGTTGTTCAATACTTCTTGGAAACATTCGGAAACATTTTTTTTGTAAATTTGTACTATTTTCCTTGTAGTAAAACAAAAAGAGAATGGCTGAAACTTTGGTGAGGATGAAAACGATGAGTGTCGAAAGTATGAAAAAAAGGATGGAGAACCGGCGATGGAAGAAAATTACTTGAGGAATAAGCAGAAACGTTAGGGTACGAGACACGCGCTCTATAGAATCCGCTGGGTGAGCCGTATAGCATTTTCAGTACCTTTTATAAAATAATTTGTTTTCAGCACTCCCAAAAGGTCGTTGTTTTATCTTACTGACATTTTGACAGATTACAATCAAACCATTTCCTTAACTAAAACAAAAGTTATGGCTTTTTCTGGCGCAAATCATATTAGAACAAAGACTGTCATACAGGAGTCGCCAATAGAACAGGTGCCATATTTCAAGTATCTAGGGTGCAGCACAGCATCACATATCAAGATGATTCGGAGGCTGGAAGCAAATTAGTCTCTTCCAGTCGCTTTGTGGCTGTATCATTAAACATTTAAATAAGAAAACAAGGAAAGAGACGCTATTGAAATATTATAATGTAATGATTAGAAAGACCAAAGATATATCTAGAATACAAGGAGCGGAAATGAGGTTTCTGAGGGCTGTGAAGAGTTGTACTAGGGGAGATCTTATCAGAAATGATCATGTAAGAATGAAGCTAGGGATAGCTGAAAGCTTAAATAGGAAAATCTCCCGGTACAAAATGGAGTGGCGGTTACACGTAGAGAGAATGGACCCAACTAGATTTCCAAGAAGAGCCCTTGAGTATTATCCAAGGGGGAAGAGAAGTGTGGTAAGACCCCGTAAGTGATGGTTGGATGACTTCCATTGAGACTGGAACAGGCTACTAGCCTAAGCCGTAAAGGATGATGACGACGACGACATTCCCAAATACCACAATAGCGTTAAGAATATCATTTGTATTAACGATATCAGCTGCAGCTGGAAAGATCACACTTAAAATGCTACTTACGATCAATTGTGGCTTGGAAACATTGAGACAGGAGACAGCCATGGGGTGGTAAATTAAAGATTGGACGTAGGAACATGAACGCCTAGCGGATGTTGTGTATATAATTAATATAAGGGTAAGAAAACTTTTACTGTTTTAAATTTCTTTTTTTTTGTACAACTAATGCTGTCCACTAGTCCAGTGACTCCTGTTAAGCGCTTTTGAACAATTTAATTAATAATCATCATCAAAATCATTACATCGTATTGAAAACCAAACCATGTGATGAGCTGAATTGTTCAAAAGCGCTTGCCGAGAGAAATCAGACTCGTCAAAGGAAACAAGTGGAGTCATACAGATCTATATAAAAGTCTACAATTTAAGAATAAAAAGTTCGTAGATTTAAAAAAAATCTTACATCAAAAATGTAAAATACAGTTTAGGACGCTTTAAAACACCGTCTTTGATTATATAGAAAAAAATTAAGCTTGAGAGGAAAAACAAAAAACAATTATATGAGTTTCTCTCAATAGGTCTATGGAATAAGGTTTTATAAAATCGTAGCGGTGAAAGGGGAATTTCTCTTACCTGTTGGATTCCCCCCCCCCGTAAATCAACCCGTGTTTTATTACTGATTCAAGAGTCTCGTACCACGTTACCTTCAGTCTCAATACGCAATGCCAAATAAATACAAATATACATAAAGCGCTAAATAAAAAACAGCTGAACGACAATAACTATGAATATATAATTGGCCGTAACCACAGAAATAATAATCAAATTTTTTTAATATTTCGAGCACGCCGGCACGAAATTTGTAGTTTATCGAAATTATTCAGTTTCTTTACCAGTTTACCACATCATCGACTGTAACGATACCGACCTTGACACTACGTAACCACCACATCGCCGGCTGTGACAACACAGGAACCCCCAGCTGCGACGAATACCGACCGGAAGAGGGACGTTGGACCCCAGGCGCCTCCAGAGGATTCTAGTAGAGAAGTCTGGTGGCCTCTGCAGAGTCGCGAAGACGGAGGACCCTGGGCGCCTACGAAGGGCTCCCGGACGGCAATCCCCTCCCCGAAATCCAGCGATGTACGACGTACGGGAGGACGACGTTATGAGACACATTTATGTATGTGTCTCATAAATATTATTTCATTAAATGTCGTTTTATTGTGTTTCAGACTGTGAGAATACTGGCGCCATCAGACTTTGACGAAACAATCAACTATCTGTTGAAGAATCAATAAAACAATACCATTATTTTTACTTCCATGTTCCTTAAGGAAATGGAAGTATGGTGATGGCAAAAAAAATCGTGTTCAAGATTATTGCAGATTCTGATTGTACTACACTCAAAACATGAAAAAAAGTCATTTTTCGAAAAGTGTCTGTCTGTCTATCTGTCTATAGATTTTTTTTTTATGGCAAACGATAACAGCCGCAAATTCAAACAGAATCAAATAATTTTTTGCATGCAGTCCTGATTTCTAGAGTACTCAAGACCTATTGTTTTTGGTGAAGATCGGTTAAGGGAAAGGGGTAGTTTACCTGCAACGGTTTTTTTAAATCAAGGGTAATTTTTTTCTATGTCAAACGATAACAGCCGCAAATTTAAACAGAACCTACTACTCTTTTGCATACAGCCCTGAATTGTAGAGTTCTCAAGACCTGTTGTTTTTGGTGAAGATCGGTTAAGGGAAAGGGGTAGTTTACCTGCAACGTTTTATGTTTTAAAAAGGTATTTTCTATGGCAAACGATAACAGCCGCAAATTCAAACAGAATTAAATACGTTTTTGCATACACCCCTGATTTGTAGAGTACTCAAGACCTATTGTTTTCGGAGAAGATCGGTTAAGGGAAAGGGGTAGTTTACCAGCAGCGTTTTTTATCAAGGGTAATTTTACTTTTTTGGCAAACGATAACAGCCGCAAATTCAAACAGAATCAAATAATGTTTTGCATACAGCCCTGAATTGTAGAGTTCTCAAGACCTTTTGGTTTTAGCGAAGATCGGTTAAGGGAATAGGGTAGTTTACCTGCAACATTTTATGTTTTAACAAGGGTAATTTTTTCTATGACTAACGGTAACTGCCGCATATTCAAACAGAATCAAATAATTTTGTGCATACATCCCTGAACTGTAGTAATCTCAAGGTCTTTTGATTTTGGTGAAGATCGGTTAAGGGGAAGGGGTAGTTTACCAGCAACCTTTTACGTTTTAACAACAGTAAAGTACTTGAATTCGTTTAAACTTTTTCAAACAATGGTAACTGTTAAAAATAAAATAATTTTGTTGCCAGGCAATAAAATTATAATTTTTTCATTTTAATGTAAATCATGTATGAGAGAAAATATATCGTTCGTGGCAGGCAAGCATATCTCAATTATGTAATGTTTACGTTTCCATTTTATTATTATGATTACTGCAATAAAAACGCAGGGAACACACACACACACAAAATTCGCGTTATTTCTGGCCTCACTCATGTTTATTTTCTTACATTTGCACGCTTTTTAAATGGAAAGTGCCGAAACCCACACCAACATAACGCGTGCAAGCCGAAAAATTGTCCAGCGTGGACAGCGATTTGCTTCCTGTGGATCGCTGGGCAGTGTAACTGCACATGTTTACAGAGGAACGATTCATAGACAGAATTTTCGTCTTTAGGGAATGAACCCTCTGCAAGATGCTGAGGGTCCATGAGTGACTTCGGAGCGCTCCTTCTTTTCCGCGTGTTTGTTCTGTGAAACGTACACTGTAGATTCGCAGCTTTACTCTAAGCAACGCTCAATAGGAAATGTTGAACATTTTTGTCCACGGTGTACCCTCATACACACTAAACCTGCTCTGATGTTTTAATTACGGACATCATAATATTAAAACTTTGGAAACTTGAGCACTACTTAATGGAGATCAAACATTAACTTATACAAGCCATTAATTTTATGCATATTTTTTATATATACGTTATCGGCAACAAAAAAGTAGTTTTTGTTAAAATTCCTTCCCGGGATGTTTGGCCGTAGTCCAATGTTTTCTACAAAACCAGACGTTTCGCCAATGCCATCGACTTCCATCATCAGTGAAAATCGAGTGCGATAACGTGAGGTGGTATACGTTAGTGACCACAGTACTGTGGTTAAGGCTGAAGCAGTAAGTAGAAAGAAGTAGTTTCTATGGTAATATTTCATTTTGAAAATGATTCTAAATATAAATCTTAGAATAGTCATGTATGGTTCTCCATACCGATATTTATTTATTTGTTGTCTTAATTAGAAGTTCAAAAACAAAAAATAAACAAAATTCACAGTACTGTTGTCAATTTATGTATATTTTTTAGGAACCCAAAAATCCATCCACCAGATAGGGAGTATGTAACGAAAAATGTTATTAATGATTGCGAGCGTGGATTTAATTTGGAGAGAGGATAATTAACAATGCAGGGTGTAATATGATGTCTGACAGCTCTGAAATTAAAAAAAAAAGAGTAGAAATAATGTTAAGATCAGATAACTGTGGTAGGGATTACAGTTTTTGAACTTGAATCACTTTAAAACACAAGTCATGATAACCGATCATCGCAGTTATAATTCAGACAAGAAATCAGGTTCAGCCAATATCAATCAAGACAGGATACATGAAGATGTAAACAATTTTATATACTGTATTTGCATTCACTAATGTCTTACAACCGAATTTGCGCTGTGTAATTAAAATAATATTAGCTAAAGCCTGAATAGCAACAATAAAGTATCAAACTTGTGCAGAATAGCTAACGGAATTATGCAAACCAAAATACTGCACATAATAGAAGACAAAGTAAAGACATAATGGATACGGTAACGGACGCCTCAGAATATTTAAATAACTCTGTTCAATTTCAGTAGCAGACAAACCTGACCGAAATGGTGACACTATAGTGGCCATTGAAATATCAATTTTATGAAGATTTTTGAAGTAATGAAGATTTGAAGATTTAACTTGGAATAAAAGAGAAAGTTGTCATATAATAAAAGTGTACATCCAAACAACAAGTACATGGATAAAATAATTAAAGAAATACTTGGCACTTTAGAAGATTTATTCGTAAAAAATATATAAAACAAATTTTAATTGATCTGCGTGAATTTAGTATAGGCTAAAGGAAGAAGAGATATCCAGCCGGCAGGAATTGTATATGACTACAATGGCATACTGCGTTTCGGGTTGAGCAACAGCAACTCAACCATCTATATTTTCAGAAGCACAGACGGTTTAGATGATTTTCATATCAACAGATTGTACGTCGGAGAGTGGATATTTTTGTGAAGTCATTAAATATAAACTCGCGGATTATAGCATTTAATGTACTTTACACATATTCTGAAAATCTAGCCGATCATTAACGGAAAGAATACTTGCTGAAACAAATAGACGTGCGAAGAAGAAGGAAGACGTCTCCAGCGTACGGAATCTCTCAGAGCAAGAACTGACGGATTAGTGAAGAAGACAAACGGGAGAACAATTTTTTCAAGTCTATGCTTACTTTACCGCCCTCCTGGCTATGCCGCCCGTGGCGGCTGCCCCCTTGCCCCCCCTATTTACGCTGTATCCTCTCCATGGCTATCATTATTTATTTTTTTGTAATATTTATATCATGTTTGGACTCGTTTTTCCTTACTTGGAACAATATTTACTTTACATGGAACTTTTTACTTGTGACAGCGGATTGGTAAGCGACTCGAGTAAAAGCCCTGGATGGGTTGGCTGGCAGACATCACTAGGCTGTTAGTTTACTAACCGCACCGTGATGTAGCATACAAGGTAGGTTACAGTTGGCACTGCTTACAACCGATAGGAAGAGTTTTTTAGTAAATGAACAAACAAAAATTGCACACTCTTTGAGAAGTATGCAGCCATAAGAAAAATATCATCATTCGTCAACAAATTGTTGCTTCTTGTTTGGAAATAAATTATTTTATTCTCTATGCAGAAGACATAAAAATTTACATCGCTCAGCAAGTTTACAATAAACAAGAATGCGCCAGTATGTCACTTATAAGAAAAGTCTAGACAGTACTTTCTAGTCTTGATTGACGTCACAGAAACTTTTTTCCTGTAGGCTATAATCGGAGAGCGGGTGCAGATAGGAGCTCTGAAAAAGGGGAAATCCAGAAGGTAACAGGTCGGTCATACCTACTAAAAATTCTTTGGCCCTGAAAGTTGGAGAACTCTATTTTGGGTGCAATAGTTTGGCTGTCTGTTTTAGCTAAACGGCAAGACAGAACTGTCTTCGTAGGTCACTTCGAACATCCCTGTCGTGGCGCTGTATGGATTTCTTTGAGTTTCCATTGCCGGTACTCGTGAGTGATCCGTGGAGGATATTCATATACTAGTTTTCCAAATAAAGTAAGCACTTTCCGTTTCGTCTCTAATCGCATAAGTTAATTAGACCGGTAGTTAGCTATTCACGGGGAATGAACAGGGTCCCCTGTTCGCAGGGACGGGTCCAGCATTACAAAGGTGGGGGGCCGAGGGTTGGCCAGAATGATATCTGGGTGGCCCACTCTGAGAGAACTATTTACGTGGATACAAGTGCATAAACAGAATTAAAAGCTACACCACATGTTTCTGCGACAAGAATGTGTGCGGCGTACACTGTAACTACACACAGTAAGCCTATATTTATTCCAGTATATAATTTCCATTAACATATAATTTAATTTTTGTTTTAGTCTTGTCAAGTTTGGAAGTAAGGAATGAAAACGTTATAATAGTACAAACACATAATGCGTTAAAACATACTACTTACACACTCATAATCAAAGAAACAGTTATATTAAAGCATGTAAACTTTCCTATTATTATTATTGTCGGCAAGATTATCTGCTACAAATGGTAAGTTTGTGGCTAATTTCCTTTCGGCTGCTATTATTTCAAGGCAAGCTGTTGAACTGTTAATGACACTGTCCTTAAATAGGGATGTTAAGAAAATATCTCTCATTGGATACAGTTGATGCAGGAATAGTATTGTGTATAACTCGTGCAACACAAACGGCACTGCAGCACAAACATGCAACGATGTTGGGGTAGCCACCGTATTGGAATGTCGACTGCTACCTGGTAGACAACGAATCATAGGATGGTTGATTCATGGGGGGGGGGAGGGTCATGTGAAGTGTAAAGCATGCCTATGGTGGATTGTCAAGTTGCGCCCAATGTCGATGCGTTGTCCATATCGTTTAACTGATTGATGTGTCGGAAGGAGGATTCCCGGCATTCGCAAATAAATTAGTTGCCACGCCCCATGGAAGGAACACAGAGATTGTGCGATGTAGCACACTACTTTTGACATATCGCAGAATGTCGGAAAGAAATGCTGCTGCCCTTGTTGGTGTCCGACAAGAGAAGCCTCTGTCGACGGCCAGCAAGCAGCTGCCGCGTACTTGAATCCTACCCGTATGAACAGCATATACAATGAAATTTTTGTGCAGACAACTAGGTGGCTGTTGAACGAAAGTATGGGGAACATTTTGACACTGATGTCTTGAGCCTTTTTGGATCGCTTTCAGGGCAACAGCTAATAGACTTTGAAGTCTAGTCATCGGTCTAGCCGAACGCCCATGATTCGGTCCACATGCGGAATTTTGACTTAGGCGTACAGCAGATCGCTTCCTACTAGACTGTGTTGATCGCTATGCGTCACTTCTGCAGAATGTCTAGCTGACGTTGCGCCATTATGCTCATCTCCAGCAGAGACAGATGCTATAATGAAAGAGTCATCAGCGAAAAGTGACAACGTGACTCCGGGATACACTGGCAGATCGCTCATGTACATGTAATACAGAACGGGCCGATTACAGATCCTAGAGGTACGTCTGCGGTGATGGGGCGAACCTATATCATGCGCCGTCGACGTTCACCCTTAGGGTTCCGTCGGTTAAGTACGACCGTATGATGATAGATGATAGTACTGGTGTGTGGGTTAGTTTGAAAAGCAGATCTTCATAAACCGACTTTGTCGAACGGCTTTGCTCATACCCAACAAGACAACGCCTGTGGACTCATGGCTATCGTGGCTACTATTGGTGGCGTCTGTTAACTGGGCAACGACAATACGCACTAGCTGAAAAGTTTCCTTGCGGAAACCCTACCTTCCCTTCCCAGATGGTGTATCTACCAGCGGCCGCATACGGGCAAACAGGAGTCGCTTGAATACCTTCCAGATTACTGGCAAGAACGATATAGAATGATAGCTTTCTGGAGGCGATGGCGGATGGTAGGCTTCTTGGGTTTCAGAACCACAATGATGTTCGCGGTCTGTCACGGGCGAATAAAGCAGCGCAGTCGCGTCATGTTTGTTGCTTTAGCCCTACAGGAATCAAAACTACCTACTTTATGTTCTACTTGAAGCTTCTTGTTTAAAAATAAACATGCTCAACTTCGCAATTCCCGATGCCCAAGAAAATTTGGGGAGGGCCACCCTGGCACCCTGTGGCGCCGCCCATGCCTGTTCGCCAAACAAGGTTTCTTCTGACCTCGACTTGACTGCGAGGAAACTAATACGCATGTATCGCGAACTAAGTAGCATAAAACTATACTGAACGATATTGTTTTTAATGTTAATTCGTTTTCATCATTTTTTATTGAACGTTACGTTATTCGTTTCTTTTCAATTTTATTACCCATGTTCTTTTCATAGATCAGTAAAAACAAATCTTATTTTTTACGTGACTTGTAGTAAATCTGGCATGAAGTGTTTGCACCTGTAAAACAGACGTTTCCCCAAAAATAGTACTGTATATTACGCCTACTAAACTATTCTCTGTTTCAAACGACAAAGATATTTAAAGTTCGAACCAAATGTACTTCAGATTGTCCACGGTTTTCGGTAATTGGCGAGAACGTAATTCATGTGGATAATCGAGTGCTTAATGTAGCCTAACCAACTCTCCTGTTTCCATTAAAGTCTGCGTCATTTTACTATTGTACAGACACGGTTTTTAAATTTCTATTATCTTTGATTTGAAAAAACTGACCCCACTTTGCGGTAATTAAAATAACATTGCGAGTTATAAATCTACCGTATATTATAGATCACAGCCACAAGCTCGCTGCACTACCTGTTACTAAGATAAGTGAGATTCAATTTTGTGTCTTTCATTGCCTGTTTTATTCGGAAGAAGTTAACTCTAAAACTAAACGTAAGCAGTGCCATATGGTACTTCTATTTTTATTTACTTTTTCCCATTCTGTACTTTGAAATTGAAACTATTTCTAAATCTTATTGTCTCAACTAATAATCTCTACTTCTAGCGTTTCATATATACGACTTGATCACTGATTTGTTTAATTTGTTCTATTGCAAATAATTTGTTGAATTAGCAAGGAAAGGAAACTTAATATAATTTCGATAATTTGATAACGTTCATTAACAGAGTAAACTTGAAATAAAGGAAAGGCTTTAGGGAGAAAGATGATACTATTATTTCTGGCCGCTTCAGTAGTGTCACTGGTCATGTCAAATCCGCTTTTCGAGAACGCAACTGATGGCAAAATCTGGGCGCTATTGGTCGCAGGATCGTTTGGATATGAAAACTATCGGCACCAGGTAAATTTTCTATTAATTTTAAATCATGTGTTACTTTTTAAAAAATACATCACGATTTACAAATTATCGTATTATCTGTTGCCTTCCCAACACACACACACACACACACACTATATATATATATAATTTTAAACGAATATGTCGTCGTAGTCATCCTTTATGGCTTAGGCTAGTAGCCTGTTCCAGTCACAATGGAATTCATCCAACCATCGTTTACGAGGTTTTTCCAATACGTCTCTTCCCCCTTCTCTTCCATTCTCCAAACACAGATGTTTAGTCTAAAATCTGTGTAGACTTCACGCATTAGAAAAATTCAAACGATTTGAGTCTCCTAACATATTTCGGTCTGCTGAGTAATACAAACTGTGATGTTATTCAATGTACAATCTGCTTGGACTCAACTCTCCATTCCATTTCATCTGTCCATTATTTTTGGCTTTGGTCGGATGAAGTAGTGTCCTTAGCTGCTGGGTTTGCTGTAACCCCCCTCCCATACCCTCTGAAACCAAACAATAGCCTTCTCAAACTCACTCTTCGAAGGATGTGTCTTCTTAGTGCAGAAATTGTGGACTAAGCATATGTGATACCCTAAAATACGTTTAACATCTCAAGAGGCAGTGGCACAGCGAGGGAGAGTATTGGGGGCTCCCTCTACGAGGAATAAAGATAGAAACAAAAGTAAAAAATTTAAAAAAGGTCGAAAAAATTAGTCGTGTAAGTTGAACTAAACAATAGGCTGTCTTATGAGTATGAAATTGCTTGACTTCTTGTAAACGTTGTTAATTGTCTGTTGACTGAATAATTTTCCTAGTTATTGAGGTTGTGATCTCTTAGCGGGTAGGAATGTTTATTTTCGAATCTTTATTCTGCTCGAATGTGTATTCAAGTCAGTTTACGATATTTATAGTGTAGTAACTTATTCTACAGCAACTTAAAAAATAGGCTACAGGCTAGTAGGCAACTACTAGTCTATATTAAGTAGGCTAGTTTTTTTGTTTGTTATTTGACCTTTATACATATATATTGTAACGATACTAATTTTCCTTGACGTTTCGTTACAAATTCACTTTGGGATCGTCTTCAGTTTATAATGATATACTTTGCTCGTGTCGCTCTTTAATAAGTCCCACTGTTGTAGGCGCCAATTTTGTAACGATCTGTGGTATTTGAGTTTCGGGGTTACAAAAATGATAATATAACTCGGTAAAAAAATTTTTTTTCTTTTATTTTTTATTATTTATTAATTATTTATTTATTTATTATATTAGTCCTTAATTCCTTTCATTACTAATTTAGTTAATTTATAGTGTTATAATATTATTAATTTGTTTCCAGCGTTAAATAGATTATGAAATGTAATAATCGATTAGTGGTATTCAGCTATTCCGTGATTGTACTCCTTTGCGATGTTATTCTCTTCTTCCTTGGAGTCCAGTTTTCAAATGTTAGCTGAAATTCTTCTAAATATATGTTTACCAAGAAATAAAACTCAAAATTAGAATATTAAATGAATTTATTAATCTAATAGCGATTAATCGACTTTGAATCGAACTGCTAATCCACAGCTCTAAAACTCATATCTCAGGGCAAATCTGTTTCTTTATATAAATTATTAATATTGAATTACAGGTTCTTTTAGCTGTTATTTAAATAGTCAGAGAAAGGGTAATGCTGAAAAGCACAACACTTACAATAAAAAAGTTCTTAATTATAAAAATAGAAATAATATTTAATATGAAAATGTTAATAAAATTAGATTTCTCGAACCAACAATCTGGGCGAAGGCTGACGTCACCACAGCTGGCTGGACTGGTCCGTTTCCAAACAAAGATGGCCGCTTCCTTGCTGCATATGTACGAAAGTCTTCATGGCGGAATTCCTTCAAATAAATGTTGATTCTCATCAGAGCAGTAGTGATTAAGTCCTCTTCATAACAGTGTAATTATTCTGGATTAGTGATCCGTTGTTTGGCTCGGCAATTAGTGTTCAAATGTGTTCTTGTTCCAAAAGTTCATAAGGTTTTACAATGGCAAATTTCGTATCGATAAAATTCTGAATTAACGTTTATATTGTTCTAATATCTGGGTTACGCCTTCCAATCTTCATAAATAGACTAATTTGATTTATTTCATTTGAACTCAGTGTTGATGACTCATATTTTTAAATTTCTCTTTTTATTTTCATAGGTTTAGTTCGTATCAAAATTATATCTTCTATCTTTTTTAATTTGTGTGAGATCGTTCCGATGTGTTCATCTCAACGTTTAACAATCAACTAACTCTCTTTCTTCTTCATACAAAAGGTCCTGGCTGATTTAATATTAAATTCACATTGTTTTAATCAGCTGACACTTCAGCCTCAATTATATGCTGTACTAAATAATTGACTTTTACATTATATTATTAATTACATTTTGCTTATTATTTATTCTTATTAAATACTAATTACATAATCAATTTCCTTATTTAATTCTGCATCATTTAATACCACACATGATATACTTTATAGTATTTTTTAACTTAAAAAGTCATATTTACAGTATATTTGGTTGTAGGCTTTAGCTACTTTACTTCCTTCCACATTAAATGGTTTACAATTTCTGTTAGATTCTAATTATCATTGAACAGGATCATTGACTGAATTATTATGGTATGTTTTCTTTAATTCTCAGTAATTTTATGATTTGGTTAGCTAATTTGAATATTATCTTCAATTTAGGCTTTTACTTAGATTCCAGTGTTATTACACTTGCATTTTATTTAATAATATTTTATACATTCCTTCAATACCTTCACAAAGTGTTGTTACAGTTATTATACATGGTTACTGATTTACATTAAACAATTTTCATTAATTTAATTAATTCCATTAACTTATTTACTAATTATAATGTTGGTGATAGTTACCATTTGGCCTATATTCTATGTTAGTTTAATTACAAAGTTTATTATTATTTCAGCTTGCTAATACCCTTTCTGACATACAATTCATATAAAATCTTAACTAAATTGCCCTTACTTAATTACAATAGTGTTTATTATTAATTGATATCATTAAAACATAATAAATATATTATATAACAAAAAATAGACTCAATCTCAAACATTCAAGCCTCGAGTTCAATGAACTGTTAACATCAACAAAACACATCTGTTTTTTATGTAAATAGTTTATTAAAATTAATTTGTATGCAGTCTTTTGCTGTTTTTGTTTTAGTTTAGGGATTTACCCTTGTTCACATCACTATTCACTGCATTCTCTTATCTTATTTCTAGTCATTTTATCTAGTCTTGTAAGATAAAGAATATCACTTAAATGGGATCATCATTAGTTGCTTTTCATCATAAAAATAAATTGCACTGGTCCACTTTTAATCGCATATCTAGAACCTTTACATACACCTACTTTACATTTATTCTTATTTTATTGTATTGTACTTTTCTTATTGGCATTTCATCTTTTTTGGGGGTTTCTATTTTATAATATGTGGTTGTTTTTTCCAATAGTTATCCTTTTATTATGGAGGTTTGTTTATCCGTGGTATTTCCTTACATGCTCCTATTCTACCTGGGTATAATTACTCTATACATGGGATTATCATTATTTTCTTATGATTTATTATATATTGTATGGTTGTTTTTAATTCACTTTTATTCTTCGAATCTATGATTTCAATTTACTGTAGTCCTTGATTAATTTTTATAGTAATTTTCCTTTAAGCCATTTTATTTTTATTCTATACTTGATTACTTTTTAAATTATAACAAGGTGGAGTTTCTGTCACGCTACAATATATGCCTCTTTTGTATACGGTTTTTCGCGTTTAAAAATTGTTACCATTTCTGAATTGAGCTCTTTTCTAGCATTTTTCAGACAAATCAACAATTAAAATCTTAAAACATGTTTATTATTCCGTACCCGTACCTTGGACAAAAGACCAAATGCGGCGTTGCTATTTGCCGTACCGGTGAAGTAACTTGGATGCTAACTTCAACAAAATCTGTGACCTCTGTACATTCGCTCAGCGTGTTTTTGAATGTCTATTTTATGAAAAATCTTTGATTAGTTTCTGTGACAAAACGCGTAGAACGATATATTTCAACTTGCTGCAAATTTTACAGACAAGCATTCACTAAGGTAGCTAAAGTTTTAAAAATTCTTATATTTAACACTACCAGTGTCTGCAGAAGATGAGAAAAATTGTGCCAGTTTTCTGGTTTCGTTAATTTTATTTATTTTATAATGTAAGATGTCGTCTTTATTGTTTCATAACTTTGTTAAATTCTGCATATCTATTAATGTGACCCTTATGTTTCTAAACTTACCTTCTTGATTACAGCAAAGTCAATAGCAAATAATAAATTCGTATCCTTTTAATTTCTGTAGTTACATTCACAAAAATCTAAACATCCCCTCCCACAGAAGGAATTCCTGGCTGCACTCCTGCAAAACGTATAAATAACTTGATGACAGTACAGGCTTGGCTTGAAGGGCCTTGAACACGATTTTCAAGGAAGTGATATCCAATTTTATCATTTACCCAGTGCTCGCCCATACTGGTGGACGGTATTACGCCAGTGTCTTACTTTTATCAGCAAGAGAAGAGAGATAATTTTAAATATCTTGCCTTTTGTAGGCAGAGTTATCATTGACCTATTCAGACATTGTGGTACTAGGTTGGCTGTAAAAGAATCAATTTTGAAATGGTTGGATTGACGAAATGGGTAGTTTTGACAAAAAATAAAACATCTTCATATGCCACTATTTGGTAACGAGAACAGGTGACCTGGTGGTTCTCAAATAGGATCACAGGGTAGTGAATACATAATAAAATGGGCGTCAGTTTTTCCAGACTACAAATATGTTGACATGTCTCGATTCGCCTTTTAGTTCTGTAATATCTGATTAACTGTACTATTTTTAGTGGACATTCTGGTAATGCAGGTGGCTATTGAGGTCAAATGGCCCAAATGCTGTAATTCTTTCTGGAATAGAACAAATTTTGCACTGACCTTAATCTGCGTTTAACGAATTCTAACCACAATTTTCTTTAGCTTTTATAGATGTTCCTTAAGCGCTCCACCAATTATAATAACATCGTCCAAGTACACAAAACTGTCTTGCATGAAGACGTGTGAGGAGTGTGAGGATCAAATTATTGTTTTTTCAAATGAGGCTGGTGCATCGCAGAATCTAAAAATTATAACTTTAAACTGAAAGAAGCTACTTTGGAGTCCAGAATGTTGTCTTTTCCTCTTCTTGGTAAAATCCTATCTTCCAAGGTTAAAACAAAAAAAAGTGAATTCCGGACATGTCAAGCCTGTAGGCGATGCTACGAGTAGTCTCTTTTTGTTAGGACGTTCAGCATTCAATAATCTTTACAGAAACTTATTCACTACCTGTATTTGCTATAAACACTTATAGACAGCTCAAAAACTCTTTCTATCAACATGTCCCGTACCAACCATGAAATTTTCTCTTACTTAGTGAATGTGATCTTTGGAAGACTTGATGGATGGAAGTCAAAGAGGTGTTAGGAAAAAGTGGCTTCCAGCCGACTAATTCTGAACTGCAAAAGCATTTTTAGATTCACATAAAAGTTGTCTGCCTTTTACAATCTTAGCCTTCAAAATGCTGGAACATTTATTCAACAGCTTTCTAGTTTCTAGAATAGTGATATTATGGCTCTTTGATTTGTCATTCTGTCTACCCAATCGACAAACATAATTTTACTCAGATGAATGTTGCTTTATATGAATAGGCGGATACACGATTTATGCATCGGCGAAACCAGTATTAACTTCCGGGAGGAGGGAGGTTAAAAGAAATAAACTCGTTACTTGCGATTTAGTTTGTTGTAAGCAAGAAGGTACGCGTGAAAACACAAGGGTTATATAAACGGATATTCAAAATTTAACAAAGCCATGAAACAATAAATTTGACAACTTACATTAAAATGTAAATAAAATTGCCTTGCCAGGAAACTGGCACAAATTTTCTCCCATCTTCTGCAAACGCTGGTAGTGTTAGATATAAGAATTTTATAAAACTTCATCTTAGTGAGTACAATTTGAAATATTTACAGCAAATTAAATTAAATCAGTGTACTCGTTTTTCCACAAAAACAAAATATTTCCATAAAATAGGTTCTACATGCCACCCACGCGCTGGGTGGCAAACTTCAAACTCGCGCTGGGGACGCGCAAATACGTGATTGGTCGCACATTTTGCTGAAGGTGGCACACAAATCAGTTCACCTGTAGGGGCTATGGAGTGCTATGACGCTGTGTCAGTCATACGACACGTTTTAAGATTTTAATTGTTAATTTGTTTTCAAAATGTTAATAAAGGACTCGATCAGGGACGTATTTACGAACAGGACCGGACCCCCTCAGAGGGTCGAAAAAGTTGAATTTTCTTAATTTTCAGACTGTTTTATTATTTTTTCAGCTGTGTATGCTAATATAGCAGTAACTATTTTCTAAAATATACAAACAGGTTTTTTACACAGCATTAGCGTATACGTTTGAAATATGAAATACAGGAAAATAAATTCAGTCAATACGTATCTTGTAAAAATTCCAATAACGCATATTTTTATTGTGTTATTACCATTTACTTTAATGGGACTGAATTAAGCCTCTTCAGAGATAGTAATGTTGATTAGTCTTAACTTGTTTTTACTTTTGTATGAATCTGATCCGACCCCCCCCCCCCAAGGCCAAATTCTAGGTACCCCATTGGGCTCAGCTAAGAAATACAAAACAATTATTAAAAAATGCAAATCAAAAACTGAACCATATACAATAGGCACAGACCCTATATATATATATAACATTACTTATTTAGTAATTCTTAATGTTTATTGAGAATACTGTGTAATAGATATTTTATTTATTACCGTACAAATATCATAAAGGAATATTGCTTGCAACAAATGTGATTTGTGATAATTATGTTGAATAAAACTTGAATTATTTTATTCTGTTGTTCTTAATTAAAGTACATAGCACTAAAGGTCATGGCTGGCAGTAAAGTAGCTAGTGATAGTCTACACGCGCGCGCACACACACACACACACACACACACACACACACACTGTGGTACTAGGTTGGGTGTAAAAAGAGCAGTTTTGAACAGGTAGTTTTGATGAAACAACCATTTTTATAATGTCACCATTTGGTAATGAGAACAGGTGACCTGGTGGTTCTCAAATAAAGCTACCAAAGGGTACATGCGTGCATGTTTGCCAAAATGACTTTGATGTGACTATTTATAAGGTACTTTATACCTTACATTTACAATTTCAGTAAATGTTTTAATAAATTACAAATGTGTCTTTGTTCATTTGAATGATTATGACATATTATGCAACTTCAAATTAGCATATATTGTAAACTGTTTAATATTATATGCATATGTAATTATATCTAGTTAACTGCAGGTTGGTTGGCAACAATTCTCCACTCTAATCTATTGTTTGCCTTCCTTTTTAATGCATAATAAGTATCGCAGTTCATGTCTTGCATTATCTGAAGGCCAACCATAATCTTCCCCTATGGCTTTCCCTTCTGTGACTCTTTCGGTCAGGCTATCATATTTTAGTATGTATCCAATTAGCCAAGCTCTTCTTTTCAGTTACTGTAGGAAACATCTATCTTCCCCAGCACTATGAAATACTTCCTCATTAGGCAATTCGTCTACCTAGCATCCTTTTTGGCTCATGCCTCCACAGCTAGAAATTTCTTCTTTCATCTATCTTCCCCAGCACTATGAAATACTTCCTCATTAGGCAATTCGTCTACCTAGCATCCTTTTTGGCATCATGCCTCCACAGCTAGAAATTTCTTCTTTGTTTTTCCCCTATTACCCATGTTTCACTACCATACAACACAGTACACCATATATAGGTTTGCAGGAATTATTTCCTTACATTGAAGCTGATATTCTTTCAAGTGAGTAGGTGCAGTTTGTTAAATGCAGTCATCTTATTAAATTCAGTTTTTCCTTATACATTCTACTCACAATCTTCCTGCAGCTTCTACTATCACTTGTAATTTTACTCCCCAAGTAATGAAATTCTTCCATTTCTGGGATCTCATTTTTCAATTTAATTCCTGCCCTGTCAGCTCTATTTCTGCTACAAACTAATATTTTTGATTTTTATATTGAAATCCTCTTTCATTACCATGTCTATTATACTAAGAGTATTTATAACTATGTTGTAGACATATTTTATGTATATAGTACATCACCTTCATCTTATGAAAGGTCAAATTTGGTCTTTAAAAGGTCAAAACTTATTTAAGGAACACACTGTATGATGAACAGCTGAGCAGCCTGTCTTGGAAATATTAGCATCTGAAAAGTAACTGGCCAAAAACCTGAATTGACTCATAGAGTAGATGATACTTTTCTCAGCCAAAATATTAGGAAAAACTCAACATGATTTAATAAAACTGTATATACAGATGAGTGTAAATATTATATAGTATATAGTGAGTGTTTTGATGTGTATTAACATTGCACAGTTTTACTACTATAACACTTTCACTGCCGACTTTAACACTTCAAACTAGAAGAGAGCAAGACTAAAGATAAATGCAAGGAAATAACACACTGGAGTAAACATACTGTAAGTATTTACAGTGTGGATGTTACCTATTCTTGTTGTAGAAACATGTGGTGTAGTTTTAGTTCTATTTATGAAGTTGTATCCATGCAAACATCTTTACAGTGTGGCCCACCCAGATGTCAGTCTGGTCCACCCATGTCTTATAATCTGCGCCTCATCCAAGACTCTTGGCAATTGCTTCCATTAAACCTCAGTGGCAGAGTGTAAATAGCTGGCAGTTTTTCTTGATTTTCTATCATCTTCTCCTCATCTTCACAATTTTAATGTTTACCTTAGGTGTACAATTTTAATATTTGCCTTAGGTGCCAATCCTTAACACATTAGTGCACAATTTGAAAAGTTTGTCTTTTGCAGGCAGAATTATGAAGTTTATGTCAAGTATTATAATTAGTAGAACTTGGTCATTCAGTAATTATACAAAAATGTGATGATTCTGTGACTATGAGACTTGTCTGATTCACATTCATCCTTGTCCTGTTTGTTAAAGTAGGACATCATAAGTTTTTTATTTTAATTTTTGGCTTATATTAATAAATTCAGTACCAGTAATTAATTGTATTTCTGTGGTGATCACAAAATTACCAATAACCTGTTCAAGAAAATACAAATTCCAAAAGTAACTGGCCATCTTCTAATATCTGGGATTCTTGCAACTCACAGATTTATCCCAAACCCTTACTGCCTTATCACAATAACAAGTCTGTCTAACACATAAATTAGAACATTTTACTTTATAAATGTATATATGAAAACACACAATATATAACTGATATAAAAATAGCCTCCAACTAATACTAAAACAATATTACTTTGAATTCAACAGCAATTTTATCAACAACAAAGTAGGTCTGACAATGGGCTCTCCATTATCTAGTATAATAGCAGAAATATTCTTACAACACGTAGACACCAAAATACAAAAAATTATAAATTCATTTGATCCAAATGGCATATGGGTAAAACACACAGATGATGGGCTATGTGTATCCAATAACAAAAACACAAATGCAGATAACATATTAATATAACATATCAATAACACAATACATCCAAATACATCCAAAAATACAATTCACAGAAGAAAAAGAAAAACATGACAAAATCAATTATTTAGACATAACCATCACAAAAAACAATAACCAACTACAATATGCAATACACAGTAAACCAACCTCCTCTAACATCATTATACCTAACGACCACCCACCACAACTTGAAATGACAGCTTTCTATTCACTGTTCAACAGAATGTACAAAGTACCCTCAAACAAACAAATGTAATTTACCAAATTGCTTTGAAAATGGATACAATAAAAACACTAAACACAAAATATAAAATAAAATAAAATATAAAATAAAAACTAAACATTTAAGAAATGATCAAAAAGAACAACACATAAATAATAACAACAATAACAAATAGGCCACATTCACATAGATAAATAATAAGATGACAAAGCTAACAAAACTATTTAAAAACGCAGACATTAAAATAGCATACAAACCTGATAAAAATAATTTACAAAAACAAAATAACCCACACAAAAAAATAATACAACAACCAGTGGTATATACAAAATTGAATGCCAAGATTGCAATAAATGTAATATAGGACAAACAAAAACCAGTGGGAAAAACATTACTTTTAACATATACACGTATACAAAAAACCAGAAGTATATAAATCTAATTTGGCCACACATGCAGTAAACACAGGACATAAATTACCAGACATAACCTATATGACACTAATAAAACATATACCACACAAAGGCACCATAATAAACATATAGGAAAATATACAAACCAAAACAAACTAATACCTAAACAAATACAAATCAATACAAAACAAAACACAAGTTTTCAAAGCACTCAACATCGAAAATACTAAAAAAAAACTAATATATATATATATTGTAATGGTACATATCTTCACCTAACCATAATGAAGAAGACATGACCAGATAAATTATTTAGTCATTAACACTAGAATAAAAAGGGATGAATTAGAATAGAAGAATGGGTGAATCAGAATAATAAAACGATCAGACATATCAAGGTAGTCAGAACAGTAACTTATATTAATAAAGTAGTAACAAGCAAACAAGTCAAAATGGTAAATACAGAAACAAGACGATTTAACCCGAATAACCCAATAGATGGTAAGTGAGAGAGTAGAACTAGCCCCAAAGGACCAAGAATAACCTAATAGTGACAACTGCAAATGGACTAGAAATAGCCACCGCACCAACATAAGTGTAAATAAGAAGAATAGTGACTAAAAGACAATTAACATATAAGTGTAATGATACAATCAGCCACAACACTAAGGAAGTGACGGATAATGTATGACAAAAGAAAGTGAACTAAGAAGGAACACCAAACTTGTATTAAACCAAAGAAATAGAATCACTAATCAAAATTGTATATAATATTAATAATTGTAAGGACGGACAAGTTAGAAATACTAATTATTAAGTACTTAAGATATAGAAGGGCACAATAACCCCAAACAAATAGAGTAAACTAAGACAAATCACATTAGCACGATACTAACATATTAGTGGTACAATAAAACGACATGAACTTGTTAATATTATAATTAAACCTTGTAAAGTGAGAGGTAGAGCGTTAGAGAAATAGTGAACATAGTAAAGTGAGAAAGAGAATTTAAAGTTAGGTAATACCCACTAGTAACACTTAAATTAAACATATACAGTGCAAAGTGATAGTGTGAAAACCCCAAATTAAATAGAACCCTATTGATAGGGATAGACACCAAATAATCAGTGAAAAAACACTAAAGAGTTAAGAGTGATCAAAAACCATCAGTGAGTGGTAAAAAATAAGTGAAGGCTGATAATGGCTAATCACAGAAAGGACTGGGGCACTTAATAGCAATTATCCAGTGAACACAAGTGTATTAATAACAAAATGAAACAAAGTGTAACAGACTAGATAATAAGTAGGTTTTAGATAATAGTAGTACTTACTACTTGTCATATTTTAGTTTGCAAATCTTAATGTTAGGTAATAATTTGTTAATTAGTATTGTTACTCATGTATTCAAGAACGAATGACCATCAGTGTGTTAATACACCAAAATATATGATTTTATTCACAGAAATAAGAATCCAATATCATTAATTTAAAATGATACATTAAAGAATATTTTTCATAGAATAATAAAAAAAGATATTAATATTAGATAGTAAACAGTTGTTGAAGATTCAGTTATGGCTTAATGTCATTTAGAGTTAGTCATAACAATATAGCATTGTATTAATATGTTTAATTCATGTTTATGTCTTTATTTCTTATGTCAAGTAATAATTATAATTCATCAAAGAGTATGGGGAGATGAAGAGAATGAGTGGATAATATGTTTCAAATAATTATGTTTAAATGAATAAGAATTATGTTTTAATGACTAAGGTTGTTGTTTCAATAATTATGTTTAAATGATAAGAATTCTAGCTATGGGAATTGTTAAAACCATTAGATGTTATGTTATATGTTGTAAGAAATAAGATTTTAAAACCAACAGAAACCAGTAAACAAGAAACAAACCATACATTCAAATACAATGACACTAAAAATGAGTTATCACAGTAGACAAATTAATACAGGGAAACAATAAAATTATACACAATTACAAGAACCGACTTAAACATTGAACAAATGAACAGAATCTTGTATTCAAACAATCAGGACCCATTACAAGGAGAATAAAATGTAATATCAGTAATCAAAGAAAAATAGTCAATTGCTGTTTAAGCCTATGCAAATTCCCAATTGTCAACTACAAAAAACTTCAATTTATAGAATTAAACACTGACATTAGGAAGACTAAACCATATAAACTATGAAATACAAATAGACAATCATGTTAAGGCAGAAATATTATGATAATAATGTAAATTGAGGAAACAGTATAATTAAATAAAATTCACAAAACTGTCAAAATGTTGATACCTAAGTGAACACTATAATATTGGATGTCAAATTAATCCTTGAGCAAATATATGAACAGTGGTGATAATATTTACTACTAAAAAGGGAGTACTGAAGATTAATTACATTTAGAAGATCTGTAACCAGTTTAAATAAAAATTCAAATACCCTAACTATACTCTTTAGCCAATTTCAGCCAATCAAAAACTTTGAGTAACCATGACAACAACCGAATATTGACTAATTTCAGTTAGGAACAATATTTGATGTAGTGACGCTAAACTGGAGAGACGCCACGCCGTGAAGGGCCCAAATTTTCATCAGAAAAACCGTATAAGTGCCCACAATTTTGAGAAGGAGTAGCAGTACAACCGATGAGAGGCCATTACAACTAATTTATACCAAGGACCAGCTCGGAAATAATCCAGATGACCGGAAAATACTTGTAGTTCAACTTGAAGAAGATGAGAACCAAATTTTGAGCCCAAGATCAGAAGTAGGAAGAATAAACACCGGCCCATTACTTTACATGGACGACTGACAATACCCACCATATCTACTAACGTTGAGTATTGCTGAATTTATTTGATTTTAATAAAACAAATTCTCTTTCAAAAATTCTAACTATAAAATAAAACTCTCACTATCACTGAATATTTTCGAGGATTAATAAAATAAAGAAATAACTTTGTAAACATTGAATGAACACATGATAACCTATGTTACACAACGACACTGTCACACTTCAACACCACAATATTTAATTTATAGCAAACCTTGTATAATTTTAATGATCACAAACTTTTAATGAGATGTTCTAATTTTGTTATCTTGTTATGTAAACCTCTGTTTCGTACTTAAAAGAACCCAATTGGCAGATTTATTTTGTGAAATAATAACCAGAGTCAATTGTAAACATTGCACTGCCAACCTAGTGCTCCCCAGAGCGAGAGATTATATTGCCGAGGCTAAAATTTTATTATAACAGTTATTATTTTTATGAAGCGTTAACGATAATTAACAAACAAAAGCCTAATAAAAAAGTGTGTACTGATAACAAACTGTCCAGTATTTATTTGTAGAAAATATTATGAATGTTTTGTTTACTAGCAGTGGGTCGACATAACCAACATTAATTCAAGTTGGCAACACGTGTTCCCCCACTCACACGAGAATCAGTTACAAGCCAGACGGCGAACTATTCGAATTTTCGATAACAAATCACCATACTATACAAATAAAAACTTTTAATTGTTTTCAAGAAAAACAATTTGGCGCCTACCCGGAATTACTAAGAGTGCGAGAAGGTACAGGTAAGGCACGCAGGCTACCAGACGCTTCCGAACGACAATTTACATTCGACAAAACTAACAACTACTACACAAACATTAATTAATTAAATAATTTTAACACACGTCCAAAAGGCAATTTTTAACTATATATATATATCTATATATATATATATATATATACCACAATCACACACAATAATACCAATTTAAAATACCAAAAACCAACAGGAAACCATAACAACAACCAACATAAAAGTACCGGTACTTAACAAGATACAAAATTAAGAAGGCTGAGGATGGGAATAATAGGATTCCCGAAACATGTTCTAAATAAGGGAATAAACATCTTGAGGTAAAGTAATTATAAATTTTAAATATATTATATATATATATATATATATATATATATATATATATATATATATGTTGTAGAAGGTTTTTGGGTACATCTGTGTATGTGATGTTATATTGCTGATGTTTTGTTCTGTAATCCCAGAACATTTTCAAGGCGTGCTGATGTTGATTTAACTACAGCACACATTTTATATATTGCTTCCCTTGTGATTTTTGCCATGGGAGGGTCGGAGCATGGGGGTGAGTGTGTTGTGGTCGTATGTTGTTTGTTAATTTGTGAACTGTCTGTTAGGTATTTCCAAGTAGTTGCTACTTTGGTGTATTCATTCATTTCTGTCATTGACCTCTCCCTCTCTCATCGGTAAATTTCTATGCCTTCCCTGTACTGTCTGATTTTCTTATAGTTAGCTTGTGCCAAGATTTTTGTGTTTTTTAAATTGAAAGTGTGTTTTGTTTCTTTGGCGTGTTTCATTAGAGATGTGTTGTCTTCTTGTTTTGCTACTGCCAGTTCATGTTTGCTGATGTGTTGACGGATATTTCTCCCAGAGTGGCCGACTTAAGATCGGTCAGAGTTTTTGCATGGTATTTGATATACACCTTGTCCCTCTAAATGTACGCGGTCCTTTGGATTTTGTAGGAAGGCATTGATTTTTGTGTGTGTGTTGAATGTTGTCCTGATGTGATGTTTCTTGAGTATTCTCCCTATTATATCTGTTGTGCCCTTTATATATGGCAATTTTAAGGTGCTGATGTACTCCTGTGTTTCTTTCTCTGATTGCATCTTCTTTGTCTTCTTTTGTTTGATGGCATAATTTAAATCAGACGGGGTGTATCCATTGAAAAACAGCGTCTCCTTCAAAGTGTTCAGCTCCTGTTTCCTGTGTTCTTTGTCTGGTAGGTGTATGGCTCTGTGTATAAGTGTCTTCACTACAGACTGTAACTGACCTGGGCGGTGATGGGACTGTCTATATAAGTATCTGTTTGTGTGTGTGTGGGTTTTCTGTATGTGGAAAAGCTGAGGTGACTGTCGGCTTTCTTCTTTATGAAAAGGTCAAGGGATAGAATGCCGCTGTCTGTCTCTGTTTCTATAGTGAACTCTATTTTTGAGTGGATGCTGTTTATATGCATCAAGAACTACGTCAATGTGTCCTTTCCGTGTGGCCATATTATGAAGCAGTCGTCGATGTATCTAATCCACAGGGAAGGTTTTAGTTGTGCTGTGCTTATTGCTTTTTTCTCGAGATTGTCCATGAAGAGGTTTGCGATGACCAGCGATAACAGTGAGCCCATTGGTACTCCTATTTGCCTGTACAAGTGATTGTTGTATGTAATGTGGTCAGACAGTGTTTTGTTAGTTCCATGATGTGCTGAGGCAGTTTGTATGTAGCTTGTATTCTCTGGAGTGCTTCTAAGATCGATATGTTGGTGAAAAGTGAGACTACATCAAAGCTGTCCAGGATATCTGAAAAAGAGATGGCAAAGTCCGAGAGCCATTCTTTTAAAGTAAACAAGTTTTTTATATACGAATCCATTTTCTCGGCTAATGATTGAAAGTATTTGGCTAAAACGCGGCTAGATATAGTTTATAAATTTTTTTTTGCTATGTAAGAATTTTTGAAAAATATCGAATTATAGCTAATCAATAATTGTTTGGAATATAAATATCAGTACCTTGAAATTCTTATTTTTGGTAAACCCTGATTATGAATATACGAACCAAATTTATGTATCCCAATCTATATCTTTATATTACCTTTCATACAGAATAAGAAGAATTATGAAACAGATGAGTTTCATACATTACAAGAAAAGAAATTTAAATTGTAGGCACACAGGAGTCATTGCACTATAGAAACCATATGGCTTGTGTGACAGTTAAGATAGATCTGAATCAATGCCCTGAAAAAGTAGACAACATTTTTTTTCTATAATTAGCCTAAAGATGCGAGTTTTTAATTATATTATTAACTAATACTTGAAGTACTGCTTTATTTATTGCATATAATTTGTGTAGCGCTACTGAGAAATGACAACATACAATGAATTCACATAAACTCACAGATTCTACACATTTAATACTCCACCGTTAATTTAGTTTATAGTATAATATTCAAACATTGATGAGTACAGATGGTATATTCAAAATAATGTTTAACAATGAAAAATTGTTGTGTTTATAAAAAAAAATTATAAAGGTTATAATTTTCTGTGTTGTCATCAAAATTACTGTCTTCTAGGCTGACATCTGCCACGCATACCAAATTTTGCATCGACATGGAATTCCAGACGAAAATATTGTTGTCATGATGTATGATGATATAGCATTCCACCGTAGGTAAGTTGTGTATGTAATCATAAGGAAATGATTTAATTTTTACGTTTCAGAACAATTTATTTGCTTTAATCAAATTATTTCACATATTTATATTTCATGATAGTAAATTAATGTAAAATTTTAATTTAAAAATTTGGTATGAAGAACCATACATGACTTTCATGTTCTAAGATTTATATTTAAAATCATTTTTGAAATGAAATATTTCGATAGAAACTACTTCTTTCTTCAGCCTTAACCACAGTACTGTGGTCACTAACATATACCACCCACCTTACGTTAGCGCACTCGATTTTCACTGATGATGGCAGTCAGTGGCACTACCAAAACGTCTGGTTTCACAGAAAACAATGGGCCATGGCCAAACAACCCGGGAAGGAATTTTAATAACAAACTACTTCTTTGTTGCCGATAACATAGTACACATATAAAAATTAACCCCTCCCCCTTCAACTATCATTTTAATTTGTAGGAAATCACCCCCTCCCCCTTCAACTACACTTTTTATTTATAGATATTTCATCTACGTTTCTACAGTGGATTATTATGACTTTCTTTTCAGGAAGAAGATTTATTTATCAAGATTAACTACTTTACTCTTGTTAAACAAAAAAAAATGTTGCAGGTAAACTACCCCTTCTCCTTAACTGATTTTCACCTAAATCAATAGGCGTTGAGTCATCTACATCTCAGGCACATATACAAAAAATTATTTGATTCTGTTTGAAGTTGTGGCAGTTATCGTTTGCCATAGAAAAAATTCTACATACAGACACTTTTTGGAAAATGACTTTTCTTCGTGTTTTAAGAGTAGTAAAATCGGAATCAGCCCTTATATCAAACACAATTTTTTTCGTGATCACCACACTTCCATTTCCTTATGGAACATGGACGTGAAAGTAATACATTTCATAAATATACCCAATAAAATCTCATGTGGAAAGCATCATTTCATTAAAAATAATGTCAGTATGGAGAACCATACATAACTTCCATGTTCTAAGATTTATATTTAAAATCATTTTCGAAATGAAATATTACCATAGAAACTACTTCTTTCTACTTACTGCTTCAGCCTTAACCACAGTACTGTGGTCACTAACGTATACCACCTCACGTTATCGCACTCGATTTTCACTGATGATGGAAGTCGATGGCATTGCTGAAACGTCTGGTTTTGTAGAAAACATTGGACTACGGCCAAATATCCCGGGAAGGAATTTTAACAAAAACTACTTCTTTGTTGCCGATAACGTTGTACACATATATATAAAAAATATACATAAAATTAATGGCTTGTATAAGTTAATGATTGTTCTGCATTAAGTAGTGCTCAAGTTTCCAAAGTTTTAATATTATGATGTCCGTAATTAAAACATCAGAGCAGGTTTAGTGTGTATGAGGGTACATCGTGGACAACAATTTTCAACATTTCCTATTGAGCGTTGCTTAGAGTAAAGCTGCGAATCTACAGTGTATGTTTCACAGAACAAGCACGCGGAAAAGAAGGAGCGCTCCGAAGTTAATCATGGACCCTCAGCATCTTGCAGAGGGTTCATTCCCTAAAGACGAAAAGTCTGTCTATGAATCGTTCCTCTGTAAACACGTGCAGTTACACTGCCCAGCGATCCACAGGAAGCAAATCGCTGTCCACGCTGGACACTTTTTCGGCTTGCACGCGTTATGTTGGTATGGGTTTCGGCACTTTCCATTTAAAAAGCGTGCAAATGTAAGAAAATAAACATGAGTGAGACCAGAAATAACGCGAATTTTGTGTGTTCCCTGCCTTTTTATTGCGGTAGCCATAAAAATAAAATGGAAACGTAAACATTACATAACTGAGATATGCTTGCCTGCCACGAACGATATATTTTCTCTCATACATGATTTACATTAAAATGAAAAAATTATAATTGTATTGCCTGGCAACAAAATTATTTTATTTTTTAACATTTACCATTGTTTGAAAAAGTTTAAATGAATTTTCAAGTACTTTACTGTTGTTAAAAACGTAAACCGTTTTTGCAGGTAAACTACCCCTTCCCCTTAACCGATCTTCACCAAAAACAATAGGTCTTGAGAACTCCATAATTCAGGGCTGACTGTGAAACATTATTTGATTCTGTTTGAATCTGCGGCTGTTATCGTTTGCAAAAAAAAAAAATTACCCTTGATAAAAAAAACCGTTGCAGGTAAACTACCCCTTTCCCTCAACCGATCTTCACCAAAAACAATAGTGAGTACTCTACAAATCAGGGCTGTAATAAACAAAATTATTTTATTTTTAACAGTTACCATTGTTTGAAAAAGTTTAAATGAATTTTCAAGTATTTTACTGTTGTTAAAACGTAAAAGGTTGCAGGTAAACTACCCCTTCCCCTTAACCGATCTTCACCAAAATCAAAAGGCCTTGAGACTACTACAATTCAGGGACGTATGCAAAAAATTATTTGATTCTGTTTGAATATGCGGCAGTTACTGTTAGTCATAGAAAAAATTACCCTTGTTAAAACATAAAACGTTGCAGGTAAACTACCCCTTTCCCTTAACCGATCTTCACCAAAAACAACAGGTCTTGAGAACTCTACAATTCAGGGCTGTATGCAAAAGAGTAGTAGGTTCTGTTTAAATTTGCGGCTGTTATTGTTTGACATAGAAAAAAATTACCTCAGCATCTTGCAGAGGGTTCATTCCCTAAAGACGAAAATTCTGTCTATGAATCGTTCCTCTGTAAACACGTGCAGTTACACTGCCCAGCGATCCACAGGAAGCAAATCGCTATCCACGCTGGGCAATTTTTCGGCTTGCAAGCGTTATGTTGGTGTGGGTTTCGGCACTTTCCATTTAAAAAGCGTGCAAATGTAAGAAAATAAACATGAGTGAGGCCAGAAATAACGCGAATTTTGTGTGTGTTCCCTGCCTTTTTATTGCAGTAATCATAATAATAAAATGGAAACGTAAACATTACATAACTGAGATATGCTTGCCTGCCACGAACGATATATTTTCTCTCATACATGATTTACATTAAAATGAAAAAATTATAATTTTATTGCCTGGCAACAAAATTATTTTATTTTTAACAATTACCATTGTTTGAAAAAGTTTAAATGAATTTTCAAGTACTTTACTGTTGTTAAAACGTAAAAGGTTGCAGGTAAACTACCCCTTCCCCTTAACCGATCTTCACCAAAACAAAAAGATCTTGAGAACTCTACAATTCAGGGCTGTATGCAAAACATTATTTGATTCTGTTTGAATTTGCGGCTGTTATCGTTTGTCATAGAAAATTACCCTTGATTAAAAAAAAACCGGTGCAGGTAAACTACCCGTTTCCCTTAACCGATCTTCACCAAAAACAACAGGTCTTGAGAACTCTACAATTCAGGGCAGTATGCAAAAGAGTAGTAGATTCTGTTTAAATTTGCGTCTGTTATCGTTTGACATAGAAAAAAATTACCCTTGATTTAAAAAAAACCGTTGCTGGTAAACTACCCCTTTCCCTTAACCGATCTTCACCAAAAACAATAGGTCTTGAGTATTCTACAAATCAGGGCTGCATGCAAAAAATTATTTGTTTCTGTTTGAATTTGCGGCTATCGTTTGCCATAGAAACAAAATCTAAGACAGACAGGCACACACACACAGACACTTTTCGAAAAATGACTTTTTTTCATGTTTTGAGTGTAGTACAATCAGAATCTGCAATAATCTCGAACACGATTTTTTTGCCATCACCATACTTCCATTTCCTTAAGGAACATGGAAGTAAAATTGAAAGTAGGAAATTGAAAAATTGTATGTTTTATCCTTCAGAGGGAGAGTTTAAAAGATATAAATGTAAAACTTACATTTTTACTTACATTTTCAATAAGGAAATGGTGATTGCGAAAAAAATTGTGTTCGAGATAAGGGCTGATTCTGATTGTACTACCCTCAAAACATGAAGAAAAGTAATTTTACTTCCATGTTCCTTAAGGAAATGGAAGTATGGTGATGGCAAAAAAAATCGTGTTCGAGATTATTGCAGATTATGATTGTACTACACTCAAAACATGAAAAAAAGTCATTTTTCGAAAAGTGTCTGTGTGTGTGTCTGTCTGTCTTAGATTTTGTTTCTATGGCAAACGATAACAGCCGCAAATTCAAACAGAATCAAATAATTTTTTGCATACAGCCCTGAATTGTAGAGTACTCAAGACCTATTGTTTTCGGAGAAGATCGGTTAAGGGAAAGGGGTAGTTTACCAGCAGCGTTTTTTTATCAAGGGTAATTTTTTTTGGCAAACGATAACAGCCGCAAATTCAAACAGAATCAAATAATGTTCTGCATACAGCCCTGAATTGTAGAGTTCTTAAGACCTTTTGGTTTTGGTGAAGATCGGTTAAGGAAATAGGGTAGTTTACCAGCAACATTTTATGTTTTAACAAGGGTAATTGTTTCTATGACGAACGGTAACTGCCGCATATTCAAACAGAATCAAATAATTTTTTGCATACATCCCTGGATTGTAGTGATCTCAAGGCCTTTTGATTTTGGTGAAGATCAGTTAAGGAGAAGGGGTAGTTTACCTGCAACCTTTTACGTTTTAACAACAGTAAAGTACTTGAAAATTCATTTAAACTTTTTCAAACAATGGTAATTGTTAAAAATAATATAATTTTGTTGCCAGGCAATAAAATTATAATTTCTTCATTTTAATGTAAATCATGTATGAGAGAAAATATATCGTTCGTGGCAGGCAAGCATATCTCAATTATGTAATGTTTACGTTTCCATTTTATTATTATGATTACTGCAATAAAAACGCAGGGAACACACACACACAAAATTCGCGTTATTTCTGGCCTCACTCATGTTTATTTTCTTACATTTGCACGCTTTTTAAATGGAAAATGCCGAAACCCACACCAACATAACGCGTGCTAGCCGAAAAATTGTCCAGCGTGGACAGCGATTTGCTTCCTGTGGATCGCTGGGCAGTGTAACTGCACGTGTTTACAGAGGAACGATTCATAGACAGAATTTTCGTCTTTAGGGAATGAACCCTCTGCAAGATGCTGAGGGTCCATGAGTTACTTCGGAGCGCTCCTTCTTTTCCGCGTGTTTGTTCTGTGAAACGTACACTGTAGATTCGCAGCTTTACTCTAAGCAACGCTCAATAGGAAATGTTGAAAATTTTTGTCCACAGTGTACCCTCATACACACTAAACCTGCTCTGATGTTTTAATTACGGACATCATAATATTAAAACTTTGGAAACTTGAGCACAACTTAATGGAGATCAAACATTAACTTATACAAGCCATTAATTTTATGCATATTTTTATATATATGTGTACAACGTTATCGGCAACAATAAAGTAGTTTTTGTTAAAATTCCTTCCCGGGATGTTTGGCCGTAGTCCAATGTTTTCTACAAAACCAGACGTTTCGGCAATGCCATCGACTTTCATCATCAGTGAAAATCGAGTGCGATAACGTGAGGTGATATACGTTAGTGACAACAATACTGTGGTTAAGGCTGAAGCAGTAAGTAGAAAGAAGTAGTTTCTATGGTAATATTTCATTTCGAAAATGATCTTCTTATATATAAAAATGAATGTTTCTTTGTTTGTCCCGTATGCGTTCCTATACCATTCATCCGATTGCGATGAAACTTAGGTGAGTTGTTGTGCGCACGACCGCTAAGATTTCTGAATTAGTGGTTTTTTCGATGGGGTCCTTTGGGGTCTTCCACATCTCCTCCTAAACCACTGGACCGATTTCAACCAAACTTGGCACAAATATTTTACACAAGGGGAGAACCAACATAGGATAGGTGTTTTTTCGATGGGGTCATTTTGGGGGTTCTTTGGGGTTTTCCACATCTTCTCCTAAACCACTGGACCGATTTCAACCAAACTTGGCACAAATATTTTACGCAACGGGAGAGCCAACATAGGATAGGTGTTTTTTTCGACGGGGTCCTTTGGGGTCTTCCACATCTCCTCCTAAACCACTGGACCGATTTCAACCAAACTTAGCACAAATATTTTACGCAACGGGAGAACCAACATAGGATGTGTTTTTTTCGACCGGGTCCTTCGGGAGGGTCCTTTTGGGTCTTCCACATCTCCTCCTAAACCACTGGACCGATTTCAACCAAACTTGGCACAAATATTTTACGCAAAGGGAGAACCAACATAGGACAAGTGTTTTTTCGATACGATCCTTTGGGGGGTTCTTTGGGGTCTTCCACATCTCCTCCTAAACCATTGGACCGATTTCAACCAAACTTGGCACAAATATTTTACGCAACGGGAGAAGCAACATAGGACAGGTGTTTTTTCGATACGATCCTCTGGGGGGTCATTTGGGGTCTTAAAAAACTATTAGATTTGGTTACTATGGCAACCCAATAGAATAGATTCTGTTCTAAATATATTATCGCATTAAATTGATGACCACGCGAACGAAGTCGTGGGCAACAGCTATTTATTTTTAAGAAACCTACTTTAATTGAACTTTATTAATTAAACTAATATTTTCATTACGTACAACGTGAAACTCCGTAGCGAAGCACGGGTATTCCGCTAGTTTTAAATATAAAACTTAGAACATGGAAGTTATGTATGGTTCTCCATACCGATATTTTTTTTGGCAAACGATAACAGCCGCAAATTCAAACAGAATCAAATAATTTTTTGCATACACCCCTGAATTGTAGTGATCTCAAGACCTTTTGATTTTGGTGATGATCTGTTAAGGAGAAGGGGTAGTTTACCAGCAACATTTTACGTTTTAACAACAGTAAAGTACTTGAAAATTCATTTAAACTTTTTCAAACAATGGTAATTGTTAAAAATAAAATAATTTTGTTGCCAGGCAATAAAATTATAATTTTTTCATTTTAATGTAAATCATGTATGAGAGAAAATATATCGTTCGTGGCAGGCAAGCACATCTCAATTATGTAATGTTTACGTTTCCATTTTATTATTATGATTACTGCAATAAAAAGGCAGGGAACACACACACACATACACAAAATTCGCGTTATTTCTGGCCTCACTCATGTTTATTTTCTTACATTTGCACGCTTTTTAAATGGAAAGTGCCGAAACCCACACCAACATAACGCGTGCAAGCCGAAAAATTGTCCAGCGTGGACAGCGATTTGCTTCCTGTGGATCGCTGGGCAGTGTAACTGCACGAGTTTACAGAGGAACGATTCATAGACAGAATTTTCGTCTTTAGGGAATGAACCCTCTGCAATATGCTGATGGTCCATGAGTGACTTCGGAGCGCCCCTTCTTTTCCGCGCGTTTGTTCTGTGAAACGTACACTGTAGATTCGCAGCTTTAGTCTAAGCAACGCTCAATAGGAAATGTTGAAAATTTTTGTCCACGGTGTACCCTCACACACACTAAACCTGCTCTGATGTTTTAATTACGGACATCATAATATTAAAACTTTGGAAACTTGAGCACTATTTAATGGAGATCAAACATTAACTTATACAAGCCATTAATTTTATGCATATTTTTATATAATTTGTGATGTTTTCAATTTGTTTCTTCTGCAAGTAGATAATATTGTATATTCTTTTTAACACCTGACGCACGTTTCACTGAAAAATATCAGTATCATCAGAGGTATCTAAGTGAATTTTTATATATATGTGTACAACGTTATCGGCAACAAAGAAGTAGTTTTTGTTAAAATTCCTTCCCGGGATGTTTGGCCATAGTCCAATGTTTTCTACAAAAAAAGACGTTTCGGCAATGCCATCGACTTCCATCATCAGTGAAAATTGACTGCGATAACGTGAGGTGGTGTACGTTAGTGACCACAGTACTGTGGTTAAGGCTGAAGCAGTAAGTAGAAAGAAGTAGTTTCTATGGTAATATTTCATTTCGAAAATGATTTTAAATATAAATCTTAGAACATGGAAGTTATGTATGGTTCTCCATACCGATATTTTACTTCCATGTTCCTTAAGGAAATGGAAGTATGGTGATGGCAAAAAAAATCGTGTTCGAGATTATTGCAGATTCTACACTCAAAACATGAAATATCGGTATGGAGAACCATACATGACTTCCATGTTCTAAGATTTATATTTAAAATCATATTGGAAATGAAATATTACCATAGAAACTACTTCTTTCTACTTATTCCTTCATCCTTAACCACGGTACTGTAGTCACTAACGTATACCACCTGACGTTTTCGCACTCGATTTTCACTGATGATGGCAGTCGATGGACTGCCGAAAAGTCTGGTTTGCAGAAAACATTGGACTACGGCTAAACAGCCCGGGAAGAAATTTTAACAAAGAACTACTTCTTTGGTGCCGATAACATAGTACACATATAAAAAATTCTCCCCTCCCCAATCAACTATAATTTTCATTAATAGAAAATTACCCCCACCCCGTTCACCTAACCTCTTCATTTATAGATATTTCATCTAAGTTTCTACAGTGGATTATTATGAGCTTCTTATTAGGATACATTATTTATCAAAATTAAGTACTTTACTCTTGTTAAAACATAAAACGTTGCTGGTAAACTACCCCTTTCTCTTAACCGATCTTCACCAAAATCAATAGACCTTCAGTCCTCTACAATTCAGGGATGCATGCAAAAAAATATTTGATTCTGTTTGAATGTGCGACAGTTATCGTTCGTCATATAAACAATTACCCTTGTTAAAACATAAAACGTTGCAGGTAAACTACCCCTCTCCCTTAACCGATCTTCACCAAAAACAACACATTATGCGACCTCTACAATTCACGGGTGTATGCAGAACATTATTTGATTCTGTTTTAATTTGCGGCAGTTATCGTTCGTCAAATAAAAAATTACCCTTGTAGGTCATAAAATGTTGCCGGTAAACTACCCCTTTCCCTTAACCGATCTTCACCAACACCAACAGGACTTGAGAACTCTACAATTCAGGGCTGTATGCTAAACATTATTTGATTCTGTTTGAATTTGGGGCTGTTATCTTTGCCATAGAAAAAATTACTCCTGATAAAAAAACGTTGCAGGTAAACTACCCCTTCCCCTTAACCGATCTTCACCAAAACCAACAGGTCTTGAGAACTCTATAATTCAGGGCTGTATGCAAAAGAGTAGTTTATTCTGTTTGAATTTGCGGCAGTTATCGTTCGTCATAGGAAAAATTACCCTTATTAAAACATAAAACGTTGCTGGTAAACTACCCCTTTCCCTTAACCGATCTTCACCAAAAACAAAACGTCTTGAGAACTCTAGAAATCAGGGCGGTATGCAAAACATTAGTTGATTCTGTTTGAATTTGCGGCTTTTATCGTTTGCCAAAAAAATACCCTTGTTAAAACATAAAACGTTGCTGGTAAACTACCCCTTTCCCTTAACCGATCTTCACCAAAAACAATAGGTCTTGAGAACTTTATAATTTAGGGCTGTATGCAAATAATCTTTTTATTCTGTTTGAATTTGCGGCTGTTATCGTTTGCCATAGAAAATACCCTTCTTAAAACATGAAACGTTGCAGGTAAACTACCCCTTTCCCTTAACCGATCTTCACCAAAAACAATAGGTCTTGAGAACTCTACAATTCAGGGCTGTATGCAAACATTATTTGATTCTGTTTGAATTTGCGGCTATCGTTTGCCAAAAAAAAAATATCGGTATGGAGAACCATACATGACTTCCATATTCTAAGATTTATATTTAAATCTTAATATCGCCTGCCAAGCGCGATATATTTTCTCTTATACATGATGTACATTAAAATGAACAAATTTTAATTTTATTGCTTGGCAACAAAATTATTTTATTTTTAACAATTACCATTGTTTGAAAAAGTTTAAATAAATTTTCAAGTACTTTACTCTTGTTAAAACGTAAAAGGTTGCAGGTAAACTACCCCTTCCCCTAAACCGATCTTCACCAAAATCGAAAGTCCTTGAGACCTCTACAATTCAGGGAGGTATGCAAAAAATTATTTGATTCTGTTTGAATTTGCGGCAGTTATCGTTTGCCATAGAAAATACACTTGTTAAAAAAACGTTGCAGGTAAACTACCCCTTCCCCCCCACCGATCTTCACCAAAAACAATAGGTCTTGAGTACTCTACAAATCAGGGCTGTATGCAAAACATTATTTGATTCTGTTTGAATTTGCGGCTGTTATCGTTTGCCATAAAAAATACCCTTGTTAAAAAAACGTTGCAGGTAAACTACCCCTTTCCCTTAACCGATCTTCACCAAAAACAATAGGTCTTGAGAACTCCACAATTTAGGGCTGTATGCAAATAATCTTTTGATTCTGTTTGAATTTGCGGCTGTTATCGTTTACCATAGGAAATACCCTTGTTAAAACATAAAACATTACAGGTAAACTACCCCTTTCCCTTAACCGATCTTCACCAAAAACAATAGGTCTTGAGAACTCTACAATTCAGGGCTGCATACGAAACATTATTTGATTCTGTTTGAATTTGTGGCTGTTATCGTTTGCCATAGAAAATACGCTTGAAAAAAAAACGTCGCAGGTAAACTACCCCTTCCCCTTAACCGATCTTCACCAAAAACAATAGGTCTTGAGTACTCTACAAATCAGGGCTGTATGCAAAACATTATTTGATTCTGTTTGAATTTGCGGCTGTTATCGTTTGCCATAAAAAATACCCTTGTTAAAAAAACGTTGCAGGTAAACTACCCCTTTCCCTCAACCGATCTTCACCAAAAACAATAGGTCTTGAGAACTCTACAATTTAGGGCTGTATGCAAATAATCTTTTGATTCTGTTTGAATTTGCGGCTTTTATCGTTTGCCATAGGAAATACCCTTGTTAAAACATAAAACGTTACAGGTAAACTACCCCTTTCCCTTAACCGAACTTCACCAAAAACAATAGGTCTTGAGAACTCTACAATTTAGGGCTGTATACAAATAATCTTTTGATTCTGTTTGAATTTGCGGCTGTTATCGTTTGCCATAGGAAATACCCTTGTTAAAACATAAAACGTTACAGGTAAACTACCCCTTTCCCTTAATCGATCTTCACCAAAATCAACAGATCTTGAGAACTCTACAATTCAGGGCTGTATGCGAAACATTATTTGATTCTGTTTGAATTTGCGGCTATTATCGTTTGCCAAACAAACAAAATTACCCTTGCTAAAAAAAACCGTTGCAGGTAAACTACCCCTTTCCCTCAACCGATCTTCACCAAAAACAATAGGTCGCGAGTACTCTGCAAATCAGGGCTGCATGCAAAAAATTATTTGATTCTGTTTGAATTTGCGGCAGTTATCGTTTGCCATAGAAAAAAAATCTACAGACAGACAGACAGACAGACAGACAGACAGACACACAGACAGACAGACACACAGACACTTTTCGGAAAACGACTTTTTTTCATGTTTTGAGTGTAGTAGAATCAGAATCTGCAATAATCTCGAACACGATTTTTTTTGCCATCACCATACTTCCATTCCTTAAGGAATATGGAAGTAATACCTTGATAAAAAAAAACCATTACTGGTAAACTACCCCTTTCCCTCAACCGATCTCCACCAAAAACAATAGGTCATGAGTACTCAACAAATCAGGGCTGTACGCAAAAAATTATTTGATTCTGTTTGAATTTGCGGCAGTTATCGTTAGCCATAGAAAAAAAATCTACACACACACACACACACTTTTCGAAAAAAGAATTTTTTTCATGTTTTGAGTGTGGTACAATCAAAATCTGCAACAATCTCGAACACGTTTTTTTTTTTTGCCATAACCATACTTCCATTTCCTTAAGGAATATGGAAGTAAAATACTCCCGATAAAAAAACGTTGCAGGTAAACTACCCCTTCCCCTTAACCGATCTCCACCAAAAACAATAGGTCGTGAGTACTCTACAAATCAGGGCTGTACGCAAAAAATTATTTCATTCTGTTTGAATTTGCGGCAGTTATCGTTAGCCATAGAAAAAAAAATCTACACACACACACTTTTCGAAAAAAGACTTTTTTTCATGTTTTAAGTGTGGTACAATCAAAATCTGCAATAATCTCGAACACGATTTTTTTTGCCATAACCATACTTCCATTTCCTTAAGGAATATGGAAGTAAAATACTCCTGATAAAAAAACGTTGCAGGTAAACTACCCCTTCCCCTTAACCGATCTTCACCAAAAACAATATTTCTTGAGAACTCTACAATTCAGGGCTGTATGCAAAAGAGTAGTTGATTCTGTTTTAATTTGCGGCTGTTATCGTTTGCCATAGAAATTAAGGAACATGGAAGTAAAAAATTACACTTGTTTAAAAAAAAACCGTTGCTGGTAAACTACCCCTTTCCCTTAACTGATCTTCACCAAAATCAAGAGGTCTTGAGTACTATACAAATCAGGGCTACATGCAAAAAATTATTTGATTCTGTTTGAATTTGCGACTCTTGTCTTTGCCATAGAAAATACCCTTTTAAAACATAAAACGTTGCTGGCAAACTACCACTTTTCCTTAACCGATCTTCACCAAAAACAATTGGTCTTGAGTACTCTACAGATCAGGGCTGTATGCAAAACATTATTTCATTCTGTTTCAATTTGCGGCAGTTTTTTTTTCGCAAAAAAATTACCCTTCTTAAAACATAAAACGTAGCCGGTAAACTACCCCTTTCCCTTAACCGATCTTCACCAAAATCAAAAGGTCTTGAGAACTCTACAATTTAGGGCTGTATGCATATAATCATTTGATTGTGTTTGACTTTGCGGCTGTTATCGTTTGCCATATAAAATACCCTTGTTAAAACATAAAACTTTGCAGGTAAACTACCCCTTTCCCTTAACCGATCTTCACCAAAAACAATAGGTCTTGAGAACTCTACAATTCAGGGCTGTATGCAAAAGAGTAGTTGATTCTGTTTGAATTTGCGGCTGTTATCGTTTGCCATAGAAAACAATTACCCTTGATTAAAAAGAAACCGTTGCAGGTAAACTACCCCTTTCCCTCAACCGATCTTCACCAAAAACAATAAGTCGTGAGTACTCTACACGTCAGGGCTGTATGCAAAAAATGATTTGATACAGTTTGAATTTGCGGCTGTTATCGTTTGCCATAAAAAAAAAATCTAGACAGACAGACACAGACACTTTTCGAAAACTGACTTTTTTTCATGTTTTGAGTGTAGTACAATGAGAATCTGCAATAGTCTCGAACACGATTTTTTTTGCCATCACCATACTTCCATTTCCTTAAGGAACATGGAAGTAAAAAAAGTAATTTTCGAAAAGTGTCTGTAGATTTTTTTTCTATGGCAAACGATAACAGCCGCAAATTCAAATAATTTTTTGAATGCAGCCCTGATTTGTAGAGTACTCAAGACCTATTGTTTTTGGTGAAGATCGGTTAAGGGAAAGGGGTAGTTTACCTGCAACATTTTATGTTTTAACAACAGTAAAGTACTTGAAAATTCATTTAAACTTATTCAAACAATGGTAATTGTTAAAAATAAAATAATTTTGTTGCCAGGCAATAAAATTATAATTTTTTCATTTTAATGTAAATCATGTATGAGAGAAAATATATCGTTCGTGGTAGGCAAGCCTATCTCAATTATGTAATGTTTACGTTTCCATTTTATTATTATCAGAATGATCACTGTTGCACACCACTATATAAAAATTATCCCGATTAGCGCTTTCAAGCTTCACAGCCCATCGTCAGATCGGAATAGACAGGAAATATGTGAAAACAAACCCTTCACCCCTCTCCCCTACCCTGCTCACACACAACAAGCTATAATATAAATGACCCTTCCCCACCCCCTAAACCCTGTCCCACCATCTGTACAGTTACATATTTTTCTAGCAAATTCCTTGTGTTTCAGTGTTGTGTGTGTGTGCATCCTTTTAAACTTACCCTCTTCCTCTCCACACACGTGGGTCAGTCACACACCCTTATTTTAAAACATCCAATTAGTACTATGCAATATAATTCTTAATCTTATCTATCTGTCCTCTATCATTTACTTCTTAATCATGTTATAAAATATTTCTTCATTATCAAATTTAATTTTAATATTAATTAAATTGTCTAACCCTTTTTCTCTTTCTTTCAATATTTCTAACTCCTCTCTAAGCTTCCTTTCAACTGTGTTATTTACTACTTTTACAATTTCGTATTCTTCCAAAGGATTAACAAACTTATGGTTGTCTTCTATGAAATGTCTTGCATATAACGAACTGGTTGTTCTATTACCTTCTCCACGTTTGTGGTCAGACAACCTGCATACGAATTTTCGTCCTGTCTCACCTAGGTACACTTTGTTGCTGTCTTTACATTTTATAAATTAAAACTACAACAAGGGGGTGGGGAAGGGTCATTTATATTATAGCTTGTTGTGTGTGAGCAGGGTGGGGGAGAGGGGTGAAGGGTTTGTTTTCACATATTTCCTGTCTATTCCGATCTGACGATGGGCTGTGAAGCTTGAAAGCGCTAATCGGGATAATTTTTATATAGTGGTGTACAACAGTGATCATTCTGATTGTGATTTCAACAACTAACACAAATTTCATCATTAAGCATTTTATTATTATGATTACTGCAATAAAAAGGCAGGGAACACACACACACACACACACACACACACACAAAATTCGCGTTATTTCTGGCCTCACTCATGTTTATTTTTTACATTTGCACGCTTTTTAAATGGAAAGTGCCGAAACCCACACCAACATAACGCGTGCAATCCGAAAAATTGTCCAGCATGGATAGCGGTTTGCTTCCTGTGGATCGCTGGGCAGTGTAACTGCACGAGTTTACAGAGGAACGATTCATAGACAGAATTTTCGTCTTTAGGGAATGAACCCTCTGCAAGATGCTGATGGTCCATGAGTGACTTCGGAGCGCTCCTTCTTTTCCGCGCGTTTGTTCTGTGAAACGTACACTGTAGATTCGCAGCTTTACTCTAAGCAACGCTCAATAGGAAATGTTGAAAATTTTTGTCCACGGTGTACCCTCACACACACTAAACCTGCTCTGATGTTTTAATTACGGACATCATAAAATTAAAACTTTGGAAACTTGAGCACTATTTAATGGAGATCAAACATTAACTTATACAAGCCATTAATTTTATGCATATTTTTATATAATTTGTGATGTTTTCAATTTGTTTCTTCTGCAAGTAGATAATATTGTATATTCTTTTTAACACCTGACGCACGTTTCACTGAAAAATATCAGTATCATCAGAGGTATCTAAGTGAATTTTTATATATATGTGTACAACGTTATCGGCAACAAAGAAGTAGTTTTTGTTAAAATTCCTTCCCGGGATGTTTGGCCATAGTCCAATGTTTTCTACAAAAAAAGACGTTTCGGCAATGCCATTGACTTCCATCATCAGTGAAAATTGACTGCGATAATGTGAGGTGGTGTACGTTAGTGACCACAGTACTGTGGTTAAGGCTGAAGCAGTAAGTAGAAAGAAGTAGTTTCTATGGTAATATTTCATTTCGAAAATGATTTTAAATATAAATCTTAGAACATGGAAGTTATGTATGGTTCTCCATACCGATATTTTACTTCCATGTTCCTTAAGGAAATGGAAGTATGGTGATGGCAAAAAAAATCGTGTTCGAGATTATTGCAGATTCTACACTCAAAACATGAAATATCGGTATGGAGAACCATACATGACTTCCATGTTCTAAGATTTATATTTAAAATCATATTGGAAATGAAATATTACCATAGAAACTACTTCTTTCTACTTATTCCTTCATCCTTAACCACGGTACTGTAGTCACTAACGTATACCACCTGACGTTTTCGCACTCGATTTTCACTGATGATGGCAGTCGATGGACTGCCGAAAAGTCTGGTTTGCAGAAAACATTGGACTACGGCTAAACAGCCCGGGAAGAAATTTTAACAAAGAACTACTTCTTTGGTGCCGATAACATAGTACACATATAAAAAATTCTCCCCTCCCCAATCAACTATAATTTTCATTAATAGAAAATTACCCCCACCCCGTTCACCTAACCTCTTCATTTATAGATATTTCATCTAAGTTTCTACAGTGGATTATTATGAGCTTCTTATTAGGATACATTATTTATCAAAATTAAGTACTTTACTCTTGTTAAAACATAAAACGTTGCTGGTAAACTACCCCTTTCTCTTAACCGATCTTCACCAAAATCAATAGACCTTCAGTCCTCTACAATTCAGGGATGCATGCAAAAAAATATTTGATTCTGTTTGAATGTGCGACAGTTATCGTTCGTCATATAAACAATTACCCTTGTTAAAACATAAAACGTTGCAGGTAAACTACCCCTCTCCCTTAACCGATCTTCACCAAAAACAACACATTATGCGACCTCTACAATTCACGGGTGTATGCAGAACACTATTTGATTCTGCTTGAATTTGCGGCAGTTATCTTTCGCAAAAAAAAATTACACTTCTTAAAACATAAAATGATGCTGGTAAACTACCCCTTTACCTTAACCGATCGTCAACAAAATCAACAGACCTTGAGTTCCCTTTAATTCAAAAAGGTATGCACAAACGAAGTCGATTCTGTTTGAATTTGCGTCAGTTATCGTTAGTCAAATAAAAAATTACCCTTGTTAAAACATAAAATGTTGCAGGTAAACTACCCCTTTCCCTTAACAATAAATAGTTAGACGATTATTTTAATATGTTTTAATTAATTATTTCATGTCATCAGTGTCTCACTACTCTTATTAAAGATTATGTTTATTGTACAACCACATACACTTAACGCAATGAACACAAAGTCTTACAACCTGGCCGGTGTTATACACTTTATAGTTGCATTGGGTACATGGTCAGAAATGTATTCATTTATTTTATAATACATGTAACGTTGCAATACATATAACGAGAAATAAATATCCATTAATGCCAAACTTAAGCATTACTCAGCAGTAATTCATCCAGAAGCACTTTAAATTATATTTACAAAACATACCGCCCTGGGCAAATATGCAAGTATATGTATTGTTGCATATATTCCCCAGGTGGGGTGGGTTTAAATAAAATTGTAATGCAGCTGAGTGTCTGACTCTGAACAAGAAAATGATGATGTATATAAATAATTATATATAGTATATATATATATATGTATATGTGACTGGAAGTCACAGAAAGGAAAATATTAAGAAAAAACTTAGGACCAATAAAAGATGGAGAACAGTATAGAAGATGCCATAATAATGAGCTGTACACACATGTTGAGAAAATCAAAGACGTAATTAGAAAAAGAAGAATTACTTTCTACGGACATATTCAAAGATCAAATTCAGACAGTCTAACAGGGAAACTTATTAACTATTTCAGAAAGCTCAAAACACCCAATACGTGGGTCAAAGAAACAGAAAAAGACATAGAAGAACTCCAGATTACTCAAGAAGGCGTTGAAGAATGCTTACCACTCAAAAAGAAAAGAAATGCCCAAGGTTTTCAGGAAATATAAGTATATCACTACCAACTTGGAACAGAAAGTTTTTTATTGGTAAAAACATAACAGTTTTACCTTATAGCCTGAACCAGTTTTCACTTATTATAACCTTCGTCAGAATATATTGAAAGTTGAACCTATGAGCCAGCTGAGTCCACAGTGGCTCATATGAAAAAAAAAACAGGAAGGATATGAAATTGACATATGATGACACTCATACTAATATTAAGATAAAGAAGTGAAGTGCACTTGTAGGTATAATATCATGGAGAGGTTAACAGTAATTAAACTGGAATGTATGTTAATTGCTGGTAGTTTGTTGCCAACTACTTTGGTAGTGATGTTGGTAGTTTATCACAAGACAAAACCTCACAATCAGTGTTGAAAGTTTTTGTAGGGGGTAGGTAGAAGTGTTAGTGTTGATGTGTGAGCACCAAGAAACCATTGATGGAAGAGATAATACAGTAAGGGAATGTTTAAAAGGAATAATTCCAAATATGTAGTACCAAGCCACGTGTTGTTCAATCAAATATATTGCAACTTACCGTCTGCGGCTTCCAGAAACAACGTCTTCACAAAGTTGACATGTTTCGGGACACTTGTCCCATCATCAGAACTTAAAATAATTGTGTATCATTTAAGTTGATACATTTGTCAATTAATTAAAATATTAAAATTCAACATGAAATAAATAATTTAAAACAATATAAATACGTAAATGTCTAAAAGCGAGCGCGAACGTTTAACGATGTACATCGTACGGAGATTGACCGCGCATTGAATTACGTTTTGCTCCCACCACGACAATAGCGCAAAGCAGTGTCGTACAATACATTTGATTTGAAAAGCAATTTATCATTTAAAACACGCAGCTTGGTATCAGTATTGTTATATGCTTTATAAATTTCATACTCTTCAAGAGCGTTCAAATATCGCCCTTTCTTACATATGTGAGGGGGTATTAAATTAGTTTTAAAATTTGTGTAATTATGATTCTCGGAAATGAGGTGTTCTGCAAATTTTGACTTGATATTGTCCAAACTGTGAAGGTGTGTAGGCGGCCTATGTTCTGTAAATCTTTTTAAAAAACTACGTCCTGTCTGGCCCACATAAAAGGCGTCACAATCGTCACATATCAATTTGTAAACACCAGTTTTGTGTTCAAGGCTGGTAGATCTGCGGACACGAAGATTATTCATAATATTATTAGTGGTTTTGTAAGTGACCTTTATATTGCTGGTTTTATTAAAAAATAAAAATATTGTTTTTAATTAAAAATAAAAGTATTTATATTGTTTTAAATTATTTATTTCATGCTGAATTTTAATATTTTAATTAATTGACAAATGTATCAACTTAAATGATACACGATTATTTGAAGTTCTGATGATGGGACAAGTGTCCCGAAACATGTCAACTTTGTGAAGACGTTGTTTCTGGAAGCCGCAGATGGTAAGTTGCAATATATTTGACAGTAAGGGAAGCAAATGAGTGTCTAATAATTGAGGTGACTCTCTACACAGTAAAAAATTAATTTCCTGATCTGAATATTGTCAAGCCTTATTTCTGAAATTTTGACTACAGAAAAATTAGAGTAGATTTTATGTGGATGTTGGCGTTAAACTTACTTTTTATTATTTATATTTTAATTATAATTATCACAATTTTAGTATTCTATAAAATTCTAAAATAATATACTAATAGCAACTTTTAAGTTATTGCTGTTTTTATTATCATTAAAATATTATTATTTTAAGTGTCAAATTTGACATTATGTTAACCATATTAAATTGTAATGATGCTGATATTTTTGCAAGTCATGATCTATATAATAGATCTGCTAGTCAATAGCTAATCTATTATAGATACTACTATATGAACTCAATTATATGAATGTACTTAATTATAATTTATTATTATTTTATAAAATAGGAATCCATATAAAGGCATCATTATGAACAGACCAAATGGAACTAACGTCTACAGGGGAGTTGTAAAGGACTATACTGGCAAAGTAAGTATGTTTATCATAAACAACCAAATAATTTTAGCCCCCAAGCTCCAAACTTTCATGATACACAGAGAAATACATACTACATTACACAACAATATTCATATTTTTTGCACACATTTTTCCCAAATGTCATTTGGATAAAACTAAAATCAGTTTTTGCTTTTTCCAAAATTATTCATTGTCATTGGCTGTTGTGTTATGTTGTGCCATATACACTGTGACGTTGTGAATACCCATAGTTCTGTGAATACACAGGAGCTGTTCTAGTTTTGCACTATATATTTTGTAAACTTCAATAAATGGAACCATGTGGTTGCATTTGATAGTAATATAAGACACTGTATAGGTCACTGTTAGTATTAAACTGATTATATTCAGAGTAAACAAATTATTTTTATATGTACAAATTTATTCGATGATATCAGTGATAAGACAGGACACTCAGAATATTTTACAGAAATTATTCGTCTGAACACAATATACACTACCTCTCTGCATTTATGTATCATGGGTGTGTTCACAGACTTTCTCTCACAGGCACATAACAAATATAGTTTAATACAGGGTACTATAAAATATATACTCATCGAGAAAGTTGTTGGTTGTTATTACCTTCAAGAGAAGTGTGGCTGTCTAAAAGCCAAATTATATTTCTGCTCACTGGAAACATCACATGACATGGTATTTATTCAGAAGGGATTACACGTGAAGAAACAGGATGCTAGCAATTTTTACACACAACCTCTCTCTCTCCCCACCCCATTAACTGCTGGTTAACTGTAAACATTAGTTCATTCTAATATTAAGCTACATGCAGGAACAATGCATGTTCACTGCTTAACAAATATCTTTAAATTCTTGAGTTGTGTTGTTGTGATGTGTCCAAGTGTTATCACTAACTGAAATATACTATTAACTACTGAAAGTAATAAACATTTTACCTCATTGATAGAACCAGCTTTTGTTCATTACAAGCTTCACGAGAGGCTGCTGCTACAAGTGCTGTCTATCCTGTTTTTGGTGATGGCACTGTTGTTCAAAAGATTGTTGTGTGTGTGTTCAAATAATGTGAGATTTAAGTTGTGTCTGTTCATTTAGAATGTTGTTTCTGTGTGTTTGTATACTCTTAGTTGCTTGAGAATAGTTTTCAGCCTTCCATGTCTTTGTGTAAAATTTTCATGTTGTTGTTAATGTTTGGTCTGCCTCAATGAGATGATCTGCAAAGGTGGATTCAGTGGTGGAGAGCAGTTTTGTAATAGAAAGGTCTAGGAAATTGATGCTATTGTTGTTTTCGTATTCAGCAGTGAAGGTTATGTTTCTGTGGATTTTGTTGATGTGGGTTAGTAGCTGTTCACATTGTCTTGTGTTTCCTTTGTATAGCACTATGACATCATCAACAGATATTAATATAACTCATATTTGTAACTGTTTTCAGGATGTTAATGTTGCAAACTTCTTGAACGTATTACAAGGGAATAAGGAGGCAATGAATGGTACAGGATCAGGCAAAGTTATAGAAAGGTAGATGTTCAGTGTTAATTTTACTGTTACTATATTTCACGGGCAAGTAACACTGTTAAAGAATAAATTTAATTTGGATAAATAGCATCTTCTCTGCCTATTTATTTTTCTGATTGTTTAAGATACAAAGGAAGAAAACTGGTGAATTGTAATGTGGAATAGTGCATTTGTCTACTACATACAATTATGTTAATACAGACAGAAACACACACACGTGTGCGCATATATATATATATTTATTTATGGAATTTTGTCGATATATTTTACTTTTTTCTGGACATAAAGAAACAATTATCTGTCAATACAATTTTAACATTACCTACTCAGATAACCTAATAAAAGTTCTTACATTTCTATTCTATGATTAGACACAAAATTTTATTGACTGAAATTGATTTATAAAAATTCCTTTGCTTTTTTTAGTGGACCAAATGACCGTGTATTTGTAAATTTTGCTGATCATGGTGGATCTGGTGTGATTTATTTTCCCGATGAGGAGCTTCATGTTGATGACCTCACAAATACTCTAAAAAATATGATAGAAAAAAATTCATTTAAAGAGGTAAATCATTAATACAGTTCAATATTAAATGTTAAAGTTATATTAATTTAGTTGTTTTAAGGACACTACTTATTAAATTAGTTGACATCAACCATGCTTGACGTCACAACATGCTTATACAAAGAAACTTTGAAAAAATATGGAACAGACTAAAGAAATAACTGAAACAGGTGGTGACACATACAAAGACTTTAACCAATCCTTATTCCATTGTTTTAGTTAAATAAAATAAAAATGTTAAATCTCAATTAAAAGTATACCTACAATATCACAACACTCACTCTTGTAGTATATACTTGTCCAATTTTTTTTTTATAGTACACCTTTTGTTCATTTACATAAGTCACTGTAGAGCCTGTTTTCATTATACACACATACTAATATATTCATTTTGGGTGAATTTGTTATTGTATTTAATTTCTTCATTGCACTGATGAAAATAGGTTTCCACATAAATTTAGCGATTCTTCTTTAATGCCATCTGATTTTGCTTTCATAGTTTGTACTTACAACGTGAACGTAATAACAAAACAGCAAACAAAATATTAATGTATGTGTTTCAGCACAGGTTTTATGTTATATTTACTTACACAAATTGGCATGTGTTTCAGTAGTGCCTTGGTATTTTTTAACTTTTTAAATCTCTTCACTTTACTTAGTATTTGTTGCAAAAATGGTTTCATTTGTGATGTTATAAATTTCTACTGGTTTAGAAATGGTAATTGATGGCTTGAATAACAGAACATCTGAAGTTTTAATTTTATGATAATAAAAGCAAGTGCTGGTATTACAGGTTAACACAACAATAATAATTTCACAATAGCCATTAAATACTTAACATGTCAATGGTGATGAAGTTTTTTTATAATTTTGTTTTGCAAGCCTAGTGTCTGAACACGACTGCACTGAAAATGGCTCATAACGATGAACCAATGATAAAAACCACTTAAAAATGCAAAAAGAATAACATCAAAGTGTTATCAAGTTTTAATACTTCTATAATGCTCAAACGACTGAGGATATCATGCAAAGTTTGTAAAATATATGTGGCAAGAGCGAATTTAAGTTACCAGTTTCCTATGGACGAGATGGAGAATTAACAATTTTCTGATCAGGAATTGATGAATGATACTTATTATAATTATTATACTTAATCAAGAAATAAATGTATAAGATAAAATCAAATGATCATGTTTAAGAAAATCACACACTGAGCTTACATTCAAAGAATGTACTAGTGTAACAATAGCTATTACTTGTTATGCGTTTGTATTTTATTGGCAAAGAGAATAGCAACATCAAAAAACTCATAACAGTCTTAACCCACAAACATGTTATGTGATATACCTATGTTTGTAAGGTACCTATATACTATAATTTTTTGTTTCTTAAAGCCAGAAATTAAGAAGGTAGCAGTCTCATTTAAACATGCTCTTCTGGTATGTGTGAAAAAATCATTACACTCGTAAACCTTGAGAAAAGATACTTTGATAGAAAACAAAAAGAGATTTTTTTAGATCATCTTACTCTGTTACACATGAATAATTAATCAAAAATAAAATTGAAGTCCAACAAATTTTTAAAATAAAGTTTCATTAATTCATATATGTTAAACATGTAATTCTATGCCATTGTATTATAATGTAGTTTTGTACTTTTTCATTTGAATTTCACTGTAAAGGTTTTCATATGTGCTAATAGCAGGGAATTCAGTTCAAGAGAGTTTAGGAATTTTATGCTAATAGAAATCCAAAAGAAAATGTAACTGTGAGCTTCAACTGTATTATATTTAATAAACTATCTTAATCTTGATTAAAAGTTAATGGTGAAGTAAAAGAATTTCATGTTGAAGCAATTATGTACTTACTTCTCTGCCAAACCAACCACAAATGTCTACAATACATTGTTACATAACAATGTACACATGGAGTAGTCTGGCAAAGGATTCTGGATTTGAATAAGATCTATTTCATTATAGATTTTAGTTCTATTTTAGTTAGCTATCATGCTTAGAGTCTACTTGTTTAACTCATAAAGACTATTGTGGTCAATTGGATGCTAGTGCCAGGAAAATGTTTTTATGGGATATCATAAGAATAGTTATAGATTGTGAAAAATAGATATATGATTATATACCTCCTTATTAAGTTATTACTACTGAAACATGAGAGAACAAAGTTAATAATAAACTTGCATCACACAATACTGGAAGTCAGTTTCAGAAACACAATAATTGATTCACAAATTCTGAAGGATGGGCAAACTAAAAATCATTATTACCTCTTTATAATTCAAAATTTCCTTCTTAGAAGTAAAAAGGCGAAACAACTTTCTACATATGCACAATGTCTGTACCATTAACAAGTTGTTCTTTGTGTGAATTATAAGAGCTACTCATTGGGTAGTGTCTGTAAGGAGATGAATGTAACAAGCACTTGGTTTATACAATATTGAACACTTTCTCAAGTGAAACTTACACTTGAGAAAGTTTTCAATATTATATAAAGTGTAGTGCAGTGAAAGAAGATGATGAACAAACAAGACAACTATAAGCACTTGGTTGTTAGCAGGCCCATTTCTAGCTTAAACGTGACCATGTGATTTGCCAACTTCAGTGGACCTATACAGACAGTAGAATTACTGAAAATTAAGGGAGTTACATACAGGTATAGAATGCATGTTATCAATTTTGTAATATTTATACTTTTATGTATACACAAAAAGTATCATAAAAATTTAAAGCTTGTGTATACAAAGCACAAATAAATAAACAAGATTACATAATAAAAAGAATAGAATTCACATTTTAGTAAGCTAATTGTACAGGAATTCTAATTAAAACAAGGCTCTACAAGGTTTCATTAATCCAAATGTTGTTACTTTATTAAATATTCAAATAAAGTATTTGTATTTGTTTAGTATCGTAACTTATTCCAATATAAATTTTTATTTGAAGTTATATGCTAGATTTGACAATCTATCTTGTAGCATACCGAAGCAGAGAAATTCAGAATTCAGAAATTGATCAGTGGCTGTGTTCACTACACTTTGTGGTGCCAATATACACTTCACTGAACGAGCAAAGCACACTATATACACCCTCTGATGAGAGCGGATCCCTTGTGTCCTTTACTGGTCTGTGGAACTGTTGTATCTTCCTGGTTGGTTTGTACATGGTCCCGACATCTCACCGATTTATCAGCCTGCCAATGTGGTCCATCACCCCATGTATGTAGGGCAAGACCGCAAACCCAACAGTCTCCTGTGTCATCAACTCAGCCTGCCTGGCAGGACTAATCACTGAGATCACAAATCCATTTTGCCTGATCAACCAATGTCTTCAAAACTACCCTCTACTGTCTAGGATGATGGTTGGATCCATTGCATGTGCAGGAATCTGCAGCCAACGCACACCGACATTAATTTGTTTAAATTCAAAATTTGGTAAAACAGTAAAAACATTTGCTTCATCATTAGCATCATTACTGATGTTTTTGATTCATTGTGATATTATTGCTGGTAACACATGCGCAAGACGTGAATACCTATCTATATTAAAAATGTAATGTATCAAATTAATTAAATTTCAACTGAAATACAGCAAAAACCTAATAGAGAGACAAAATACTGAAACATGTAGTACTTTAATGTGTGTGTGTAAAAAAGCATATATAAAAATATTGTTTTATATATTCAAAGACTGTTTACATTTAACATTATTTCAAATTATCCAAAAAACAACATTCATAACATAAAAACCTCTCCATTTTTAAATTATTTGTAACATTATTATATCCTGAACTACAATTTAGCAGTTTATAACCAGTTCCTTATTTTATCTATTAGGAAAGTAGGTTAAAATAATGTTTTTGTTCACTGGTTAATAAAAGTAATATTTTAAATTAAAAATACAAGTCATTTGTCCCATCAGGCATTTCTGAATTACTCATGTACACTTTAAATACAATAGATTTAAAAATTACAAGATAAATTGTCTCTTTTGTTGTCAGCTATTGTTCTACTTAGAGGCTTGTCTCTCTGGATCTATGTTTGACGAATTTTTGAAAGGAAAAGAAGACATTAAAAGTGAGTTTCATTACTTCATGTTTATAAAATTATCTTGTTTAAAATAAACAAGATTCATAAAATATTATGTGTGTAATTTATTGACATGTAATTTTGAAAAATTAGGCACACTTATAAGAGCAAATTGTATAGGCAATAGTAAATGTGTTACTTATACCAGTGACTTCCAACTGGCAGCCTACTGTTTTATTTTTTAAAACCAATTTAATAAGTAAAGAAATAATAAAATATTATTAAATATAATTATTTCACTACCGACTCGGAACACTACTTTGTGTTTCGAGTCGGTAGTGAAGTAATAATAAGTCGGTACTTAGTTTAGTAACGGACACGTCATGGACAGCGAAATCCAAAAAAAAATATTATTTTAACTGAGAATGGTTTTACAGGAGAGACCTATAAATAATGTTTCACTGATTCACTAATAAACATAGAGTAGGTTTCATTTTATCAGTTCAATAGAATCTACATTAGCTCTAGTCCTCTTTTATTTCACCATATTACAATAGCGTATATTCACTATTTACTTCCATCCCTTCGATAGACAAAAGAGTTACCAATGGATGTCCTTGTCTGATGTTTCATCACTGATTCATGATCAGTCGCTTCTTTTGTTGAAAACAACATTTAAGAGTTTTCAAACTACAACTCAGCACACAGATAAGACACGCTCGCCTTATGCTTAGAATTCAGTATCACACACTGGAGATAAAGGGAAATGAGCAATCTACCACACTACAATTTCACTGATAATTTCAAGTAACAGACATTACCAATCATCTCAACCAACTCAATCTGAAGCTCCAAGTGAGGAACCAGTGAGTGTCAGTTTAATAGAAAGTGTAAATGGATTATGTAATAAATTTAAAATCATCAAATGTTTGTTAAAAAATGAATTGGCTCATTTTTCAAGCTGTCAGAAAACAGCAGAAGAGATTAAAAATTATAAAATACCTTATTTGATTTTGTACCATTTTACTGTTAAATGTATGTAGTAATATAAATGAAATGTGTAACCTACATCTTTTTTCCTATTTAAAATTAAATACTGCCTTTTTTATTTGAAAATAGATCATTTGTGCTGCTGGTAGGTTCCTGAGTTTAATTGTGACACCCAGGTTTTTTCAGTTGGAAACCAGTGATATATGTTTATTTCATATGTTTATCTGACACATTAGTTAGAACCCAAGTTAGAAAACGACTGTAGTTACTACAAACCTGTGAAAATCAATGTGTGATGCCAGTCTGTAAACCATTCTGTTATTATAGAGTGAGAAATTTGTCTTTAAAGATATATTTTACACTGAAACTAAGATAATACTAGTGAAGTAAATTCTTTATTGCCACTAAAACTAAGAACAGGCATGTTAAGATAGAGACATGGATGTTCATTTTGAGATAATAATTTTACTGTATTTTGAAAACATGCAAATTTGCATAATAGTTTGATCTCTCTTATGAAAGTGCCAGCTTCCACTTAAAAACTTTCCTTCTTATTTTGTTTGTAGTTGTTGCAAGTACAGCAGCCAATCCAGAGGAATCTTCATGGTCAGTTTACTGTGAAACTTCTTTAGGTACTTGTCTGGGAGATGAATATAGTGTCTCCTGGATGGAGCATGTTGATAAAGTAAGGAAAAATATATTTTATGTATAAACTTATGATGTTACATGATAAACTAATGAGTTATAAATACTCATTCTTCTTTTAAAAATTATTTGTTTATTATGTGGTAAAAAACTTATTTTTTCTTGTATAGTTTTCTATTTTTATTTCATTAAGTGGATTATGAGACATTTATTAAAGCTACAGTTTCCTTGCTCCCTGATGTCAGAGAAAACTGGTATCAGACTATATTAACACTTGTGCTCTTTGTTACAAAAATATAAATTTACGAATTCAAAACTATATCATTTTCTATGATGATGATGTTTGTTTGTCTGATAATTCGTATATTTCTGATAAATATTTTATCACTCTGATGAAACAATACAGTTCTAAATAAAACAGTTACAAGAAATGCTTTATTTAAATTAAAATGATGAGGAGGTAACAGGTTGATAAGAAGCTGACACAAAATAGGAAAGACACAGAGGACACTGAACTGAAAGGGTAAATACAAAAAAAAATAGGTTTCCACACACACACACACACACACACACACACACACACTTGTATGTATATATAGTTTCCAAATTTTTAAAAATTTATATCAAAATTCAAAATTTATTATGTATAAATAATATTATTAGCTCCATAGATAACAAAATGGTAAAAAGATGGTAATGTTTAATTCCAAAGTAGAGTAAAACACAAATCTCTGAGTGTTTAAATTGTTTTATTTTAACTTTGAAGACCAAATTATCATCAGGAAATTTCATGACAAATTAAGCCAATTTTACAAAATGGACAGAACAAAAACCAATACAGAATACTGTTACTAAACAGTATGCTTGTAAATTATAATGCTGCCTGTTAGCATTTTAGTTTCTGACTTGTAATATAAGAAAAGATTAAATAAAAAACTGGTTAACAAAGATAAAGTCCAGTTTAAAGATATACTGGTAATATAGTTCTATCAAACCTTGTACAGGTTGATAAAATTGTACAAGTGAAAAGATAAAACTTGTGAAATCAATAAATTATTATACAAGCATGGCCATGTGATTGCCTTCTTAATATCAAAATCTAAACCCCATTATAAACTTAGTTTTGCTTATATAAATTATGAAGCAAAGAAAAATGCTAGTTTGTTTTACAAATATCAATAATTAATGTGTTACTGAGCGTAATGGAGTTTTCAAAAACTTTTTCAGTAAGATGATAAAATCACAACTTGTACACATTGCAGCAGACAACTTGACTGTAAATCTTTGTGATGATGTGAAAAAGAAACAGAAGACCACTCAAATACTGACAGCCATGTATCATGAGCGGACCCAATTAATGAGTAATTTTGAAGCATTTTGTTGTGTTACTTGTAATAAAAACACTAATTACAATGTGACTGTATTTATTTATTTTATGGCCTAATCATGCTGAAATACTTAAAATGGTTTATAGCCTTTACAAAGAAAACATTAATTATTTATTACAGTGAAAGATAAAACAGAATACAAAAATTGTCAGCTGGAGTAAAGAAATTTGGCAAGTAATATTTATTTTGTTTCACTCTCTGACTTATAAATTTATTTATAAATTATTCAAAATTTTAAAATTGTATTTATATTTCATTATTTTACTTCATTTATGTATCTGTAAATAGGAATGCTATGAGATGATGTAATTACAATTGAATATTACACAGAATATTAGAAAACAAAATTTAAATTTAATCAGTTAACATATTTTGTCCTTACACAGTAAAAAATATATTAGTCATTGCATTACAAACACATGGGAACCAAGTAGTAGAAATTACATGCCACACAAGCAAATAGAAAGGCTATATCTCACTCTCACATGCACACATCTTATAGGCAGGTTTGGTTTGTAATCAGAGTAGTAAGATATTTTTACAACATATTTTAATAAGATATAAGATACTTTATAATAAGTTTTCTTATCTTACAGACTGATGGTCAACCCATTGCAGAAACTGAAACAGTTGAGGAACAGTACCACGCGGTAACAAAACGTGTTTTACGCAGCCACCCTCAACTATATGGTGGGAATCATATTAAACATGAAAAAGTGCATAAGTTTATAGGACTGTACAAGAATAATGATTCTCTAGAGGAACGTCCTAATAAACAACTTAATGAATACTTAAATATCAATAGAGTAAGATGTATAAATATTTTTCAAATACCTATTTTTAAGAAATAAATATTTTGAAATTGCAATAATGTATTTGAAATCTTTATTTAATTAGTACACATCAGTGTAACGCTTATTAATAATTGTCAATTAAATTATATTCACAGATGGCAGTGCCCAGCAGAGATGTTGTTCTTTACACTGCACTACAGCAACTTAAGTTGGCCAAAACAGAGGAGGACAGAATTGAATCTCGTGATCTTGTTAAACATTTGACTAAGGTAGATTTGCCTTGTTTGGTAAAAACAATAACAGTTTTTGATTTATTTTTCACCTGGAAATAAACTTAATTTACTCTCAATTTTGTATTTTTATAAAATGTGTATATACATGTGTAAATGATATGCTATGTTTATCAGAAAGTGTAAATTGATTTCATTTAAAAGTTTTTAAAGCGTAGTTTTTTTCATGAAAGGTAGTTTTTAACTTTTCTTGTCCTTTTTCATTAGTGATACTAAATTGTGATGTAACTTCAATATACATTTATATGTACGTACACATTACTGTACAATAGGATACCATTTTAAAGATATTTTCACTGTGTTGCCAATCTGCTAATCTTTTAATTCTGTGTGAGATGAGACCATCTGATATTTCCACCATTCTCAGTTCTTCTTCTTCATGTTAGGACTTCAGAATAGTGGAGACACCAAAAGCCCTTGCCAAAGCAATGTGATTAATAGACACAATAAAAATGTAGTTTTCATTAAATTTATGAAATAATTTTTAAAATGTACATTTATCAACATGCACATTTATTATGTACATTTATTTTTGCATATGTTTATCAACATTCAAGTGTAACGAGAGTATGTTTTCTATAGCGTTTTCATTAAAAAGCAAGGCATGTACATTTTATAAGCTACAACTACAGAAGTTATGTAAAAAAATAATGGTCAGGGCAAAAATTTATGAAAATGTGAATAAACTTACTATAATATGCAGCAATATGTACAGCAAGACAAACTGTACTGAATGATATAAGCTTATGACACTGAAGAGCATTGTGTAATCACTTCATTCATCACTTTCATAGAAATTTATCAATATTTTTATTCTAAATTAAGTTTGGTAGAGATTAAAATTGTTCTAATAAAGGTAAGAAACAATTTTTATCATTTAACATTATTTTTTATTATATGAAGTACCCCAGTGTAACACGTTGTAAATTAATTTCATAAACCATTCCAACAATCACCACCAATAGGGTTGTCTCAACAGTCATTAAAAATTCTGTCGTACATGCAACCTAACAACGCTCCTGTGACAACAACTGTGAATCAAGTACAGGTCCTCAAGCATCTGTTACTGTCTAAACAAAGTGAAATCTTAGTCTAATATCTATAAGAATAATGTTCAAGCAAATTGGTGGGTTAGCTTCCAAGATACTATCTGAACAATATGTGAGAAATCAAGAAAAGGAAGCAAAAATCTTTTCCTGTATGTTGTTAGTAAACATATAAAATGATCCAGCATTCTTATCAAATCTGTGGTTTTCATATGACAGACACCGATTCTCTTGATTTTAAATACCTGTTTTTACACAAAAAACAAATACTTAAAGTATTACTTCTTGTTTTTACTGTTTTTCCTGTTTTGTGTAATACTGTTTCTTGTTACACTGTTTTCTCTATTTCCTGTTATTTTGGTTGTTTTAAGCATTATTTTAAGTTTTTATAAAAGAAATTACTTGAGTTTATCAATGTACTTTCTGTTTTTATACACAACACTGGCTTTGTTCTTTTAGTCTCACTTTCTGAAAAAATAGAAAAAAATCTTTCATCGATAGTATATAAAAATATTAAAATAAAAAAACAGTGTACAGTGTTTAATGGTGGACCATTATTTTGTCGAGAATGATCAGAAAACCAGGTATGGTACAGAAAAACTTACCTCAACATTTATGAAGGATCTGAAAACATCATGTCATGCAAGAAACCTGCCAGTTTATGTGCAGTGCTTCCAGCATGATGTGCAATACCACTGCGCTGGTTGAAGATATATGGCTCCAGCACTCATTGATTCCATTTGTTCATGCAAATATTTGGAATTACATAACCCCAAACTTCTATATATCATTCTCATTTAGCTAATCTTACACCCACTTGATGATATGATCTGGAATTTGCTAAAGGATGAAATTTTTTTGGAGAAATCCAGAAGCAATAATTGGTGTCATTTGCAACATTCCTATGAGGAATGGAGCAACCTCTCTCAGGTTTTGAAAATCAACATGAACATTACTGCCTGAACACAATGGAATAAATATCAAATGTATCCTACTTATTAGAAAACATGGGACTTGATTTCACGTATCACTAGATTCATGCAACGTTTATATTATGTGTTAAATAAAGCTTGATATAAATTATTGTGCACGAATATGAATGGAAATGTACAGTTTAAAATAAAAAAAGATTATTTCAAAAATGTTCACCATTTCATAGATAAGAGAAAACTGTCTTCAATTTCAGTCCTGTTTGTTACAGCACATACTGTATAAATAAGTAAAAATATAGTTATATTTACTATGTTTTGAAGGGATAAGTAATACAGAAAGTCTACAGTAATATGTTTAGTTTTATTGTCCACAATCAGGAGGCTTTCCTGATAAGTCATTTATTTTTGTGTAACTGTCAAACTTTTGGACTTAATCTTAATATAGCCTACCTATGTTTTGGAAAAGTTTTGGAAAGGAGTCTTCATTACAGCCAGGACTTTACTGTCTAATTTTAAGTCTGTTCTTTTTATCATCCCAGAATATATTAGTTTTAGAAAAAATCTATTTTACAGGTGTGTTATAACCTGGTAGTGCTAAACAAAAATTATAGGACCCAGTGCTGTAAATACTTATGTTGTCTTTCACAAGAACAAAATAAACAAATTTCTGTTCCCATTTATTAACAACACTTTGAGTTACTCTTGTATTCCACATATCAATTTTACAACATTATATGCACAAAACATTCATTTAAACTTAATCCATACACTGAAAGGGAATAAAAAAAATGCAAACAGCATTCTATACTCCTGAGATTGATGTCTCACATCACTCTTGTCAGAAACATCTCTGACTTTTCCCTATTAAATTTCTTCAAGTTTGTTAAGTACACTCTTCACTGCAATAATTGTTATGCCATTTTTAAAATATATGTTATTATGTTGGAAAAGACTGTTGTTTGGTTAGAAAGGTAATGTTAGACGATTACTGAAAAATAGTTTTCAAAGAAGGCTAACAAAACGCTTATTACACTACCAAATCAGCCAGTGGTAACACTAAATAAAGTAGAACATTTGAAAGAAACTCAAGAGAGTGAGACTTTTATAAAAAATTTGAAGTGTTCCAATGACAGCAGGATGAATGGGAAACCTGAATTATAGATATATATTCAGTTTTAAACATATAGGGGACTGCACAGTTTAATTTAAAATAAAAAACTTATTTTATAGGGACGCAAACTTGTTGATGATACATTTGAGAAAATTGTCTCTAAAGTGGCTGGATATAATCAGAGTTTGTATACAAGTATAATTTCCAAACCGGCTCCTCTGGATACTCATATCATGGCATGCTATAAGAACTTCATTTCACAATTCAAGAAAATATGCTTTGACTCTACGAAGGTAATTAAGATAAGGACAAAGTGTAAACAAAGATAAAGCTGTAGATAAGAAAAAAGTTTTTCAATAAATTAACATAAGTATTATTAATATTAATATATAATTTTGTTGTTTCACAAGTTATTCAGACGTCTGGTAGTATATTCTTAGTATACCAAGAATCACATACTAAAATAGTAACAGATTACATAAAAATAATTTAGCAAATTTTGATTAATGAGATAGTTCACCAAATTAATAAAATTTGTTTTTTTTAGAGTGAAAGAAAATATAGTTAAATATTATGTGTTCCATCTGAGCCCTACCACCATAAAAAACAAAGTGTTTTGTTTAATAATATACAAATATATACATAAAAAGTTCACTAAAATTCTTGCCAACTTATCGTCCTCTGTCAGTACATTAGTATTTGTTCGTTGCTTTCTATTGTCCTGTCTTTCTGAATCCATATTATTAAACAAATGTTAGCTTAACCAAAGTAGCTCACAATATATTTTCAAATTGACATAATAATAAATATTTTTTATACATGTTTTTGTTGTGACTCCTTTGGAAAGATTATTGAGTTATTTAATTTATCTGAATCAGTAACATTATAAATATATAAATCAAAAGCTTTATACTTCTTGACTTGAATTTTCCCCTTTTTGTCTCTTTATTATTTACATGTAGATTGATTTTTTTAAATAGATTCTAGACTTAAATAGTTATGTTACTATTCTATTTTTTATCTCTAAATAATATAAGCTTTTTGACTATCGCTGTTTTGTGTATATATACATATATATGTATTGCAGATCTGGGAAAAAGAGAATAAGAAAGAGTGAATTGGTTTGACTTTTTATTCCTCTTATGGTCTTTATTTGATGCTCTTCAACAGTATAATGCATAGATTAACTTTCTGTATTAATCAGTTTGTATAACATCTTGTAAAAAAGGTGTACAAACAGATGATTTATATCTGAAGTTTCTCAGAAACTCAGAAACTTACTCCCTTTTACCCACGTAACAAGAAAGTAAGTATTAGGTCAGGTGTACACTTTAACAGTATCAGAGCATGTTGTAAAAATGTTCTGAGATTGTATAAATGTTATTCACATAATATAATAGCCAATTAAATTTTGTTGATTAGGGAAACCAGTAGAATAGGCATGTAACCTTACACCCAGTTTTGCAGATATGCTTACCAGTTAACGTCTGTCAAAATTTTAAATGTTCACACATGTTTCAGAACATCTATGTACTGAGTCATTACTACAAACTAGCCAACATGTGTTCATACAGTGCTGTAAATATAGAAAATGTTGTCAGTATATTTGACTCTATATGCACAGATGTAGAGCGATCTGCCTCAGGAATTCATTGATCTTCTGGAATCAGTAAGTTAAAAATATGGAGATAACAAAATATTTAAATAGTAGACATACTAATTAAAATGTTATGTGCCAAATTTTAATAATCATTTATAAAAAAAAATATAACTGTATCAGGAGCAAAGCCAGGATTTCCTTCCGAGGGAGAAGGTATAATATATACTGTTAAATTTTAGTAACATTCATATTGTTAGAGTATGTTCAGGAATGTTCAGTGGGATAGCAGTGAACACAACATGGGCAAGAATAAGTTAGTGTCGATGTCAGACTGTTCAGTAGTTACTTGATAGTAATAAAGAAATTATATCATCCAAAATGAACAACATAACCTACTACTCTAAAAAGTATGTTTTGGTGTAGCAGAAACATTTTACATAAGTGTTACAAGTAACTGAAAACAAGTACTGACATCAGTGGATTTTGGACAATACAATTAAACGTGTGGGCACATACATGGCCACACATTTTGTTGAATATGTTGTATAAATCAATTCACCTGTGTAGATTATTGATTTGTTTTAAGAATGCACACAATCAAAATGTACACAATTGATTTGTTTGTGTGGGATAAAATACAGAATTCAAAAAAAATATGAAAAATTACTAAATGTGGATAAAAAATTAGTGTTCAACAGTAGAGAAAAAAAAGATAAGATTAGAACACCAAGCAAAAGAAAACTGTTTTAAGTTTTCTTGGGAAGACAAGAAGAAGACAATCCTGGTGTCTGTCCTCTTTAATTTTGACTCAAAACGCCAAATAAATAGGCCTAATAATTTATAATTTTTTGGTTAAGAGGGTAAAAAATTTTATAAATCGATAGTAACCATTTTTTAAAATTTAGTATTAAAATTAAACTCTTAAACAAATTAGGATGTTTCATTCTTTTCTTTCAAATTATTCTCTTGAAAGAAATTTTACTAATTTCTGTGTTATGTGCACTTTCACTTGAACTTTACTTCACATATATTTTATACAATGGGTCCTTGATTTTTGAAAATAATTATGTTAACAATTATTAAGTAGGTTTACATGAACTCTTTTATTTTACTTGAAGAAAAGTCACACTTGGGTGAACTCGGGGTTTTACTCAGTACTTATTATGTTAAATAATATGTAGTGACTGACAATATATTTATATTTTTAGTTGTTGATCAGAAACAATTGTATTTGAATTGTTGTAAATAATGTACCTAATTCAAAAAGTCTTTTGAAAGGGCATGCTATCCTATTGATTAAGAAGTAAGCTGGCTATTGTTTTCAATGCTCATTTTTTTTTTTTTTTTGTATTACTGTAGTTCTATTGAAGTGTAGAAAAATAACAATAAACATGTTTGTGTATATTCAGACTATATAAGAATAGATTTTTTTAGTGAAATAACTAAAAAATATTTTTAAAAGTGTACCTCCAAACTTCCAAATTTTTATTTATTTTTTAGTGCAAAATAAAATATTGTTGGTGAATTTCAAAAGCCACCTCTGACTTCTCTCTCTCTTCCCCCTCTTTCTGTAATCACACGAAATCTGAATATGATTCAAGACTTTTCTGGTTTAGCCGGGTCATTGTTCATCAAATGTTGAGTATCGGACAGAGTTGGGTTCCTCTTCTCTCGTAGATATTTTCGGTGGCGTTGGTACCGACTGTAATTAAGACATTTTTTTATCAAGGTACTTACTTGGTGTGATGTTCTCAGGAGCAGGTACAGTGTGTCAGCTTCCCTAAAAGAAACAACATCAATCAAATAATTCGTGGCGCCGTTTGCATTGCCAACTGTCGCATGTCGTCTGCCAAGCCCGTAAATTCCTATCTATTTGAAATAATAGATAGAATTAACTCTAATTATTCTTTTGAACATAATTTATTTATTGTGGGTGTTTGATCATTTATCTCATTAACCTTTAACAATATAAGATTAAATCTTTACAATTACCTTTCATTAGTTATCAGACTTTTTAAAATGCCTCATGGTGGTTATTCTGCGTATGTGTATTCCATACTTTACAATGTTTATTTACTATTAAAATAATCAATACGGGGTTCTTGGAGCATACAATATACGAAAACGTTAATACAACAAAACAATTATTATTATTTAATAGCAGAGTGGTTACCTCGGATCACTGTAATCTCAATTAATTAATTTCATAAAAATGTAAACAGACGTCATGCGTCAACTTATAGGTTAGATCTGGCTTGTCTAATATAATGCCAGTTACAATCGTTAAACATTTAAGTCGTCAATTGACAAATAAATTCAGTTTACTAAAGTTACGATCTCTTCAGTAGATCCAACTATCATTGGGATAACATGGGTATCTTTATCAGGTAAATTACTTATTAAATACGGGCATGTCCACGGTTTATCAAATGGTGGTACATCGACTTAACCTATTTTGGTTCAGTAGAAGCTGATGTCTTCACACTATTAATAAACATTCATTTATAATTAGGTACAATAAATTTCATTAATGTTTATTTGACTTTATGAGGTTCAACGCCTCTTGAAAGTTCCTTTATTTATTCTTAATTCTACTTAGTGTCCAGTTATGTTCACTTCTTAGTCTACAAGAATGATGTTATCACCATACTCCCTTTCATTTATATATAATACCGCGATTGCCTGGGATTATACACTGGCAATCGTGTACGCACTGCACATATTTATCCTCATTTCACTTTATAAATGTCTTTTAGACATTTGATTCGTAATCGTACTGAATCATACGTTACTCTCCGCCCAGGTTAGGTAAAAATTTACTTTTATTCGTCGAGAACTCTCGTCGTGTTTGTTGATCGTACAATAAGAGTGACGCTTAACTTGGCGCCCCCTTGCTCGTCAAGCCTCGCTACAGGTAATTTGATTGGTTCTAATTTCGGTGACATCCCACTGATAATTTCCTGTCGCGTGGGTCTTCGGGTCGGAGAGTACGAAAATATTTCCATTAATTTACACAAATATTTAAAAAGGCATTTAACCTTCTTATGGTACTTGGGAGTTCTAATTGACTAATCTCAATCGTTTTTAATTGTTCTCTAGATCAATTAGATACCCCTCAAGCCATAATTCTGTTAATGTTTGACAGTTTTTTAATTTCACCACTTAGGCCTATTACATTTTTCAATTAAAACTATCTTACTTTCTATTATTAACAATTCAATTTCACAATTAGGTTTATTGATGATTATTCAGTCTCTTTCTGTCCTTTAATCATATTATAAACCAGTTATCTGTGATAACAACTCTAAAATCGAGCATAAACCTTGCTGTACAGGTAGCATTATGGTTTGGATTTACCTTATATTATTTATTGAAGGTATTTTAAGAATCAGTTACACTTCACGTCTGTTCTTAAAGGTCCCCTCCAACTTCTGGTTATCATGGGCTGACTTAATAAATACCCCTTCTTGTAATATTTGGTTACTGACATATTCAGTGTTTGGCACCTAGGCCTTAAATTTTATACTGTTCTAATCATACAATACATTGTTTAAAACTGGTTACACTTCAGTCATTTGTTGGTGTCTTTGTCTAATTTATTATTTTATTATTATTGGTTTAGTCTGATACCCTGTATAACTTAACATTTAGTATCAGACTCTAAGCTCCTTTAGGCCTATTGCCACACAAGTTGGTTTTAATAGTAAGTCTGTTCATTACTATTTGATTACATTTGAATATTGCTATTGGTTTATACAGATTAACTGTAACAACCTTTAGTTGTTACCTTGGGTGGTTTTGACATAATTATTCTCTGAATTATATTCCTTTGGTACCGGTACACCTATAGTTAAAACACTATATGGTTTTACAATTGTTCTCTTAACTCTTATTTATTTTTTAAATTGAGTGATCATTCTCCTTTACAAGATAGTGATAGTAATTATGAAGGTGTTACCATCATTTGATTGGTATGTCACCTTGCTTTGTTAATACAATAAAACATCTTCCATCTGGCGTCAAGATACCAGTATGTCTATTTTCTATTATCTTGTGATAAATATAATCTATTTATAATTGGTTTACCTTATATAAGTGAAATAGAACCTTGTTGGTTCTATTGACACTAATTTCTCCTCTCCTTTATCTCATATTGTTACAGTTTTAGTAAGATTTGTTAGGTAACATCAAAATGTCTAACTTATTGTTTGTACTTATACTAATTACAATACATTATTCTGGTTCTATACATTGATTCTGTGTTGGTACCACCTCTTTAACATATAGGTTCATTACCCTCCAACAGAAATTAGATTATTAGGCAATTAGTTACTTAACTCTCCTGTTTTAGGTGCATAATTCACATATAGTGAGGTTAAGGGTCCTATCATGGTTTGGCAACAATGTGTTTGTTTTATACTGAGTTCAGTGTCTTTTCATTTCACATTATCACATGATTACTAATGTTATTTATGATTTTAGGTTTATTATACCCCCTTTTGTCTCTATTACCCATTTTAAACAGTATTTATACACATCATTTGATAAGTAATATCCCTACATTTTCTCTAGTTACAAGGCTGGTCGATATGATTCATGATTGTTATTCTTCCAGACACACAGTTAGTTTATACCTTTACTAATTTTATTTCACTCTCCTGACCTTTGTTCATTGTCTCATTTAATTACTATATAAGCTTTCTTTGTCGGCATAGTTATTTACATTAGTTCATCAGGCATCATTATTACTCTGTCCTTTACTCTGGGCTTCCTTGTCATGATCCATTCATCTTGTCTTGTTGAGTAGGGCATATCTTATTCTTCATTCTGTTTTGGTATCTAGTTGGGCTTTGTAGTGTTCTTCTTTACTACATTTTATAGTTTCTTCTTCTCTCTGTCACTGGTTTTCACATTTTCACCTAATCTAGTGGGTTAATTGTCATTTAATTACATTTCGCCTAAGTCATTGTCATTATTTCCTTGATCTTCATCAGTGTGTTAAAGATGTATTCTTTATTTATCCAAATCACCTTCTACTTGTCTAGTTTATTAACATTAAAGTTGTATTTAGCATTCTTTATGCTTTATTATTGTTGGATTATTGGTTGTTTGGGACCCTGGTGGTCGTCATCTTATGTAACATTACAATATTCAAAATGGCCCCGGTATATGAAACATTACATACCTTCAAATCATTCCAATTTCCAAAAGTTTTACAATTACAAATACTTATTTCATTGGTTTTCTTGGCGACAGACAAATGCAAGGCGACAATGTGTTAGGAGAAACACATTATAAGTGCCCATTACTGTTATGTCAAATCTTGGAAATTATCCAAAGTCATTTGAAAACTGGCTCATTCCAAAACATTCAAATAACTATATACTTGTATTAAAAGACAAGTATTGTAGTAGTTTCTGAAAAGGTAAGAATTTTTTCAGAAGAGAATAGACAGACAGCAGCTTATTCTTACCAAATAAGATGAGGGTGTCAAAAGAAAACAAGCAAAGTTTGCAATTACAAGTAGCCTACTTATTTTTGCCGAATTTCTTAGCAACAGTTAGAACTGGAACAGCGACGATATTTCCGGAGACTTAGTTCAACATGACATTTTGTTTACTTAAAACATTTTTTTTTTTTTTCTTAATTAAAATTTACTCTCATTTGCTTATTATACATAGCATCTGTTGAAGTGTTATAGGTTACCTCAGTGTTATTGCTGTGTGAAATCCAAGTAACTTTGTGGTTGACTTAAAAGACAAGTACTAACTACACCTTCTAATGAACAAGCAACTGAAAACACACTACAAGCAAACGCCTCCTAAAAGGATTGGAACTATGGAATAATGACTATCAAATTATTATAAAACCATCTGATGTGTTAAATGTATTTTTCACAATACCAGGAAGGTTATGTTTCTGGATATTTATTAAAAGACATTGACACTGGGGGAAAAGTTCATGTAACGATAAACAATAATGATAAATTCATTATAATTTTCATTTGTAAATTCAAAATGTACAATGTAATTTTTAAATCTGTTATATCAATAAAGTATATTTTCTGAAAGTCATATTGTCTTATTGAAATTTATTTAGTTTCAGTCTCTTCTCATGTTCCTTTACAAATCCCATAACTGTTTGATGCCATTTTTGTCAATTTTAAATGTTATATCCATAAAGTACAAATATTTTCTAAAAGTCATATTGTCTTATTGACATTTATTTAGTTTCAATCACTTTTCATGTTCCTTTACAAATCCCATAACTGTTTGATGCCATTTTTTGTCAATTTGTTATAAGCGTGCTTCTATTACATGGTGTTTTCTTCTCATATTACTGGTGTTTCCTCTGTTACTCTTTGTATTTGTAATTCTCTTTCTGTAGTGAAATATGTAACTTCACTACCCTTTAGTGATTTCTTTACAAACCCAAAAACTACTTGATGACAATTTTTATCAATTTTATATAGGTGAGCTCCTATCATGTTTTGTTAGTGTTTGTAAATTGTACAGTTCTCCAACTTTTGGATGGTGCATAATTATTTCTTCTACTAAGAAGAATTACTGTTTCTAAGAACAAATTTCAACTTCCTGAAATACTTATTGCAACTCCTTTCTCCAGATCTAAGCTTTACCTTTCCTTACCAGTTTCAACGGCAGGACAGTGCTTCGCATATTTCTTAGTAAATCAATTATAATAATTTGTTAAACCTAAAAAGTCCCTCAATTGGTTTATTTTCTGAGGCTACAGAAACACAGAATTTCCCTTACCTTTTTCAATCTCATTTGCTAATCCCTTTACAGAAATATCGGTATGGAGAACCATACATAACTTCCATGTTCTAAGATTTATATTTAAAATCATTTTCGAAATGAAATATTACCATAGAAACTACTTCTTTCTACTTACTGCTTCAGCCTTAACCACAGTACTGTGGTCACTAACATATACCACCTCATGTTATCGCACTCGATTTTCACTGATGATGGAAGTCGATGGCATTGCCGAAACATCTGGTTTTGTAGAAAACATTGGACTACGGCCAAATATCCCGGGAAGGAATTTTAACAAAAACTACTTCTTTGTTGCCGATAACGTTGTACACATATATATAAAAAATATGCATAAAATTAATGGCTTGTATAAGTTAATGATTGTTCTCCATTAAGTAGTGCTCAAGTTTCCAAAGTTTTAATATTATGATGTCCGTAATTAAAACATCAGAGCAGGTTTAGTGTGTATGAGGGTACATCGTGGACAACAATTTTCAACATTTCCTATTGAGCGTTGCTTAGAGTAAAGCTGCGAATCTACAGTGTATGTTTCACAGAACAAGCACGCGGAAAAGAAGGAGCGCTCCGAAGTCAATCATGGACCCTCAGCATCTTGCAGAGGGTTCATTCCCTAAAGACGAAAAGTCTGTCTATGAATCGTTCCTCTGTAAACACGTGCAGTTACACTGCCCAGCGATCCACAGGAAGCAAATCGCTGTCCACGCTGGACAATTTTTCAGCTAGCACGCGTTATGTTGGTGTGGGTTTCGGCACTTTCCATTTAAAAAGCGTGCAAATGTAAGAAAATAAACATGAGTGAGGCCAGAAATAACGCGAATTTTGTGTGTTCCCTGCCTTTTTATTGCGGTAGTCATAAAAATAAAATGGAAACGTAAACATTACATAACTGAGATATGCTTGCCTGCCACGAACGATATATTTTCTCTCATACATGATTTACATTAAAATGAAAAAATTATAATTGTATTGCCTGGCAACAAAATTATTTTATTTTTTAACAATTACCATTGTTTGAAAAAGTTTAAATGAATTTTCAAGTACTTTACTGTTGTTAAAACGTAAAAGGTTGCAGGTAAACTACCCCTTCCCCTTAACCGATCTTCACCAAAAACAATAGGTCTTGAGAACTCCATAATTCAGGGCTGACTGCGAAACATTATTTGATTCTGTTTGAATCTGCGGCTGTTATCGTTTGCAAAAAAAAAATTACCCTTGATAAAAAAAACCGTTGCAGGTAAACTACCCCTTTCCCTCAACCGATCTTCACCAAAAACAATAGTGAGTACTCTACAAATCAGGGCTGTAATAAACAAAATTATTTTATTTTTAACAGTTACCATTGTTTGAAAAAGTTTAAATGAATTTTCAAGTATTTTACTGTTGTTAAAACGTAAAAGGTTGCAGGTAAACTACCCCTTCCCCTTAACCGATCTTCACCAAAATCAAAAGGCCTTGAGATTACTACAATTCAGGGACGTATGCAAAAAATTATTTGATTCTGTTTGAATATGCGGCAGTTACCGTTAGTCATAGAAAAAATTACCCTTGTTAAAACATAAAACGTTGCAGGTAAACTACCCCTTTCCCTTAACCGATCTTCACCAAAAACAACAGGTCTTGAGAACTCTACAATTCAGGGCTGTATGCAAAAGAGTAGTAGGTTCTGTTTAAATTTGCGGCTGTTATTGTTTGACATAGAAAAAAATTACCTCAGCATCTTGCAGAGGGTTCATTCCCTAAAGACGAAAATTCTGTCTATGAATCGTTCCTCTGTAAACACGTGCAGTTACACTGCCCAGCGATCCACAGGAAGCAAATCGCTATCCACGCTGGACAATTTTTCGGCTTGCAAGCGTTATGTTGGTGTGGGTTTCGGCACTTTCCATTTAAAAAGCGTGCAAATGTAAGAAAATAAACATGAGTGAGGCCAGAAATAACGCGAATTTTGTGTGTGTTCCCTGCCTTTTTATTGCAGTAATCATAATACTAAAATGGAAACGTAAACATTACATAACTGAGATATGCTTGCCTGCCACGAACGATATATTTTCTCTCATACATGATTTACATTAAAATGAAAAAATTATAATTTTATTGCCTGGCAACAAAATTATTTTATTTTTAACAATTACCATTGTTTGAAAAAGTTTAAATGAATTTTCAAGTACTTTACTGTTGTTAAAACGTAAAAGGTTGCAGGTAAACTACCCCTTCCCCTTAACCGATCTTCACCAAAACCAAAAGATCTTGAGAACTCTACAATTCAGGGCTGTATGCAAAACATTATTTGATTCTGTTTGAATTTGCGGCTGTTATCGTTTGTCATAGAAAATACCCTTGTTAAAACATAAAATGTAGCAGGTAAACTACCCCTTTCCCTTAACCGATCTTCACCAAAAACAACAGGTCTTGAGTACTCTACAATTCAGGGCTGTATGCAAAAACCTATTTAATTCTGTTTGAATTTGCGGCTGTTATCGTTTGACAGAAAAAAATTACCCTTGATTAAAAAAAAACCGGTGCAGGTAAACTACCCGTTTCCCTTAACCGATCTTCACCAAAAACAATAGCTCTTGAGTACTCTACAAATCAGGGCTGCATGCAAAAAATTATTTGAATTTGCGGCTGTTATCGTTTGCCATAGAAAATAAATCTACAGACAGACACACACACACACACACAGACATTTTCGAAAAATGACTTTTTCATGTTTTGAGTGTAGTACAATCAGAATCTGCAATAATCTCCACGATTATTTTTTGTCATCACCATACTTCCATTTCCTTAAGGAACATGGAAGTAAAAAGTGTCGAAAAAATTTAATTTCTTTATTATAAATTACAATTTCTTTACTTATTTTTTCTAGTTGAGCTATTATTTTCTCTTAGTTTATCAAATATAATTCTCACAATTATGTTTGAAACGTTTCTTAAATGTTTCTACACATAAAACATAATCTAAAAACACTAATGTGAATGGTCCCACTTTTGCTAAAATCTTATCTAGACACCTTATCATAGCTACTTGACTAATATTTAACCCAAATCAAACAAATCACAGCTTTCTTAAAGATAATTTGAAGATGTAAACAAACTATCATAAGTCTTCACATATAAAATGATACATACATACGCACGCACACACTCACATCACCAACACGTTCACCCAAATATTTAATTGTTTCGTTATGTTTGATATTTCTATTGTATTTCATACATAGGTCCTGAAGATGACAATAAATATTGTCGAAATGTCGACGCAAAATAACTAAAATTTGTATTATTGACCGATCCTCACTAACCATCCACTAAAACATTCATTGATTGACGGTCACTAAAAATTTAAGGATCTATTTACTAACAAGAAAACTACTTTTCAAACATATTTTTTTTATTATATAAGACAGTAACTCAAATACAAATAAATCATACAATAGGAGAGATATTCTTTATTAACTTACTAAAAACAAAACAAAAAAATAGCATACAAAACAAAAATATCAAATTGAAACTGTTGAAACCCCAAGTTCAAAACATTGTTTTCTTTTAACAGTCTAATTTAAAACCAACAGAGAAATTTAGTTCTTGTGAATTCCAGGAAACGGTTTCTGTCATTCTCAACACAGAGGAAGGTATCACAACCTACACACCTCACCTGGGTTTCCCATTGCATCCTGGGATTCTGCAGCACTGTGCGTTCTTGATGTCCATTGGCTCTGGTAGATGAAGAGTATCTTAATTCCTCGTCTCTTGTAGACGAAGAGGAACTTTTCCTAGTTTGCCAGCTGTTTTTTCCTTGGCAGCTCCTCATTCTCACTCTGACTGTCACTAATATCACCCTGAGTAGAAGACTGTATAATACTGTAAGCAAGTCTCATTTTGAAATAGTGGAGATCCATTATATCCTTTCTAGGTGTTCGGAGATTGCAACAGTTGTGTTTGTACAAAATCCAACAGTTTATGCAAGCACAGTCCATGAAATGATTGATGAACCTTACAGACCACTTCTTAGTTATGTGGTAGGCCCTGTAGTGGGCTACCAGTCTGTTCATTAGATCTACTCTCCCTATACACTTGTACATTTGTGCTACATATGGCTGTATAATTTCCACATACTCGTGGGTGTGACTTGAGTACCTCTGGATCTGACAAACTGGTTCAACTCCACAGATGTTTGAGGTAATCAAGAAACACTTGTTATCCAGCCATTTGCATCAGCTGACCATCGTCTTGCATTTTATAAGCAAACGAACCTATCCCTTCCCTCTGTAAATCCATACCATGTTTTAGACCAACAGGTGGAAATCTTTTTGAAATCACCATGCCAGTACTTGAAATCCCCTCTTCTTTCAAAATTTCAAGCAATCTCATTCCTAAAAAAACTGATCAAAGTACAAGTTAGTACCAGGTGGACAAGTGTCACAGTGTCTCAGGACAGCACAGCATCCTTTTCGTAACTTGAAACAACCATGAAGCTCTGGAGCATCTCCTTTCTTTTCTCCTTGATACATTTAAAAGTCAAGACTTAGGCCATCTTGTCCTGCAAGTACATAATTCTTGAGTTGAATGATATTCAGTATATGAGGAACATATTGATGACAAGTTATGTAAATGTCATCAAGTCATAAAATGGTACCATTTGCTCATCAGCACTGACATCTTTTTTGCATCAGAAGTTTTAGCACACTGCAATGAAAATTCTCAATCACTGGCCTGACCTTCCAAAGTTTGTCAGTTTTCTTTACCTCCTCAGTCCCATGTGAGCTGTTAACAGGATGCACTGATGTGTGGAGGGTGAAATATCTGTCTCTTGTCATAGTTTTCTTATGTTGGGAGTCTTAAATGAATGGCCCCAATGTAAATGGATGCGTGGATACTTTAGGCAACTCATGAGAAGCATGATCCCAATAAACTTTTTCATTTCATGTACTTTTTCGTTTAAGAAGTGGGCTTCAGTAAAGATCCTGGGTTTTCATGGTAATAATTATTGGTTTCTGTTACCATTAATTCAACGAAATTGTTGTTATTAAAGTACTGATAAAAGTACTGTTACGGAGCCCACCTTCAGAATTCCCGTCCTGTTTGATGAAGTCAGGGAACTGTGTATTAGGCTGTGATGAATTTACGTTCCACTGTAGTTCTTTGGGTCCCCTAATAAGGCTTCTCCTCCTACCTCTGCCTCATCCACTTCCTGACTCCCTACTAATAATGCTGCTTGTTATCCTGTGAGTGTCCTCTGGTTCTTGCTGTATTCTTTTCTCTGTGTCTCTCATTATCACTGCCTCTTGCCCTCCATCATCCACTGTGTCTTGATTTTCCTCCATTCCTCTTTCTTCCATTTGTTGAGATCCCTCATCACTATCTTCTTCAACTTCATTCTCACTTGAATCAACATCTGATCAATGAGGAATAAGGTCTTGATCTTTGTTACTGTCATCACCCTCATCGATGTCCAGATCACTACCTTCAGCAAAGAAGTGCAGAATTTCTTCATCTGTAAGTTTCTATGCTAGTCATCTGTACCAAAACTCACAATCCAGTTAACAAAATGCAGTATCTTGTAAGCTTTTACACGACAACTTGAAAAAGAGAAAATAATTTATAATTTTAAGAGAACGAAAATGATTTTTAAATAATCTAAGACACACAACTAGTGTCACACACCTGAAAAAATAATGATGTTATTAAGTTATTTCACACAGACCTAATGTCCACACTCGAGGACAAAATAATACTGGTGCTGTTAGATTATTTATTGGCACAGACCTGATGTCCACACACTAGGACAAAATAATTACTAGGGTCACAGGCACTCCCAGTTTTAATAAAGTGTATCTTAGCATGATAACATTAGTCAAGGTGTGTTCTTGAGTATTAAGTGCAAAAGAGTACAAGAAACTAAAAATAAGTAAAAAAAAGTGGATAATTACCTGAAGCAACAAGTGGTTTAGAAATGCTTGTGTTACTCACAGACACCATCTTGTCAGCTAATCAAGCAAGCAAAAAATGAGCGTTCATAAAAATAGGAGAGGTGTAGGAAGGATGTGGCATCAGAGTCCTACCAATGTAAGGCAGGAAATATGAAATATTTTTTAAAATAAAAAATAATTTGTCAACAGATGTGGACATGGGTCTGACAATGATATTTTAATCATGTGGAATATACACATTGTACAGAGCTACTAGTATTGCTAATTTAAACTGTATGGTAATACTGTGTTGTTCTGCATAGTTTAGGTCTGAATATGTATTTGTATTCACCTAGTAAATTATTCCTTTTTAATTAATCCTTTTCAGCTTTCTCTTATATAATCATTGTAGTAATGTTAATCTTTGTGGTTGTATGTTCATTATTTTTGTTAACCACATGTGTTTCTAAACTCATTTTACCTAGAACTGTAATTTATCATTACTTTATTCTGGTAAATGACTATTATAATAGGCTCATTTTTTCCATATTTAGACAAATATGGGAGGGAAGGTAGATCTCTTATGGAAGGCCCCATTTTATGTTTCTGCCCTGGGACCCTGAAAAGACTAGCTATGCCTTTGCTACTCCCGTATATGGTTTGGGATCTATGTTGCAACGTTCTTTATTGTGAATTATTAAATAATAAGAGTACGAGCTTGCAATATCTCTTTTTCAGTATGTTGTCGTTGTTGTTGTTTTTTGGTTAAATGCCCCACGTTGTGGATGCCATTATGTAACGTTATTGTTTCTGGTTATGTTTAAATATAATATTTATAATATAACAGTTGATTACTTTATGCCCCAGAATTGGTTCGCCATTTGTAACGTTCCTGTTTTTACTTGATAAAATTGATAAATAAGACTAATTACTGGTTGGATTAAGTCTTTTCAAAAACATGTATTTTATTTGCGTTGATTGGTTGATCTATTTTAATAATAAAATCTTCTTAATTATGTTTTCTTAGACCTCACTAGTTGTTTGCACTGATTTGTAATATAATTACCAATAAGAATTATGGTTCTGTTGATAAACAATTAAATTTTCCAATTAATAATTGAGAATTATTTCCAATAATCAATTGAGAACTGAGTGTTGTATTCGACTTGAGTGGTGGTTATATTTATACCTTTACTTGTTGATTTGTACCTAAAGTGTTCCAGTTTTGATGTTATTTTTCATGAATTAATATAATTAATGGTTTAATAGATTTAACTTCTTTTAATTCCTTCCTGGAGGCTGATGACTCCACTTACATAGTTTAATTCAAATCGCACATGTTACCCGGGCAATAGGTACTACCAACTTTTCTTCGCATGAAAAACAAACACTATTATTTCGAAACTGATAACAAAATTGATAAGTATTTAAAATAATTTAGTACCCAATTCTCTTCAATTTCTTTTATTCTTTGTTATATTTGTTTCTTTTCCTTTTAAAATAAAGTGACAAACTTTTCTTTTTAAACAATGGTCCAGGTTGTTTAAAATTCTTCGCTCAGAAGTTGGCAATATGATCTAATTCAAGCCTAGTGTACAGATTATTTACGTTATTTAAATATAAATTAGGGTTCTTTTGACTACAATAATAATAAACTAAAATGTCTTTTAAGAAGTACAAAACCTCACAATATAAGAGTGACTACAATAAAATAGAACAATATCTTAGATCTAGAATAACAATTATTTCGTATGTCGATCGATGTCGACTTTTGAGGTTAACCTGTTTTAATTGGTTATATCGTTGTAACATTAAAAACAAAGAAATAATGGTTTACAAGTGAAAAATTATAATATTGATAGTGTTTTTGTTTAGTTGTTATGGAATAAATCGTTCAAGTATACACAAAGTGTTATAATTATATTATAGTAATTTGTTATAAATCGATTATAACTTTAAGTATGTACACTATACTTTCCTTTTCTTTTAACACACTTTATTATTCACTGTTAATTATTACTGCACTTTAACTCTGCTTTGGTTAGTATAAACTCTCAAGACACTCTTTACACTTTTTTGGTTGTTTGTATGTTTACGTTTCACCTAACCTAGCGAAGGTTCGACTCTGATGTTAAATTCGCGGCTACGACTGTCGCGGAAGAGACGTTCTAGACTCGATGAATTCTCACACTAGACTCTCTCGCTAAGCGTCACTTTTTTGCTAGTTTGGCGTGGGCTTTTGGGTTAATACAGCAAAATATAAAAATTCTGATTGCTTGAAATTTCTCGCATTGTCATTGATAGCGTCGGTCTTTGGGTTGATACACTTTGGTTTCCTGAGATCCAAATTAACAAAATTCTTAAAATTAACATAATTTCCTTATGCTAATTACAATTGTCAATATATTATTACCATTGAATTGCTATCTTTCTGCTGATCATTTTAAGATCTCATATGATATGTTTCCATACAGTATTTCTAAAAATGAACAATTTTAATGTTTGGCCTGTAATGTGATTATTATTTCAAATATTTTTTTTTGAATTTTTGGTTATTGCGAGAGAAATACACCAGCAATTAGAGCCCGTCAAAAGTGACACATGTTAGCTTTGTTCGAGGGTGGGCGACGAAAAGGAACAAACCTTTCCTTTCCATTAAGGCGTCGTAAAAACTATTCACGAACAATGGGCTGTACGGCACATGTTGCAGCGAATTGGACCATGCGTGTGAACGCATGTGTGACTCCACAATTAGGACAAAAGAAGACTACCCTTACATCTGTCCAGTAGCGAGAAAAACACAGAACCAACGGCGAGAGTATTGTTCAAAACCATGTGTGCGACTTCTCAAAGACAATGGTTTATGCACAGACAATGGGACAGGCGACTAAGTGACGCTAGTGGAGAGCACAGATGTTATGCCACCCGTAAGTCAACGAAGGAAGTCGTCAGCATACCAACAATAAGGGAATTCGACACGCTACACCAAAAGTAGCAGATGTGATTTCGAAACAAAGCCTTAGCACTGATTCCAGGAACAGGGCAACGGACGTAAGACAGCGACTCGTCCAGTCCACATGGACTACGTCAAATTCAAGTTGAGAAAGCCAACCAGCCAATGAGGAACGAGAATTCCGAAGGGAACTTCTGTAGGGGATGGTTCAGAGAGGAGCTTGAGACCAGAGAGCGAATCTCGTGTATGAACGTTCCTCTCCAAATGGCACTGGGTGGAGAATTCGTTAGAAATACAGACTGGAGATGAGAGGACACAGGGAGGTCCATGGAATAAACCTATCAAAAATGATTTGGTGGGAAGCTGGAGCGTTCATCAAAATCACAAGAGTGGGAACATCAGATGGAATAAAAACTGTTTAAACAGGGAGACGTGCTCTCAGTGTACTACAATTTCTCTCTCAGTTTATTCAGATTTTAGCTAAGATTTTGCCTCAGTGTACTACAATTTTTCTCTCAGTTTATTCAGAGTTTCGATCAGTTTATTTGAACTTGTATTTCAGTTTCATAATAGTTCAATTCATAAAAACTTAATGCAGTGTATAAGTTATAACGTATTTCGGTAGAGACAATAAAGACGTTATTACGACTAAATGGAAGTGCGCGAATAAGACTCAGAACGCAAAACAGGACGGTAGCATTCGCGATGAAGCGCGAGTGACAATCTTTATAAATTCCATGTAATACACCATCATAAAGATACTGACATTTTGCAGTGACATTCTTGAACCATTACAGAAAAGTAGTGATACTACAATGTTTCGTAGTTAACTCAAGTAAATAGAAGTGTGAACAAGTGCCTAATGAACTTGAAAACAATCTAGGCGCCGAAAAGTGTGATCGTGCGAGATGGAAAACTATTAGAAGCATACGGAATCGAACTGTGAACCGCGTAATAGACACACGCATGTAAACATAGCCGACCGATTACAAGTGCAATGCCACGACTTGATTATTATAATAATATCAAAAGCTCAAAGTGACTGTCGCGGTGTGCGGAAGTGTGTTTGCGAACGAGTGCTATATGGATTAACCTCACCCATCAACGCAGGGATGATCGCATGGGTGCGATACATCACGGCAGAACGAGTAAAGTACAAAACTAATCTCTTCTTATAATTAGTAATTTATCAAATACCACTGACCTGACACTTAGAACCAAACCACCTGAGAAAATTATATAAGTATGAGTCAGATAGATACGAATCCATAGGTAGGGAATATTATGTTCTAGAATATTGTACATGTATTCTTGTTAATAATATATGTTTTGTAACTATGTATGTATTTTGATGTGTCTGTTGCAGGAACAGGATTTTAGCTATGTATATGATTGATATGTGTATTGTTAATAATGATTATTTCATGCATATAAATGTTTAATGTGTTTTAACATAAAATACTTAATACAAATTATGAGCACACCACATTGTTAGTTAGTAACGTCAATACGGACGAAGAAGGGTCTACATTTGATCGCTCACTTAATTATTTAAATTTGTTCATTTAATTATTTAAATGTGGCATAGAATTTTATTGTTTTGTTGAAGATTTGTAAGTGCTCTTAAATTAATGTTATGACATGAATAAGGATGAAATATGATTTTAATAAACGTAAGTTAGAATGGATTCGTTAGTATTCTATTGATTTATGTAAAAACCTGACTCACAACTTAACCTTTCACTGAACAGTATCTATAATTTATAATTCAATTTAATGATGATCAATTAAATTCCTCAGAAAGATACACAGAATAGAAGTTTGGAAGACAGTTAAAGTCAGAAGTAATTTCATATGTAACAAGTTTGAGTGTGAATAATTAATTAACTCTAATTCAATTCATACAATTATTTAAAGGAATGAATTTGTTAACATTGTGTATGGCAGCTCAACACATGGCATTAACTATATTGTATATGATTACCCAAACTCGGAGTTAGATACACTTTGATCACGACTCTATTAAAGAGATAATTCAATTAATTTACGCAATAAAAGTACTACAATGAAATAACAATGGATATATGAAAGCAATAAAATCAACACATCATTAACTCTAAAAGATTCAACATAGTTCGTACAGATATCACCTTTATCAACACAAATAAATTTCTAATTAGATTAATTAATTACGCAATAAGATTGCATAATCATTACCATTGCATATGGTGCTCCAACAACACGGGGCAATATAAAGTAAAGAATTACATAACTATAAAATTAATCAATCATAATTGATGAGTAATCAATCTATGCATATAATTAGCATAGATAATATCATTGTATATGGCTTCCCAACGAGGGGCAGTGGAAAACCAATTCTAGTAGAACAAAGATAATTAATTAATATATGCAAATAAATTTGCATACAGATTATTATTATTGTATATGGCTCCCAAAGAACGTGGGGCATAACAAACTTAATACACACCAAAGTTTATTATTGTTGTAGGCCTATGCTAATACATTATTTGTTAAAAGTTATCTTTTTTATTACATTTTTTGTTTTCTCGGTTGTATATATGATTTTATGCTATTAACAAGCATTTTAATACTAGTAATCATAATTATGAACCTTAACTTTCAATAAAACTCTTGGCTTATATAATAGGCCTAAAAATGTCTTGAGTACATTAGGCTACTTTGGTTTCTTACAATAAAACTGCTTACTTCTAATACATTGTAACATTTGGTATTTAATCCTAATAAACAACATAATCTTTTACTATACACATTATGATTATTTAAGACATGCTTTGTACCTTGTAATGTCCCTGTCTACCTTCTACAGTAGATGTAGGGGTTTTGTCCAAATAGACATCTTGTTAATTATGTTCTTATTAGTATATTACAGACATTTAAGATTACTTATACTTTAATCTAGTAACATATACCATTTCTTTATATATCGGACATTGGCTATTACAGTTTGTATACATTATATTGTCTCTTTTTATCTACCAAGTAGATGTACTATCAACAGTTCGCCTTTGCAGCTCAACAAGGAATGTGGTGACGTATGCCATTCCACTGCACGCATCACTGTAATACTACACATTTAAAATACGTTTAACAAAGTTTCGGTATTACTTGACTGTCTCTCACAAGGTATTTCTTGTAGCGAATAAAAAAAAACACTTTAACAAAATATTCAGTAAATTACACTTACATACAATGTATGAACGTTCAATCTAATACGCACACAACATTACAACTAAATACGTATGAAAAACATGTTCAGAAACAATAATACCGCACCAACACAAGCACGCACTATCATTCAGTAGACCCCCCGCTCCTCAGGCGTCTCGTCAGCAAAGCTCGTGTACGTACAGTAGGTTTTGTTTAACATTTATTTCATACTAACTACATTATTATACAAAAATAAAACTTTTGTAACAATGGTCTATATTTGAATTGTCCAAGTGTCTATTAGTTACACTCAGATATAACTGAATCTATACTTACAGTATACATTATACTGAATCTAGGTTTATAGTTTTTTGTCTTACATTTTCTTTAGGTTATGTTGCCATGTTCCCAGTTACTGGTTATACTTAGTTCACAATACTTTATATTTTTATTATGGTTTACACTGTGTCATTTGCACTGTTTACTTATCACTATTTATTACTTTTCCTTTTTAATACACATAATTATGATAATAATTATCTGGTATTTACTATAACTCTATACATATGCTAATTACAAATGCAGTCTTAGGTCTGAGACCTAGCTTGACTGTTAGGCTTGTTACATAAATGATTTTTCTAAAACCTAAATACGTTTTTTGCTTATATACTCAAACTACTTTTTTCAATATTACAATAAGATATATACACTCACTCCCCTAATCTACTGGGTAATTTATTATGTCAAAGATATAGTCTAGTCTAGTCCTTTTTTATGTCTGTTTTCTCAAGTTATTTATTATGTTTGTTTACAAGGATAATTTATGTTTTTAATCTATTCATGCATCTGTAACAATTATTCTTTATTTATTCGTGGTTTATTGAATTAGATATTGTAATTCTTCCTTTATATAATTATTTTTTGATTGTTCTCATTAGATCACTCATCCTCTATTGCATTCCTCATTCAGTTACCTATTATTTGTTTATGTGATTAAGTTCCCTAAATATTTTGATTTTATAATTCAATTGAGTTTTTTGTTTTGTATCATCTTGTGATGCTACAATGTATGAGACTGTTATCACCAGTAAGAATAACTAATCTTGTTATATGTACCAATATTCTCCTACTTACTAAATGGATAAGAATAGTTGAATGTAGAGGTTATTTAGTAGGTCCTGTGTTTTCATTTTTAAAAGGCTTGGTTATCTTCTGCACTTCCTGAATTATTGGCTTTATACAACAAATAGTACACTATACAACTTGAAGGTAATTTAAAATAAAGTCTTTTAGCATTAAAATAAGATCTTATAACATTCTTGGATTTCGTTGTCCATGACGTGTCCGTTACTTAACTAAATACAACTATTATATTAACGACTCGGAGCACAAAGTTTTTTATAAGTAAAAACATAAAGATTTACCTTACAACCTGAACCGGTTTACACCTTTAAAAGGCTTCTTCAGAAAGTAACTTTAAACTTTTAACTTCTAACTTTATGTTTTTACTTATAAAAAACTTTGTGTTCCAAGTCGTTAATATAATAGTTGTATTTGTATTATAACACTCCAAGATTATATTTTTTTACTCCCCTGCATTTCTGACATTAACCCTTTTAAATTAATAATATCCGGCAATGCCACATTTAAAAATCTCAAATTTCATGATTAATTTGTAGAAAAGCAATCAGGCTTATTCCATGTGAAAAGTACAAAAATCGCCATATTTCTGACCGGTAGAGTGGTACAAAAATTTTGGCATAGATATTTGATGACCTAATTTTTTCAGAATTTTTGAAGTGGTGGGCCATAGCGAAAAATACAAAAAACTGAATTTTTAGGTTAGTTTTCCAAGTTTTTGATGATTTAAATTTTTTTGTGACTATGCCTACCTTAAAAAACACTTTAATTTTATATTTCTCTAAAAATTATACAATATTTGATTGTCAGAAAGGGCAAAAATTACACTAAAGACTAAAAAAAGAACCTTTCTAGGCCATTTTTAGAAATTTTGGGTAATTTTTTAAAAAGTTTTTAATAATTTTATTTTTTATGGGACTCTAAACACCGTAAAAAGTCAAATATATTGTAACTTACCATGTGTGACTTTCTGCAACAATGTCTTCACTCTAAAGTTTATATGTTTCGGGACACTTGTCCCATCCTCAGAACTTAAAAGTGTGTTCGTATATCATCAAACGATGATATAGTTGTCGAATAATTAAAACATTAAAATCCACATTAAACAAAACCACAATACTTAAATGTACAAAGTCGAGCGCGATGGTTAAACTGTGTACACCGTATGGCGACTGACCGCGCACTGAATCAAGACTGACTCTTATCACGACAATAACGCAAAGCAGTGTCGTACAATATATTCGATTTAAAAAGCAGTTGATCGTTTAGGACACGCGGCTTGGTATCAGCATTGTTATAAGCTCTGTAAATTTTGAACTCTTTAAGGGCGCTCATATGTCGCCCTTTCTTGCATATGTGAAGAGGTATCAAGTTTGTTTTAAAATTAGTATAATTGTGATTCTCTGTGATGAGGTGTTTTGCAAATTTTGATCTAATGTAGTCCAAACTGTGAAAGTATGTAGGCGGTCTATGTTCTGTGAACCTTTTTAAAAAACCATGGCCTGTCTGGCCTATATAAAAGGCGTCACAATCGTTACATAACAATCTGTAAACACCAGTTTTCTGTTCAAGGTTGGTAGGTCCATGTATGCGAAGGTTATTCATAATGTGGTTAGTGGTCTTGTATGTGACGTTTATATTGCTATTTTTATTGAAAATTGACCCAAGGACCTTAGGCATAAAGTGTGTATATGGTGTTGTAATGTATTTACGTGTTGTACTCTCACGAGTTCCATGTCCGTTAATGTTTTTTCGCCTTTTCTTATGTTTTCTGAGGATATTATTTACCACCCCAACATCGTAACCATTAGTGACTGCGATGTATTTAATGGTGTTCAATTCCTCATGGTATTCATTATCACCAAGGGGCAGAGATAAAAATCGATTAATCATACTACGAAAGGCAGCCATTTTCTGGGATATTGGGTGACAGGACTTAGCGTGTATCACAATATCAGTTGCTGTAGGTTTCCTATAAATGTTAAATTGTAGTTTTTTACTATTGTTTTTAGCAACTGTTAAATCCATAAAATTCAGTTTTCCATTTGTGACGATTTAAAACAAATTTGAAATAGCACAAAACAAAAAAATTTTTTGTTCAAAATAACCCATGATAAAATAATCCACCCTCCCCGTTGTAGCAAATAACCGGTACAAACATGTGAAAAACTAGTACTAACACACAAATTATCCAGTTGTTACGCTAATTAAAATAATCATTGTAATTATCTCTAAAAGACGTGATAATCACAAATAAAATACAGACGAAAATAAAGAAGCTGTAGTATAATTAATAGTAGCTAATTAAAGGTAAAATAATAATAATCAGAAAGAACTACTTTTCTCTTGATGTGTAAACTACGCTAAATCACTACTCACGGCCCCTAAACCTACCCCCATTCGTCTCTGAATCGCGGCCGAGGCAACTGCTTACCCATGTGTTGCGAGAAGAAATAAGTGTTATATTACCAAACTATGTAGAACTAAATAGGTGCTTTTGTAAAAAGAGAAATAGGTAGAGGAGAGCGTAAATATGTAGTGAAAGGAAGTAAAAATATAAACAGTGTAGCCATGACATCTCTTTAAGAAAGTGTATAACAATTACAGTATGTACAATACTCAATCATAATGTAACAGTAGTGCAGTCAAACATAAATGTGAATAGTGAAAATGACCTTCTGAAATAAATCAACAACAACTCACTACGAGCACCATGTATCCAGAGACCGAGCATCATGAATAAACAACACACTTAGAGTCAACAGATTTAATGGAGGACCACTACAACTGTAACTAAGATCATCCAGAAAACCCCGCCGTAGAGGATCTAGAAGAGGACCAGCTATGGATATACCCAATACCCAGGTGACACGGAAGGAGAACTTCTGTGGTTGTACTTCTTTTAAAAACCCCGAGTAAAGACAGTAAATTTATTGTAAAGACTCATATTTATCAATCCTGTAAATTGTAACGTAGTAATAGGGATAGTTAATACTCCTAAATAATAGTAGCCTGAAACTGCAAACAGGTATAACTAAGTAAAAAGTAAATGAACCTATTCTTCAAATGGTTTACATAATGTTCTAAATAATCTGTAATATCATAAGAAATTAAATATTATTTAATCCATGGTATTTTATTAAATATACAGCTGTATGATTTTGAGCTCATCAGAAGAATGTTTTAAGCAGAATGAAAGCGTTTAGTTCAGAATTTAATCACTAAGTAAGAATCATGAATGTTGTAGCTAACATCTTAGTAACATCCTAATATATCAGAAACCTTGCATTGAAATTTGTAATAAAGAGGTGTCTTTGCTAAACCCAAGAGAGTGAGTAAATTTACGAAACCTTAATATAATTCCTAAACTTTACAGGTTCCTCATTTGTGTGTAAGTAATCAGTACATACAATGGCAGCCAGTTTAATGGACAAGGGCCAATTAAACTGGTTCCCAGTGTTATAATGTCGAAAAGACGAGACGTTATAAGGTGCGCCACTCTGCTAATAATCATTGACTCTGCTAATTTGAAAAAGGCATAATTAATAATTAGAGTCGTATAAGACGCTTCCCTGTTGATTATTAAAGTAATAACAAACAGTATCTTAACAAAAAAGCGTAAAATTATTCACTCTTAATTTGAATAATTAGACTAAAATAATTACCCTAAAGCCCCAATTATTTGAGCGACAATCGTGTGTATCAGATATAATGTTTACCTGATAGTATAAAATAAAAACAAAAAAATTTGTTAATAATAATATAATCCAGTAGGAAGAGGAAATTATAAGTAAAACCCAAAGTAAAATAAAGCTAAATTTAAATAAAGGTAATACATAAGTCCCCGCTTGTAAAAACTATTCCACTTTCAACCTGTCGGTACACAGACAAGCTGTTTCCTGTAGAATTCGTGTTGAGGAATGTACAATGTCAATTCATTGTTATTCCCCCTTTAGCAAGCCCCTCGTTAAGCGAACAATACAAACCACCCTCTCGCATTGAATCGTCACCCCACCAGCTGGGTAACAGTGTAAACAATAGAGGACAGTGAACTCCCTGTGTGAAATCTCTTTTGCCTATCAAAAATGATATTCTCTCATTATCTGTTGAGATAATTTAGATTTGACTTATAAGTATAAGATTGTTATCGTATATATATATATATATATGTATGTATGTATGTATTTAAATGACTTCAAATTTCATGATAGTGTTTAGAATAGGTTACATATTTTAACATACGTAGTAACATAAGTAGTACATAAGATTTAAAAGAGATTCTCGTAACTCCATCTCAGTCGTAAGAATGGCTCAATTTAACCCCGACTTATTGTTAAAGGATGAACTGAGCTATGAAGCTTTGTTACGCGGTCTCCCATACTCTAACGTAACGGTAGCGGAACTGCGCAAAACATTACGCGAGAATAAACCAGACATACCCTCACAGTTGAATCGTTTAAGCGTAGTAGACTTTGAGAGTGAAAGGGAAACATGCTAACATAAATATAGGGAGCTTACCTCCATCGCACAAACCCTGCGAGATGAGAAATACCCCGTGGTAATTTTAAGAACAACACAAAGAATAACATCTAACCCGCCGCATCAACAATTTGTTGAATTGGCCCGGTGCTAAAGTTACTCCGCCAGACGTACAAAAATTCACGGAAGAAGCTCTACAACAATTACCTGAGATAATGCGCGAATTACGTAGAAGGTCCGAATCTTTTAGAAGAGAAGAGATCGAAGAGCGATGACGAAACTAAATATCTCCCCCACTCAATCTCCTACTCAAGAACAGCAATCCAGTGCTATAAATTTTCAATTTCTCCAGGAATCTACTATAGAACCCAGTAAGAATCGGTTAACGGTTAGTCAAGTGAATACCCTCCCCGTAACCGCAGCTCCACTTCCAAATGAACTACAGAATATTACCAGTAATTATGATTTACCACCTCTTTTACAGACAAACCAATCAGCGGAAAAACCTGTAATGACGTCGCAATTAAATTTCAGCACTGAGTTCTATGGAAAAATAACTCACCCCGTAGTGTGACGATTTAAATTGTAACCATTATTAAAAAGAAAGAAATAAAAAAAAAAATTAAGGTTGCGAGCCATTAACCATTTAAATCTCACAACAATAATAAAAACATGTAGGTACTAAGTGTGAAAGGAAGAAGTAATTAATAAGGGCAAAGAAACTGTAATAAAGAGGCATATTGTAAATAATTATTATTGTCGTATTTAACCCTTGCTTGCTATCAGGCGCCTACCTGTTGATTCCGGACTCGACATGTTTTCCGAGTCTTCTGTAATTAAGAATAAAATAAAAAAACTAATGTTAATAATTAAAGAATCTGAAGACACAGATAGTCACTAAAATAACTCATTTAAATTATGTATTTTTATCTAGGGATAGTTTGTATAAATAAAAAAGTTTATTTAGAGAGAGACAGGGACTATATTCTCGCGGAATAAACACCCCACTACCTCTTATGCAGTACCAGTGGAAGCGGGCGAAAAATCTCTCTCTCGCTATGAAGACTCCAAGCAGTGCACACGCACGAGCAAAAGCTCTGTTGGAATGTTGTGTGATTTGTTGTTAGTTTGGCTTATTTCAAATGTAGTTTATTAACTGCTACACAAAAGAGTGTAACATGTAACATTAATTAAAAATCAGAAACGTGGTAACAAGAAGAAATATGTGACAACAAAAGTACGAGTATTAATAACGATGACTGCTAACTTCACCAACTGACGACACTTTTCAACATCCTACCCGGAGATGTGAACTACCCGAATTTGCAACTCTAGTAGACCCGACAGAAGATGCATTTCGAGACATCAAAGAATCTACGCCTACCATCGTAGAAGGTTCGACCTAGACTGCAGACGTTTAAGCCTTTAATGACTAAGACCAGACCTAGATGAGGACGACGCTTTTAAGGATTCCCAAGACGGACACTCCCGGAGGAAATTTCTACATACCAAATTAAAGGTGACTCGATAGCACATCTATCGAGGAATAAATAATAATTATAATTGTAACACAATACACTTTAAAAGAGAGACTTTTCAGAGACGATTAAACTTGTAAAGATAAAAAAAGAATTAACTCTAAGAATTTAATGTAACTATTCAGACATCATACATTGTAACAGTTTAAATCTTAATGTATCGTAGTATAATTAATACCATTCTTCAAATGGAATAATAATGAAGCATAAAACTAAAGGTCTTGCAAGCTAATATCATGAATTGAATATAATTAAAAGTTTGATGACTAAATACCTAAGGTTACCCGGATCCGTGGTATAGCTAAATAAAATCTGTTGTGATCCCAAAGTTTAAATAAAGAATTCAAATAACTTTAATAATTCAATTAGTAATGTCATGGGATCTATCTTTTGAGTAAATGTTATTTTTTCAAATGTTTAATAAAGAGAAGTCTTCTTGTTACACACATATACTGAGTACATAAATCAACAGTTTTCCCATTCCCTGATTCCTTTTATATTTACTCTGTGTTGTTCTGATTAAATTTCAGCTTGTCGAATAAGGCAGCCTGAATAATTGGCAGAACCAATTATTTCGGGTTCCCCAAGTTATAACACTAGAGAAGATGTTATAGTAGAACGGATTGTATCTGAAATCCCCACCACAGATGGGCTGAATATTACTAAACTCCTAGGCTTTATCGAGTATCTGTTACAAATAAAGGATCTACGACAACTAAAAGATGACCAAATTTTACAAGTACTTCTACCCAAATGTAGATCTCCTTTAAAAGATCGTGTGTTAGAGTCACTAAGGTATCACACAGTAGAAGAACTACATACCTCCCTGATAAGACATTTCATCCCCACCGGTATCTACGAAGAATTAAAGCGAAATTCCGTACTTCGTGTGCAAGGAGCGTACGAGGGACTAGCTCATTATATATCTGAAATAAGGGAATTGGCCTTATTACTACAAGTCAACTGGAGTGAACAACAGCTAGTAGACACTATCTTAGTAGGACTATCCCCCGAGGAGCAATCTCGCTTAGCACTTATGAAGAGACCCACCACATTCACAGATCTGGAACTGTGTCGCATCCATTCATCCAACGTCTGGTATTCAGATCAGAACAGACGCGTGTTAATGTCCCAGACTCAACGCAGGAATGAATCCCTACCCCTAGGGTTTGATACTCGAACATACAGCGATAAGCGATTCGTTAGAAATTCTAAAACTCAGCACTACCCCTCTACATCAAACCACCTACAAAAACCCCCACCAGCCTGCGAGCGATGCCAATAACGAAAGATGTTATAACTGTGGAAAGTCCGGACACATTAGTAAGCAATGTAAACAAAAACAGTACCAACAAAGAACCTATCAGTCAAAAAACATGTGAAGCAGGAAGAACCAAAACCCTGCGTCTTCCGCAGCATCAAAAGGAAAGGTATAAACACAGATCACCGAAAGAAACCAAAGAAAATAAACAAACGGATAGACCCTTACGTAGCAAGATTTATTGACAAGTACAACTCTATTGGTACATGCAAAACAAGTACAGTCGACTCTCGATAATTTGACACTCGTTAATTTGAATCTCTCGATAATTTGAAATTTTTTCCCGGTCCCTTGAAAAATACTCGATAAATTGAATAAAATCAATATTAATTGGTCCCCTCGGTAATTTGAAGTTGAAGGAATAGTATCTTGCCAGCCAACATGCAATAATTTGAAGTCCGGGCTTCCCTACTCTCTATAATTTGAAGCGTTTATCATGCACAGACCTGTCGTTTGTTTACATACATGTACAGACCTGTCGATTGTTTACATAAATGAGATGTGAGTGAGTTTGCAGTTCGCATTCCAGTCTTCCTTCAAACGTTAAAGTGAGTCATGTTAATGTTTGATTTGTGTTATTAAAATGAATTCAAGAAATAACAAGTGTCTTTCCATAAGTGAAAAAAAGCGTGTGATTCAAGCTGTGGAGGATGGACAATTAAAAAAAGATGTCGCTAAACAGTTTGGCATTTTACCATCGACATTGTCGATAATTTTGAAAAACAAAGATCGCATCACCGGAAGTGCCTTAATTGCGAGTAGAAAAAGGTCATGCCAGGGTGAATTTCCCCGTCTTGAAGAGTGCTTGCTTAAGTGGATTCGTCAGTGTAGAGGACAAAACGTTCCCGTCGGCGGTTTCATGTTGAAGGAAAAAGCCAAGTCTTTTGCGCAGTCTCTTGGAATTAAAGGATTTGCAGCAAGTGAGGGGTGGCTCTCAAATTTCAAAAATCGACACGGTATCACATTTAAAATAATCTGCGGAGAGAGCGCCAGCGTGGATATTTCCATTTGTTCTCAATGGATTGACAAACTAAACCAACTTTTGAATGGCTATGACCCAAGGAACATATTCAACACAGACGAAACCGGGCTTTTTTATAAATGTCTTCCTGATCGCACTCTGATGTTCAAAGACGAAAAGTGTCATGGAGGGAAACTCAGCAAAGATAGATTAACTGTTCTTTTAGCGTGTAACATGGACGGTTCTCAAAAATTGAAACCACTTATTATAGGGAAATCTGCGAAACCACGCTGTTTTAAAGGAATAAAATCGCTGCCCACAGCTTATAGGTCAAACAAAAAATCGTGGATGACGACAGAGTTGTTTAATGAATGGCTGACCTCAGTGAACAGTGACATGAAAAAGGAAAAACGCAAAATCTTACTGTTTTTGGACAACTGCACCGTGCATAATAACCCACCACCATTAGACCACGTAAAATTGATTTTTTTTCCAGCCAACACGACATCAAGATTGCAACCATTAGACCAAGGCATAATTCAAAATGTTAAAACTCTCTACCGTAGAGAAATTGTTTCTCTTGTGCTGGATAGCATTGAAAAAGGTGAGAAGGTAATCATAACAGTTTTGACCGCTATAATCATGATTGATAAGGCCTGGAGAAATGTCAACCCTACCACTATTTATAACTGCTTCAGAAAGTGCGGGTTTAAGCAAACCGAAAACGTAGAACAGTCATCGGAGCCGCCAAAAATTACAAATTCTGACCCAGGGTGGGGACTTCTACCTAACTATGGAGAATTAACATTTGAGGATTATGCTCATGTTGACGATGACATCAGTGTCCACGGTGCCCTAACCGATGCAGAACTGTTGAATTTGGCTCCTCTGGATGAGGACGAGGAAGAAAACGAAGAAGAACAACCGCCAATTCCAGTCACATTGAGCGAGGCAAGGAGATCTCTTACTACCCTACGCTTCTACGCCCTCAGAACCGACACAAGTGACGATTTCTTCGCAGCTCTCACCACTATCGAAAATTCATTGGACAATGATCGACTGAAGTCGCTCACTCAACAGAAAATTACGGACTTCTTTTCAAAATGAACATTTGTGAATAATTGTACAAATGTTTAAAATAATAAATCACGAATTTTGATCAAACTCTTGTTTACTTGATTTTTTTCCTCCCTCCCTCTTGGTTATTTAAACTCCTGTTATTTTGAACTCTTGGTAATTTGAAATTTTTCTCTGGTCCCTTGAGTGTCAAATTATCGAGAGTAGACTGTATATGCCAATTACCCTACATACATATAGACCTTGGAGCAACTAATACCCTCGGTTTAATCGATTCGGGATCTACACGTAGTCTTATCAGCCAACAGCTAGCCACCGTATTAGCTAACCATAATCTTATTAGACGTAGCCAAACCGTGAACGTAAAGTGTGCTACTGCGAATAAGCAAAACCTAATTATATCACACAGTATTACAGTCAAATTAAAAATAAAGAATTTAACTTGGTATGTTCCACTACTAGTAGCTTAAGTATTAGGACAAAACTTAATATTAGGTGCCGATTTTATAAGCAAAACTGGCCTAATTCTCGACATATACGCTAAACAATATTGCTTTAGATTTGACCGTACTCGAAAATATCAGTTCGATTCAGAGCTAAATAACAGCGGGAATTGCGAAACATCTGCTTCGCAGCTGGAGCATCATGAATCTGGTTTAAGTCATTTAAAAGGTAAGGAGCGACAAAGAATTCAACAGTTAATAAGAGAATTTTCTACTGTACTTGCACCCAAGTTAGGATTGACCAATCTCATTAAATACAAAATAAATATTATTTCCGCCCAAGATGGAAATAATGAGAAACCAAATCAACAAACTTCTAGAACAACACGTCATAGAACCGTCCACTTCTCCATACTCATCGCCTGCATTCCTACTACCGAAAGGAACTGACAAACATAGACTAGTCGTGGATTATAGACAGCTGAATAAGAGTATAGAATTTGAATCTATTCCACTGCCCGACATTCACAGCGCATTCCATTATTTTACCAAAGCGAAAATCTTCACCATAATGGACCTCAACCAGGCTTTTCACCAAATTCCACTAGCTGAAGAATCAAAACGCCTAACTGCGCTGTCCCATTTAATCTATATCAATTTACTAGAGTACCCTTCGGAATATCACAAGGAAGTTCAGTATGTAGCAGACTGTTAGAGAAAATATTCCATGACGTTAAATTTAAATTCGTGTATCACAATCTTGACGACATAATAGTATATAGTGAATTGATGGATCAGCACATTCATCATTTGCGTGAGGTATTATCAAGGTTCAAGAACGCTGGACTAACTGTCAACCCCAGTAAAGTCAATTTCGCTGTAAACCAATTCTCTTTCTTAGGTCATATAGTATCGGCCGAAGGTAAGGTTAGCATAGACCCCCAACGCACGCGTGCCATCCGAGAATTTTTACCACCTAGGGACACCAAAGGTATAGCTCGATTTTTAGGTATGATCAATTACTTTCACAAGTACATACCCCACCTAGCGGATATAGCAGCCCCATTAAACGCGTTAAGGAAGAAAGGAACGAAATTCGAGTGGACTACTCGACACCAAGCCACATTTGAAACACTCAAAAAAAGCATAATATCTCCCCCTGTATTGCAGTTAGCAGATTTCAGTAAACCATTTGTAGTACAGACCGACAGTTCGAGTGTAGCATTAGGAGCAGTTATATACCAAGAGATAGATAATACAAGACTGCCAATAAGCTATGCTTCATGAACTTTGACGGACCAAGAAAGGAAGTTTTCAGCCTATGAACTCGAATGTTTAGCTGTAGTGTCCGCCTTTGAAAAATTCAAACCTTTTTTGGAACACAAGGAATTTCTACTAGAGACCAACAACCAAGCTTTATCGTGGTTGTTGAACCATCCAAAACAGTTAGGTCGTATCGGAAGATGGGTGTTAAGATTAAATTGCTACAAGTTTAAAGTACAACATGTTCGTGGTACCCAAAATGTAGTTGCCGATACACTATCCCGCATGTTCCAACTACCCAATAAAATACCAGGAGAAGACAAGGTTGAAACCGTTACTATCAATACGCTAATAACAGAATTCCCACTAGCCTTTAAGGATATAGCGCACCACCAACAACAAGATCCTTATTTAAGTAAAATAATAGAACAAATAGATAAAGGAAACTATTCTGAAAAGTATACATTGAGTAAACGAGTGCTTTGTTATAAAAAAGCTAACGGAAAGTCATTAAGAATAATCGCCCCTGACATTATTAAACCCATGCTCATGGAATACTACCACTCATCCACCATTGGAGCTCATATAGGAATAAGGAAAACGATACATCGCATTCACAAGGACTATCATTGGGAAAACATGAACAGTCAAATAACTAGGTTCGTGAAACAATGCGAAATCTGTGCCCTTAGCAAGCCAGCGAGAAACAGTCAAATCGGGAAATTAATCTCGGAAATCCCCACAACACCTTTTTCAAAGATATACATAGATTTTTCTGGACCATGTCCCCATTCTAAGTCAGGAAATAAAATGCTATTAATTTGCGTGGACTCTTTCACTAAATTCATATGGATGTATCCTATGAGATGTGCCTTAGCATCTACGACAGTAAAAATTCTGCAAGAGAGACTATTTAAAGATTTCGGTACACCAGTACACCTAGTATCTGACAACGGACCTCAGTTTAAATCCAAAGAATTCAATGACATGTATTTCAAACTAGGAATAAATCACATTACAGTCACAGAGTACCGACCGCAAGGGAACCTAGCTGAAAGATACTTGCGAAACCTAAAATCAGCCTTAATAGCTTACCACACGAAAGATCAAACAGCTTGGGATCAAAATCTATCCTGGATACAATTTGCCTTCAACTCGGCGTATCATGAAGTATATAAATCAACACCCTTTGATTTACTATACAAGTATAAACCGAACCACCCGTTAGCCACCAAGTGGAAAATTCATGAATTATTACCCCGCAAAATAAATGGGAGTAATATAAGGAAAATATGGAACGAAGCTCGCGCAAATTTGAGAGCAAATCTACTAAAATCGTGAAAATATCACGAGCAGAATAATAGGGAAATAAAGTACAAGGTAGGTGACTTGGTTATGTATAAAACTCACCCGACGAGTAGAGCCGTAGATAGGACCACCTCCAAACTATCTTACCGATGGTGTGGCCCCTACACGATTCACAAGTACATCACTCCCGTAACAGTAGCACTGTACGAACCAAATACTGATAATTACGTTCGCAGAAGTCATGTGTCTCAAATAAAAGATTTTCACAAAGAAGAAACACTATCGTGAGCAAGTAGGTAAACAAAGAAAACAGACCAAAGTATTATGAAATAAATATAGGCAACCTCCTATATTGTAATTGAGTCTAAACTCAAACACCGCGTAAGAATAAGAACGAGGCCTGATCAACCTTAGTTCCTGTTCTACGAAAATAAAATAAATAATGAAAAGTCAGCTGACGAACCACAAAACCCTACCTAAGAAAACAAAAAGTAACATTATAGTTATTACAGCATATTTTACGTTACTGCTTACGATGAACATGGTGATAGTAATACACTGAATTATAGTTCACGTTTGCAACTAACAACTCACTAACCAAAGAAGTAAGAGAAATACAAAACTAGAAAAAAAAAGGATTTGTCGACCACAACTCAGTCAAAATAATCGACGAAAATAATCAGCAAAAAGACGCGTTGAAACTTATAAAGGTGAGAATACACTTCTGTAAGAACACAGTAGAAACCTTACCCTTACAGTATAGCTGTATACATGTATACAAGTGTGTACCTGAAACATACTCATGAGTGTAACTCCGTAAAACGAGCGAACAAAAAAACCGGTAGTAGCATTAAGAAATAGAAATAAGGTAGATTTATGTATTTGTATATTTTATGTGTTTTACGAGTGTTAAATTTTAGGTGATTTAAATAATATATAAATTATTTACCTTAAATTATCCGCCGTGTGATTTCTTGTGCTTCGTCTATGACGCGTTTCAGAGCTTATGCTCCATCATCAGATATTAAAAAGTTAAAACTATCACTCTTGCGAGATCGTTAAGAAGTTAAAATGTCAAAATTTGCATAGGAACCGTACGCGGATTTGGGTGCGCACCCGTTCAAGTTCATTCTACCACTGAGCGGTTGCTACCTTATCGTAGCCCCAGCAAGCAGACTCAAGGCGGTATCGTACAATCGGTTGGATACAAAGTTCAGGTGGTCATTTAATACGATATCGCGACTCCTTGGGTTTGCATATGCACTGTAAATTTCAAATTCCTCCAAGGCATTCATGAAACGGCCCTTCTTACACACATGTAACGGTATTAAATTGGAACTAAAATCTGTGTAATTATGATTGTGTGAAGTCAGGTGTCGGGCATAATTTGATTTGATGTTGTCAATGTTTCTTATTTTCTTAGGTAAATGTTCTCGAAATCGTTTAAGGAAACCTCTCCCAGTCTGTCCAATGTAGAAGCACTCGCAATCATTGCATGTTAACTTATATATGCCAGTTTTTTCTTCTGGAGGCGTGTTTTTTCTGTTTGAGAATATCCAGTAACTTATTATTAGTCCTGAATGAAATAGTGAAACTATTATTATTCAATATAGAAGACAAAACCTTAGGCATAAAGCTAGTGTAATTAGTAGATATAAAAATTTTTTGCGTGTTGTTGTTTATTCGGGGTTTAAGCATTCTTTTTTCATGTTTTCTCAACAGTTTGTCAATGGTTAAACTATTGTAACCATTGGCAACCGCGATATATTTTATGACATTTAGCTCATCACGGAAGTCATTATCATCCAAAGGAATTGTCAATAATCTATGAATGAAACTATTGTACGCTGCTATTTTATATGAAAGAGGATGATGAGAGTCTGCGTGTATTGTGGTGTCAGTGGTAGTCGGTTTCCTATAAATGTTGAACTTTAGTTTATTCATCTGTCGGGTGATGGTTAAATCTAGAAAGTTTATCTTGTTATCAACCACTGTTTCAAGAGTAAACTGGATGTTTCTATTTATTTTATTTAAACAGTTTTTAAATAATTCGATTTGTCTTATAGTACCATCAAAAATTAAAAACGTATCGTCTACAAATAAGACAAATCGAATTATTTAAAAACTGTTTAAATAAAATAAATAGAAACATCCAGTTTACTCTTGAAACAGAGGTTGATAACAAGATAAACTTTCTAGATTTAACCATCACCCGACAGATGAATAAACTAAAGTTCAACATTTATAGGAAACCGACTACCACTGACACCACAATACACGCAGACTCTCATCATCCTCTTTCACATAAAATGGCAGCGTACAATAGTTTCATTCATAGATTATTGACAATTCCTTTGGATGATAATAACTTCCGTGATGAGCTAAATGTCATAAAATATATCGCGGTTGCCAATGGTTATAATAGTTTAACCATTGACAAACTGTTGAGAAAACATGAAAAAAGAATGCTTAAACCCCGAATAAACAACAACACGCAAAAAATTTTTATATCTACTAATTACACTAGCTTTATGCCTAAGGTTTTGTCTTCTATATTGAATAATAATAGTTTCACTATTTCATTCAGGACTAATAATAAGTTACTGGATATTCTCAAACAGAAAAAACACACGCCTCCAGAAGAAAAAACTGGCATATATAAGTTAACATGCAATGATTGCGAGTGCTTCTACATTGGACAGACTGGGAGAGGTTTCCTTAAACGATTTCGAGAACATTTACCTAAGAAAATAAAAAACATTGACAACATCAAATCAAATTACGCCCGACACCTGACTTCACACAATCATAATTACACAGATTTTAGTTCCAATTTAATACCGTTACATGTGTATAAGAAGGGCCGTTTCATGAATGCCTTGGAGGAATTTGAAATTTACAGTGCATATGCAAACCCAAGGAGTCGCGATATCGTATTAAATGACCACCTGAACTTTGTATCCAACCGATTGTACCGCCTTGAGTCTGCTTGCTGGGGCTACGATAAGGTAGCAACCGCTCAGTGGCAGTATGAACTTGAACGGGTGCGCACCCAAATCCGCGTACAGTTCATATGCAAATTTTGACATTTTAACTTCTTAACGATCTCGCAAGAGTGATAGTTTTAACTTTTTAATATCTGATGATGGAGCATAAGCTCTGAAACGCGTCATAGACGAAGCACAAGAAATCACACGGCAGATAATTTAAGGTAAATAATTTATTAATTCGTACAAGTGATTTGGTTACCATATTAAACATGAATATTTGATTTAAATAGTATGTAAGATAATCGTATATTTCTTACGAATAGATTAGGAACCATGTAGAAGGAGATTTCAACACGAGGTTCTGAGTTAAGTATAATTCTACTTCTTAGATATGCCCTTTGGAATCCACCAATTTCGTCCCATGTGTCTTCTTTAAGTAGAGGAGGATGTGACGATTTAAAACAAATTTCAAATAGCACAAAACAAAAAAATTTTTTGTTCAAAATAACCCATGATAAAATAATCCACCCTCCCCGTTGTAGCAAATAACCGGTACAAACATGTGAAAAACTAGTACCGACACGCAAATTATCCAGTTGTTATGCTAATTAAAATAATCATTGTAATTATCTCTAAAAGACGTGATAATCACAAATAAAATACAGACGAAAATAAAGAAGCTGTAGTATAATTAATAGTAGCTAATTAAAGGTAAAATAATAATAATCAGAAAGAACTACTTTTCTCTCGATGTGTAAACTACACTAAATCACTACTCACAACCCCTAAACCTACCCCCATTCATCTCTGAATCACGGCCGAGGCAACTGCTTACCCATGTGTTGCGAGAAGAAATAAGTGTTATATTACCAAACTATGTAGAACTAAATAGGTGCTTTTGTAAAAAGAGAAATAGGTAGAGGAGAGCGTAAATATGTAGTGAAAGGAAGTAAAAATATAAACAGTGTAGCCATGACATCTCTTTAAGAAAGTGTATAACAATTACAGTATGTACAATACTCAATCATAATGTAACAGTAGTGCAGTCAAACATAAATGTGAATAGTGAAAATGACCTTCTGAAATAAATCAACAACAACTCACTACGAGCACCATGTATCCAGAGACCGAGCATCATGAATAAACAACACACTTAGAGTCAACAGATTTAATGGAGGACCACTACAACTGCAACTAAGATCATCCAGAAAACCCCACCGTAGAGGATCTAGAAGAGGACCAGCTATAGATATACCCAATACCCAGGTGACACGGAAGGAGAACTTCTGTGGTTGTACTTCTTTTAAAAACCCCGAGTAAAGACAGTAAATTTATTGTAAAGACTCATATCAATCCTGTAAATTGTAACGTAGTAATAGGGATAGTTAATATTCCTAAATAATAGTAGCCTGAAATTGCAAACAGGTATAACTAAGTAAAAAGTAAATGAACCTATTCTTCAAATGGTTTACATAATGTTCTAAATAATCTGTAATATCATAAAAAATTAAAGCCCGGATCCGTGGTATTTTATTAAATATGCAGCTGCATGATTTTGAGCTCATCAGAAGAATGTTTTAAGCAGAATAAAAGCGTTTAGTTTAGAATTTAATCACTAAGTAAGAATCATGAATGTTGTAGCTAACATCTTAGTAACATCCTAATATATCAGAGACCTTGCATTGAAATTTGTAATAAAGAGATGTCTTTGCTAAACCCAAGAGAGTGAGTAAATTTACGAAACCTTAATCTAACTCCTAAACTTTACAGGTTCCTCATTTGTGTGTAAGTAATCAGTACATACAATGGCAGCCGGTTTAATTGACAAGGGCCAATTAAACTGGTTCCCAGTGTTATAATGTCGAAAAGACGAGACGTTATACATTGTCTTCATATTCAAGTGTGAACTGTATATTATCATTGATATTATTTAAATAATTATGTAACCTATCAATTTGCCGTTGTGTGCCTTTATATATTAAAAAGGTGTCGTCAACATATCTGCCATAAAACATTATGTTATCACTGTGTCCGTTATTAGTAAAAATAAAGGAATTCTCGAAATTATTCAGGTATATATCCGCAAGAAGGCCAGAAAGTGGAGAACCCATTGCTAACCCCTCTTGTTGGCTGAAAAAAGTGGCCGTGGTTTTTGAAAAAGTTTCACAGAACATAGACCACCTACATACTTTCACAGTTTGGACTACATTAGATCAAATTTTGCAAAACACCTCATCACAGAGAATCACAATTATACTAATTTTAAAACAAACTTGATACCTCTTCACGTATGCAAGAAAGGGCGACATATGAACGCCCTTAAAGAGTTCGAAATTTACAGAGCTTATAACAATGCTGATACCAAGCCGCGTGTCCTAAACGATCAACTGCTTTTTAAATCGAATATATTGTATGACACTGCTTTGCGTTATTGTCGTGATAAGAGTCAGTCTTGATTCAGTGCGCTGTCAGTCGCCATACGGTGTACACCGTTTAACCGTCGCGCTCGACTTTGTACATTTAAGTATAGTGGTTTTGTTTAATGTGGATTTTAATGTTTTAATTATTCGACAACTATATCATCGTTTGATGATATACGAACACACTTTTAAGTTCTGAGGATGGGACAAGTGTCCCGAAACATGTAAACTTTAGAGTGAAGACATTGTTGCAGAAAGTCACAGACGGTAAGTTACAATATATTTGATTAAACAACACGTGGCTTGGTACTAATTTCGGATTTATTCCTTTTAAATACCATAAAAAGTGCTTAAATTTTATATTTCTCTATAAAGTATGTAATATTCAATCAATAGCAAGGGCAAAATTATAAGAAAAACTACAAAAAACTGCATTTTCCAAAGATTTTATCATTTTTTTAGCTTGTTTACTAGTTCGCAGAACATCAGAATTCTTAAAAATCTTTATAAGACATATAATATTTAATCAATTTTGCTAATATACACTATAAAACTGAATAATTCACATAAAGTAATGTTTCCTTTACCAGTGTATAATTTTATTATGTACTAGCGAGTACCCGGCATGCGTTGCAATGCCACTCAAAGAAAGAAAGTGTTTGTATATATATAATATATAAAGACTTCGTTCGCGTGGTCTTCAATTTAATGCGATAATATATTTAGAACAGAATCTATTCCATTGGGTTGCCATAGTAACCAGATCTAATAAGTTAGTTTTTTAAGACTCCACAGGACCCCCCAGAGGATCGTATCGAAAAAAACATCTGTCCTATGTTGGTTCTCCCGTTGCGTAAAATATTTGTGCCAAGTTTGGTTGAAATCGGTCCAGTGGTTTAGGAGGAGATGTGGAAGACCCCAAAGAACCCCCAAAAGAACCCCATCGAAAAAACACCTATCCTATGTTGGTTCTCCCTTTGCGTAAAATATTTGTGCCAAGTTTGGTTGAAATCGGTCCAGTGGTTTAGGAGGAGATGTGGAAGACCCCAAAGGACCCCCCGAAGTATCATATCGAAAAAACACATCTCCTATGTTGGTTCTCCCGTTGCGTAAAATATTTGTGCCAAGTTTGGTTGAAATCGGTCCAGTGGTTTAGGAGGAGATGTGGAAGACCCCAAAGGACCCTCCAATGGACCCCGTCGAAAAAAACACCTATCCTATGTTGGTTCTCCCGTTGCGTAAAATATTTGTGCCAAGTTTGGTTGAAATCGGTCCAGTGGTTTAGGAGGAGATGTGGAAGACCCCAAAGGACCCCCCAAAGGACCCCCCAAAGGACCCCATAGAAAAAACACCTACCCTATGTTGGTTCTCCCGTTGCATAAAATATTTGTGCCAAGTTTGGTTGAAATCGGTCCAGTGGTTTAGGAGGAGATGTGGAAGACCCCAAGAACCCCCCATAGGACCCCATCGAAAAAAATTCATAAACCTTCGCGGGCGTGCGCACAACAACTCACCGAAGTTTCATCGCAATCGGATGAATGGTATAGGAACGCATACGGGACAAAGAAAGAAAGAAAGAAACAAACATTCATTTTTATAGATATAGATTCTAAAGCATGACTTTTTTTAAAGAAAACACATCTGTATGCCGATAAAAAATATTAAATTTTTTGGGACTCTAAATCCCGTGTTTGCGCGCGCACACACACACACACACACACACACACACACACACACACACACACACACACACACACACACACACACACACACATCGGTCTCCACCATTTGTCATCCGAATAAAACAACAATGTATACACTATCGTTTTATCACCTATGTAACACAATAATTTATACACTGATAAATTTAAACCCTAACTCAGTAATAAAAGTCAACAACATTCATCTAAGTCTTTATTTACAGGTACCTTTTCCAAGTAATTATCCTCGTAACTTCAATTATATTCTATTAGTGAGGAACGAACCGAAGGTTTAATAGAGATCTGCATTTTCGGTAGTTACTCTAGCCACCACCGGAGCTCTCTACTGTCGAATTGTAATGTACTTCTATACATACATCTATGTCACAGTTACAAACTTAACCTTGTATATGACTGTTATTAATAAGATTATCATTCTGTATGTTTTCTAAAGTTATTTGTAATAGTGTTTTGTTTTTACAATATATTAAAATAATATACAATCATATATAATAATATTAATATAAATAGTGATACTAGTTTTTATACCCAGCTCTGTGTATTTACATGTGAGTATACACAGTTATTTATAGTAACATATGAATAATAAAGAATGTACATTTATAAAATTTAATATTGTAAATCTAAATTATACATGTAGAAATTGTATTTACTTTGTATCTGTTTTGCTTGTTTTGTTAACAGACGTTACTAATGATTTATATAGGCTTGATTAACTACATATTTATAAAAGTATTTTAAGGAAATTAAATTGAACATGCTTACGGATTATTATTTTATGTCGAACTGAGTTCTTCCTTGCTTTTACATAGTTCCTAAATCTCTTTAGGGATTAGGTATTTCCTAAAGAAATTTAGGGACTATGAATAATCATAATTGATATAATGCTTAAGTAAGAAAATATATACAAATTGTTTCTGTAAGAAAAAATATACAAATTGTTTCTGTAAGAAAAAATATACAAATTGTTTCTCTTAAGTGGTTTCTGACAGAAATGACTTTTTTTCTAGATATACCGTATCAGATTCAAGTAGAAAGCCTTCATATAAAAAAGCAAAGAGAGATGACTCTACATGCCTTTTGTGTAGTAAACCTCTTCATAAAATAAGTGGACATCATTTACTTATTAATAATCGAGGAACTGCACAGAAAACATTGAATGATTTCAAGATTTTTGTCAAAATTGGAGATAATATATGCTGTAAATGCTATAGTAAACTGAGAGTTAAAAAAAGTAAAGATGTTAAGCAAAGAAATGATTCTTTGCAAAATATGCTGACTGAAGGAAAAGTTGTTTCACCAGAGTTAGAAGAATACGCAGTTAAAGAACCTTCTGAAGTGGCAGAACTCTTTTAAGTACCATCAAGTCAGGGTTCTGAAAAAACTTTGAGCAGTCTAGTTTCAAGTAGCACTGATTATGCAACTGATTCTTCTTATTCACCTGTGGCAGAGTCTACTCATGAACTTGTAGTAATGCCATTTTGACAAACAATTGCAACTCATGGCTCCTGTTTCATTTGTGGATCAAAAAACAACCTTCATGACATTAGTTTTAAAGCAAGAATCCAAGTATTTATTGAGAAGAGAATCTTTATTCCTAAACGGAATAGGTGTTGTTCTGATCATGTAATAGGAAAACAATTTTACTGTGATGAAGTGGAGAAGATTCGTATAAGCTCAGATGAGAGCTCAGTAGAAACTGACGAAGTCTCAACATTTCTGAATGCTTTATCAGCTAGAGTAGATGCTGAGTTGCATGACAAAATTGGTGAATATTCAATTTCAGAAGAACGACTTTATGCACTTACTGGACACTCTTGAGAAAATATTATTTTTCTTCGAAGTATTATGACATCAATGAGAAAGTCAGAAAATCATAGTATCACTCAGGTACTCACAACATTTCTATGCAAGTTAAGAACTGGTCAGTCAGATAACGTACTTTCAGCTATACTTGGCATCGAAAATGAGAAAATTGTTTCTGGATTTATAAACTCGGTTTTAAAATGTTTTAAAAATGAAGTATTGCCAAAACATTTTTGCTTTAAAACTAATACCAGAGAATACTGCTGCAGCTGCAAATAAACTTTACAACTTAAATGGTCGGCTAGGTGTAATTTGTGATGGTACGTATTTATATCATCAAAAAAGTGCCAATAATTTATTCCAACACAAGTTCTACTCAGTACAAAAAAAGAATCCTTATGCAAACCGTTTACTGTTTGCACTACGGATGGATTTATTGTAGATGTTGCTGGGCCGTTCCCTGCTATAAAAAATGATACCCAAATTATACAGAACCTACTCTTCATAGAAAATGGGTTAAAATGTATTTTAAGACGAGGAGATATTTTTATATTAGACAGAGGGTTTAGAGACGTGAAAGAACTGCTGGAAAAAATGGGTTATATTGTTTACATGCCAGCTTTTAAAGGGAAAAGTAAACAACTAAGTACGGAAGATTCAAACCAATCAAAGTTCGTAACAAAAATTAGATGGGTTGTTGAAGCTGTGCATGGAGTTATAGGCCAAAAATACAAACTTTCACATAATCAGTTTCACGATTCTCTTCTTCCTGAAGTGAATTCTTACTGCAAATAGCTTGCTTACTGGTAAATCTTTTTGGAAAACGATTGAACTCCAATAAAGGGCTACTTGAATAAATTATCAATAGAAAGAGTTCAACCAATGGTAATATTAATTCACTGGAGGAGGAAGTTGAATCAAATAATTGGAACAGAAAAACTCTACCATTTCAGACAATGTCTGTAACATTACTGTGGAACGTTATAAATTAATGCAATATGTGTAATATATAGATAAAAACTTCAATTATTAATCATAGTTATAGATGTATGATAAGATATGCAATTGTAATACACATAAATGTAAGTAATACGTAGAGTAAAGAATGAACAGGGCGAGGCTTGTGTGCCGACAGTCTGTCACCAGCGAAATAAAAATACAATAGGCGGTTGTACCTAGTATGTCATAAACGCATAAATTGTTTTGTGTATGAAAACAGCAAAAAAACGACATGTACCGTTAGACAAAGCCGGTCGATGTCCTTCAGGAGACAAAAGATGACAGCCTAATAATTATTACAATTTTAGAAAGTAGTTTTTAGCAGCTAAGCGACCACGTGGTAAAAAATAACATGCCCGCACTGTTTAACCAATAAGAAAAAGCGTCAGTTCTGCGCGCATGAAAATAACGAGACAGGAATGGAGAATTTCAAATTCACCGGGGAATATTTCAAACTCTGGCAAATGAAAGTGTCTTCAACCAGAAATGTGGTGATGGAATCAATAGCTAAACTATAAAAAGAGAGACGAAAGCGAAGACGAGGAGTACTTTAAGTAAATTCCAAGACGAGCATGCGAAACCTGCGTAGCTCTATACAAACTAGACTCTATACTTCCGTTAGTAGCTCTATTTAGTAATCTAGCGGAACGTCATAATAGTTTGTTATTTAAACGTATAAATTAGGTCACTAATAATAATAATCGCGAAGTAACACGTTAAAGTATCAAGAAGAGTATTTATTTAGTGCGTATAACGTATGTGAAGGAAGAATATGTCATAAGTGCGCGTAAAGTACGTGTTCGGAAGATATTTCAGATGTGCGTGAGAAGTTGAGTTGAAAGTATATTTATTTATGTGCGTGACGTAAGTACAACGCGAGCGTATATTCAAGTTTAAGAAGTGCTAATCAAGTATGTGTAGTGAAAGTGAAGTGCAATAAGCGAATAGAGCAGCTAATCAAAGTCTGGAATCCTGCAAACAAGTAACATCTAAAAATCTTAACAATTCAGAATTCTAATATATAAACATAGAAAAATTTAATATCTACCATAGTATAACTCATCTCATTTTCAAAAAACCCACACGAGTTCAGATACTAACAATGCAATTTATGTAATATGACATACTAGAAAGGTATTATTAGTAATCACTGTATAATTAAGGGAATGAATTGAATATCATAGTAATAGGAATTTGATATGAGTCATCTATAGATGTCAGATGAATAGAATATAATACTGCAGCTTGTTAACTGAAGAATACAAAATAATAGTAATAGTAAAGAATCATAATACGTTGAAGCTAGTAGTAAAAGTATATTAAACGTATTAATAATGTTCTGTTACATATCATAATGTTATGATAAAATGTCAAATGCCTTAGTTGTAAGAAAATGGAATAATATAGTATATTGGTATCTGAAATAAACGAGTTTTTCTTTCTTAAGAAACCCTGGGATACTCTGCTCTGGCGCCCATTCGAATTAATGAATTACATAATAATGAGTAGACTTATTTAGTAACAGATATTAAAAAATTAAATCATAAATAAAATAAATCATTATAATCGACATCAAAAATAAGAGACCTTAAGATAATCTTTATATTGCCGCCAACAACGTGGTGCAGTAAAAGAAATCTTTATATTTGGCGCTTCCATACGTGGAGCGTCAAGAAATCTTTATATTTGCCGCCCAACTAGTGGAGCTTGATTATAAAATTAAGTAAGCTCGGTAAATTGAGATGAGTAGAGAATAAGAAATAGAATATAAAAATTTAAAATTAATGTAAGAGTAAAAAGTAGAGAATTAAGGAATTTTAATAGAAATAGAAATAGTGAAGCAAAAATGGCAAGTAACTATAATACCAATGATAGTAATGAAGGGGAGTTCGAAGTTAATAACCAGATGGGAGAGACGGGAATACTTGATGAACTAACCGATCACGAAACCGCACCGGTTCCTTCAGAGGCAAGGGGACGGGCAGAAGAAAACATAACCAGCGCAAATCAACATACAATAACAAACAGACATGGTCACAATGCTACAACAATTAACACAACAAATGACAGAAAAATTAACATAACAAATGACGGAAATCACTAAACAAATGACGGAAAACAATAAACAAATGACAGAAATCAATAAACGAACGGAAAAATTGGAAGAAAAATTAACGCAACACATGACGGAAAAACTGGCAGAAAATACCAAGCAGCTAGAAAAAAGAATTGATGATGTTAAAGAGAGCATGCATAAAAACAATATACAATTAAAGAAGGATCTTGAACAGTACATCACACAACAGTTAAACGAGCACAGATTGCAAGTAGAACAACAATTCAGCGAGAATAGGTGCGAGAACCGAGAATTATCAACAAAAGTGAGATCGGAAGCAAAGGAAGTGGTAAATGAAGAGATGAAAACATTTCAAACGCACGTGAACGAACAACTGGAGAGAAAAGAACAGGTAATCCGGCACACGCGAGAAGAAGTCGTACAAGAAATTAACAAGCTAACTAAAAAGGTATATCGAAATAATAAGAAACAAGAAGACCAAATTCAGCAACACAGACAAGAAGTTAACCGTGAAATAAATGAGGAATTAGAAATAAATGCGATGGAAATAAAGATCAACCCAAAGCTAAGGAAACAATTACAAAACATATCACAGTTACAGAAAAACGATGAGAAACTGAATAAAATCATAAATCAATTACAGAGTGATCAGTGCAGTAAACTACACAAGATATATACGTGGTACAACCAAAAATTATACTGTCAGGAGAGGCGGAAATGGAGACTGGTACTGACGAAAGAGCTGGGTGAAGATTTAATTAAGGAGATCCACACAATATATGGTCATATTGGTATTAAAAAAGAAAATTTGAACTAGCCAAAGAATACTTCACGGGGGACAACTTGTCTAAATTTACAAAACGATTGATCCGAAACTGCGAAAGATGCCAAAAATGTAAGGATCACCACAGAAAGGGAATTGGTGAGACCAAACCAATATTACCAAAGGCCCAAGGAGAGCTGGTCAGCATGGATTTCTATGGACCACTACCGACATCAACGGGCGGTGTAAAATATTTATTAATAATTATAGATAACTTTACTAAATATGTAAGATTATATCCCATGAAGAGAGCAACGACTGCCACAACAATTAATAAGTTAAAAGTATATATACAGGAGGTAGGTGAACCAAATGCTATATTAACTGATAATGGAGCCCAATTCACCAGTAAATCGTGGGTGAAGAACTTAATCCACCTTGGGATTAAACCGAAGTACACTGCTATTCGGAACCCATGTACAAACCTAGCGGAAAGGGTAAACAGACAGCTAGGAAATGTTTCGAATACTGGTGGATGGACACCACACAAAGTGGGCTAAATATATTCGATTGGTAGAAAAGAGTATCAATGAAACATATCACAACACCATCGAGATGACACCACACCAGGCTCATTGGGGTCGGAAACCAAAAGGAGTGTGGGAGATGTACGTTGACAAAAAACTGATGAAGGACGAAAGGAAGGTAAACCCAGGTGAACTCTACCAAAATTTGAAAAGAAAGGGTGAGAAGAGAGCGAGGAAACATAATGAAGGGAAAATGCAGCTGAAGTTCAATATTGGAGACCTGGTGCTGATCAGAACCAACCCGATCTCTGAGTTAACAAATAAAATCACTGCAAAATTTTGTGAGCTCTACGAAGGCCCATACAAGGTCAAGGAGGTCAAAGGGGGTGCAACATACGTGGTAGCTGAGGTCGACAACCTTGAATCGGTGCGAGGCATTTTCAACGTCAGGCAGATGAAGCCATACTACCATGGATGAGTCATTATAATTAATAGGGAATTTGAAAATAAATAATATTAAAATTCCTTAACATAAAACAAATTTTGTACGTACCTTAACATAAAAAAAAATATATATGTAAATTTCCTTAACATAAAACAAAATTGTACGTAACTTAACATGAAAATTTATATGTAACTTAACTTAATATGAAAAATTTTGTACGTAACAAATCTAATGAAAAAAAAAAAATTTTATTTTGCTGTGTGTGTGTAAATCCATGTAATGTACTAAGAATAATGTAATTTAAAGGAGATAGTGATTGTTTGAAATGTATGTTAACGTAGCGGGTAAGCAAGGGGGTGAAAAAGTAGTATTATGTAAGGTAGAAGTTAGGGTGGTAAGATGTGAATGACCGCGCCAACCCCCCGAGCGAAAGCGAGAGTGACCACATTGTGAAAGTGTGTCACACCAAAATTGTAAGCAAACCCTTCATTGAATGGTTATGCTGTAAGAGGCATACAAAATGATGTCTCAAATTCTCTAAGGCAATTATAGAGAAATCATTTAGGGGGACAGATGTAACGTTACTGTGGAACGTTATAAATTAATGCAATATGTGTAATATATAGATAAAAACTTCAATTATTAATCATAGTTATAGATGTATGATAAGATATGCAATTGTAATACACATAAATGTAAGTAATACGTACAGTAAAGAATGAACAGGGCGAGGCTTGTGTGCCGACAGTCTGTCGCCAGCGAAATAAAAATACAATAGGCGGTTGTACCTAGTACGTCATAAACGCATAAATTGTTTTGTGTATGAAAACAGCAAAAAAAACGACATGTACCGTTAGAAAAAGCCGGTCGATGTCCTTCAGGAGACAAAAGATGACAGCCCAATATTTATGACAATTTTAGAAAGTAGCGTCGTTTTTAGCAGCTAAGCGACCACGCGGTAAAAAATAACGTGCCCGCACTGTTTAACCAATAAGAAAAAGCGTCAGTTCTGCGCGCGTGAAAATAACGAGACAGGAATGGAGAATTTCAAATTCACCGGGGAATATTTCAAACTCTGGCAAATGAAAGTGTCTTCAACCAGAAATGTGGTGATGGAATCAATAGCTAAACTATAAAAAGAGAGACGAAAGCGAAGACGATGAGTACTTTAAGTAAATTCCAAGACGAGCATGCGAAACCTGCGTAGCTCTATACAAACTAGACTCTATACTTCCGTTAGTAGCTCTATTTAGTAATCTAGCGGAACGTCATAGTAGTTTGTTATTTAAACGTATAAATTAGGTCACTAATAATAATAATCGCGAAGTAACACGTTAAAGTATCAAGAAGAGTATTTATTTAGTGCGTATAAAGTACGTGAAGGAAGAATATGTCATAAGTGCGCGTAAAGTACGTGTTCGGAAGATATTTCAGATGTGCGTGAGAAGTTGAGTTGAAAGTATATTTATTTATGTGCGTGACGTAAGTACAACGCGAGCGTATATTCAAGTTTAAGAAGTGCTAATCAAGTATGTGTAGTGAAAGTGAAGTGCAATAAGCGACATAGAGCAGCTAATCAAAGTCTGGAATCCTGCAAACAAGTAACATCTAAAAATCTTAACAATTCAGAATTCTAATATATAAACATAGAAAAATTTAATATCTACCATAGTATAACTCATCTCATTTTCAAAAAACCCACGCGAGTTCAGATACTAACAATGCAATTTATGTAATATGACATACTAGAAAGGTATTATTAGTAATCACTGTATAATTAAGGGAATGAATTGAATATCATAGTAATAGGAATTTGATATGAGTCATCTATAGATGTCAGATGAATAGAATATAATACTGCAGCTTGTTAACTGAAGAATACAAAATAATAGTAATAGTAAACAATCATAATACGTTGAAGCTAGTAGTAAAAGTATATTAAACGTATTAATAATGTTCTGTTACATATCATAATGTTATGATAAAATGTCAAATGCCTTAGTTGTAAGAAAATGGAATAATATAGTATATTGGTATCTGAACTGAACGAGTTTTTCTTTCTTAAGAAACCCTGGGATACTCTGCTCTGGCGCCCAACCGAATTAATGAATTACATAATAATGAGTAGACGTATTTAGTAACAGATATTAAAAAATTAAATCATAAATAAAATAAATCATTATAATCGACATCAAAAATAAGAGACCTTAAGATAATCTTTATATTGCTGCCAACAACGTGGTGCAGTAAAAGAAATCTTTATATTTGGCGCATCCAAACGTGGAGTGTTACGAAATCTTTATATGTCTTCTAAAGAAATACTAGATTTTCCTAAGATGACGTTAGATGATTTGAATATATTTTTTACTGGAACCTACCAATTATCGCAAGCTGTTTTGTACCTGGCAGAATTGTTAGAAGAAGATGGTTCTTTTCAAGTCAACATGTTAAAATTAATCCACAAACAGTAAAAAATATAAATCTTATATACATTACGATAAGTATAGTGTTGGGATACAAGGTATCAAGGGTTACTGTTGCAATTGTGCAAATGGTAAGTAACAGAACAGTTGGATGTTGTTCACATCTTGCTGCCATAATTTATTACTTGTCATATGGGCGATACCTCTCAAGAATTATTCGGCCTGCAGAAATGCTCTCAAAATTGTTCGATATTGAAGATGTTAACGCGGTTATACAAGAAGACAGTGATGAGGAAGATTGACTATGTACTATAAACATATGAATAACTGTAATTTTGTTATATTTTTACATGAAAAATATGTATATGTATGTATGTGTGTATACACACACAAACACGGGATTTAGAGTCCCAAAAAATTTAAATTATAAAAAAATTTAATATTTTTCATCATACAAATGTGTTTACATTACTTTAAAAAAAGTCATGCTTTAGAATGCATAATAAAATTATACACTGGTAAAGGAAACATTACTTTATGTGAATTATTCAGTTTTATAGTGTATATTAGCAAAATTGATTAAATATTGTATGTCTTATAAAGATTTTTAAGAATTCTGATGTTCTGCGAACTAGTAAACAAGCTAAAAAAATGATAAAATCGTTGGAGAATGCAATTTTTTGTAGTTTTTCTTATAATTTTGCCCTTGTTATTGATTGAATATTACATACTTTATAGAGAAATATAAAATTTAAGCACTTTTTACGGTGTTTAGAGTCCCATAAAAATAAAATTATTAAAAACTTTGAAAATTACCCAAAATTGCTAAAAATGGCCTAGAAAGGTTCTTTTTTTAGTCTTTAGTGTAATTTTTGCCCTTGCTGACAATCAAATATTGTATAATTTTTAGAGAAATATAAAATTAAAGTGTTTTTTTAAGGTAGGTATAGTCACACAAAAATTTAAATCATCAAAAACTTGGAAAACTAACCTAAAAATTCAGTTTTTTGTATTTTTCGCTATGGCCCACCACTTCAAAAATTCTGAAAAAATTAGGGCATCAAATATGTATCAAAATACAACTATCTATGCAAAAAAAAACTTTTGTACCACTCTACCGGTCAGAAATGTGGCGGTTTTGTACTTTTCACATGGAATAACACAAGGAAATATTCAGTAGGGCAGATGGTAATTTTTTATATGTTCATTTGATATTATATATAGTATCAGGGGGGCCCGAATGGGATGCGCAGTACGCGTTCTGAATCCACGCTACAGCACATGATGTCACCTTGGAGGCGGAATTCAGTTTTATTTATATTCGTACTCTGTGGCGGAATTACTGCTTGCCTAGTATTGTTACATTGTTGTTATATAGGTGTTATCTGGGTGTTATAAATTGTGAGTTTAATCACTGTTAATTTATGCGTTTGTTCGTAGGTGTAGCAATACAGATTTAGAACAAATACGTGTAGTGTTTTGCAAAAAAAAAGTGGTACAGAACTGTTTAAATTTAAATATTGTTCGCATGACATTTCACAAGAACGTTTCGACAGTAACAGAGTTAGGTTACCAGTATGTTTGTAGGTGTTTACGAAAATTTAATTATTTTCAATTACCTTTCTTAATTTTCTATTTATTCTTTTGTTTGTTGACATAGTTTTGGGTTTTTTAATATGTGTATTTTTTTTGTTGACATTGAGGTAAACGTTTTATCATTTGTTTTTTTTTTTGCCGTTGTTTTGTTGTTTGTTGAACATAGCTATTACTTTAGTTGTTGTACTTTTATTCTTGTACAGTTACTTTCTCTTAATTTTCTATTTATTATTAGATTTCTTGTTGCTTGTTGTTGCGATAAGTTTTTAGTTTTCAAGGCGTATTCGTTTTTTGTTGTGACACCAAGGTAAACTTTGTTGTTTCGTCTCATTTTGATTTTCCGTTATTGAACATAGCTATTATTTCCATTGTTTGAACTTACTCTTGTCCTTATTTTACTGTCAATATGCCTTTGTGTGCTGTAGCCGGTTGTAATTCACACAACAAAAGAATGAAGGGGACAGATATTAAATATCATTCATTTCCAAAAGACCCCAAAGTACAAAAAATATGGATTTCGAAGTGGTACAGAAAAGATAATATTAATATTTCAAATGCTACGGTTTGCTCAAAACACTTTTCTACAACAGATTATGTTCGTGACTTACGTGCTGAGTTAATGAATATACCATCAAGAAGACTTCTCAGAGAAGATGCTGTCCCCCATGTGAATCTTCCCGTTGTCATCACTGCTTGTAATGACGGTATGCCTTGCCGCAGTGATGATAATACAGGGGTATCACGCGTTCTTGAAAGTAATAAAGTCAGTGGCAGAAGAGAGAGAGATGTGATGCGAGAGAGGTCAGGAAAAGAGCCTTAAAAACCATATCGGCTTTGTCACCCAAAAAAATTAAAATGGACCAAAGCACTATTACAAACTGCGAGCTTGAGCTCAAGGATGTACAATCACTTAAGAAGCATGTAAAAAAGTTGGAAAGTGAAAACCGTTTTTTGAAATCTATGTGCGGGACTTTCAAGCTGAGAAATACACTTCTGAAGGAACAGAGAACGGTTGCTCTTGAAAATTTAAAACGTCAAGACGAGAATCTGGAAAAACTTGTTGAAGATAAGATAAAAAAAGTTTTAGGACAAATTTTTACTGAAACACAAATTAACTGCTTACTGTCAAATAAAAACCGTCCAAAATGGAACTCTGAAGACATCGCAAAGGCAGTTACAATACGCACTGTATCAAGAAAATGTTACTTGTTCTTGAGAAATAAATGTGGTTTTCCCTTGCCAGGACTATCGACTTTGAAGAGATGGACATCTGCTTCATTTTGCTGTCAGCCGGGCATATTCCATGATGTTCTGTGTTTCATGAAAGCCCAGGTGAACACACTGACCACTGCTGAAAGAATGTGTGTTATTTCTTTTGACGAAATGAATGTAGATAGTAGCATCAGTTACAATCAGAAGGAAGATCGTGTTGTAGGGCCTCACAGCAATTGTCAGATTGCCATGCTTCGTGGCCTCGTAGCTGGTTGGAAGCAGCCAATATATTATGATTTTGATGTCCAAATGTCGGCTGAATTGTTAAAAAACATTATTTGTTGCGTGGAAGACATAGGGTACAATGTTGTTGCCACTGTAGCAGATCTAGGGACAAAAAATCAACGAGTGTGGAATGAACTAGATGTAATGTATACAAATTCGTGGTTCCCAAACCCACACAACGTAGAAAAAGTCATGGGTTTTCGCAGATGTTCCCCACCTTTACAAGCTTTTACGAAACCATTTTCTAGATGACGGTCTGACACTCTCCGACAACAAAGACATCACAAAGACGACCGTTGAAAAATTGTTGGCATTGGATAATGGTGAATTCAAATTGTGCCCTAAGCTCTCACATGTCCATCTCACCGTCAAAGGTAGGGAACGTCAGCGCATTTTTGGCAACGCAGTTATTCTCAAACACAACGGCTGAAGCAATTCGATATTTATTTCCTGAAGAAGAACATGTGGCTAAATTTTTTAAACTGATTAACGATTCTTTCGATATTTTAAATTCAAGAAGATGTGTAAATAATAAACCTTTGGCTACCGGGTATGGCACTCACCACGAAGTACAAGAAGGCGTACTTAAAAAAATGTATACTTGTTGTGAAACAATGCGTGTAGGAAAATCTCTGAATTTGTTGCCATTTCAAAAAGGTTTCATGATAACCATCAACTCGTTATTTGGCCTTTTTAGTCATATACGAAAAAACAATCTTAAATATATTTTAACTGCAAGACTAAATCAAGACTGCCTGGAAAATCTTTTCTCCCAAATACGAGGCATTGGGCAGTTTTTTATTAACCCACCACCGACAGAAGTTAAACATCGACTTTGTTTGCTTTTGGTGGGTCAAAATACAAATAAAATACCTTTTTCGAAGGAAGCGCCTGTTGTCCAAGATGATGATCAGGCAATTATGACTTCTCATTTCTTCCAAGGTATCTTACCTGACATGACCGAGCAGCTATCTATGATTGAAGGGTCAACAGAAATGCAAGATTTCTCCTTGTCATTTAGTGCAGACGTTGACGTTCCTGCGATCAGTGATGGAGCAGACTGCTCTACTGAGGGGTTCCGCTACCTAGCTGGCTACATTGCCTATTGTGGGAGAAAGCATGATCCTACAATGGGAACACCTTCAGAAAATGTATATCCCCCTCCCGTTGGTACTTCTGCTGGAGGCTGGATAGAGTTTTTATCTCGAGGAGGTCTTCTTGTTCCTTCAGAAGACTGGGTGCACAAGATTTCACAGTGTGAAATAATTTTTAGGGACATCAATGGGCCGGATAGTTTGTATAAAAGTAAAAATATTATAAAAAAATATGACTACAAGAATTTTAAGTAAATTTCCTGAGATGCCAACAGAAGTTGTAAAAATATACACCAGGATGAGAATGTTCATTCGCCTTCATTTCATGAATGGCCGCATGAAATCAGCAGAAGCACAGAAGAAAAAATCACGCCAGTGGCACGCATCGTCCATAGTTAAACCCACACATTAATTAATATATTTCTACTTTTGTATTAATTAGGATGGTATTATAGGCATCACTGTTCTTTGCAGGAAGGCGGAACTTAGACAGCCGCTGTCTGGTTTGGACTTTGAACTGAGTAGAGGTCTGAACTGGCCAGTGGACTCTGGGTTCCGTCTATAAACAAACGGGTTCAATGTATAATTAGCCCACAATTTTTAAACCGCCTATATTCTGTAAAATTAAAATTTTAAATTAATTTTGTACAGAATATACCTAGTCCCAAGCCTAGATAAAGCTTGAGGGGAAGTTGTGGTTGAAAAAATACATGAGCACATGAGCGCTACCAAATAATGATATATTTTCATCAAATTATAAGGAATACTATGATGAAAAAAGAGAAATTATAAAGCCTATTATACTGCAATTTGAATTCTAAAGTCTAACATGGGCTTTAAAAAATTATAAAAAAAGGGTGTAGAAAATAGGAACTAAAAATAGTACAAAGAGCATTTAATTGTCATTACTTTCAATTTTTTCAAACCGTGTCTATTGTATGCAGGCGAACGGAAACGTTCTAACAAATAAGTGTATAGTTTGATAAAACGAGTCACTTCTGTAATTAGTCTATTAAAATTTGCTTCATTAGTATTCAGGCTTTGTTTATATCGGTCTAGACTGATCTAATTACTAAATTTAATTTTTAGCAAGGTGTTTCGTTATTATTTTTTCGACTATCAATCGGTTTATTAAAAATTATGTACAGGAAATCCGTACTGCTTCTTCAGTTCCTATACGATTAATATTAAAAGCGTACACATTTAAATTACGCAAACATTCGCTTCATATAACATTATTACATACTTCATTCAATAAAATAAGTTCGTAAATAAAAATATAAATAACAAACAAACTGTAGTTAATAAAAAAAACAACATATTTGTATTGAGAGGTATTTACCGCGCAGCTCGTTACTCGATGGTGACGTCATTTCAACAGCCAATAGCAATTCGTTTCGGATCGGGCCCAACCTTATAGTATAGTAGAGCTCTGAGCTATTTGCACCCGCCATCTTTGCTCCGAGACTTTTAAATGTAACATAGCGGAAGCAATGTAAGCACGCTGTGCGTTGCATTATTTAATGTAGATTATGTATGTAAATATTAATATTTTTACATATCAGGGTTTATAACCTTAGTGTACTAATTTGATTTATGTATTACACATGAATATGTATAATAATCATCTCATCTTGTCAGTGAAAACAAGGTTACAATCAGTTTCTCGCGTTGAGAGTAATGTCAGCTTCGTCAGATGCAACTGTTTTGTCCCAACCTGAATCCAGTATACAAACGTTATCATTTGATAATTTGTGTGGTATATTCGAACATGCAAATGTGTACAATGCTAACGCGACATTTTACATTGCGGTAAGTACCACTCGAGTCGTAAAAAAGCATGCATGTTCTGAATGCTTAGCGTTTCTTTCCAATGATAATTTGCCAAAAACCGAATTTATTGAAAAAAGCAAAATGTTTACCATTGTAGCACGATTTATAAATTAATTACATGTATATTTTAATAAATAAATATGCATTTTTGCAAATTGTTGCAATTAATATTATTTAAAATGTGATGTAAAAACTGTCATTCAGACCATTTATAATTCTGGAATTCTCAATCAATATTGTTTTTCTCCAAATAATCACCAACGTCAGGGATGAAACTGAAAAATTTGAAAATATCGTGCCATTTGATTTGATTTGATTACAAGAATACTAACCTTTTATAGATCCTTAAGTATAGTAACCTTGATTTGAACCTAAAAAATACGATCCATTTGTTTCCTTAACGTCTTAACAGAAATCGAGAAAAAACAATAAATACAGAAAAAAGGCAATTTTACCCCAACCCCCTTGGAGCAGAGTGGAAGGGGGGTAACAACTATCCGGCTTCCCGCGCTAACCTAGCGATCAGCTGTTGTTGGCGCGTAACGTCACTGGTGGAAGAAAAACGCGCGAGTCTTGATTTACCATGCAATCTTACCTGAGACAATGTCCTACTTAGCATCTCTCTGCTGTTTACACGAAATATTAACAATCATTGTAATGAGCTATTCATATAGAAAAAGGATTAAACAACAAGATTAAATGGTTTGCGGCAAAAAATAATGGTAAAATCTATTTCTACATTTAATAGAAAAGTAAGCAAGTCTGTCCACATATAACATTGACAAAATGGCACAAGATGTAAAATTAAGTCGGAAAGGAGGCGATATTATATATATATATATATATATATAATTTTTTATTATTCGTTAATTTTATATTAATAGAATTATTTCGATTGTTATTAATTTACTTAGAAACCTCTGATGATACTGATATTTTTCAGTGAAACGTGCGTCAGGTGTTAAAAAGAATATACGAAATTATACTACTTGCAGAAGAAACAAATTGAAAACATCACAAATTATATATATATATACATGTATATATATAATATGCCTGCGTGGGTGGGTGCGCGTACGTGCACACGCGTGCGCGCATGAGTGCGTGTATAAACATTTCTATGTAGTATAATATATTTGAAACAAGCTTCCAATTATTATAATCAATATCATAATCATTTTCTTTATCTACATTTTCATTGTTATAACGTTAAAAACTGAAGCTAGTACGTTTAGTTGTAAACATAAATACTTTTATTAACGAAATGAAAATGATTATTTAGTTGATACATACCTTCATAGGTGACTTAAATTTTTGAAGACGAAGCTACCCAGAGCCGACTCTTTGTTGCTGCATACTTTTCAAGTGACTTGAGTTTGAGCTGTTTGTTCAGATGGCGGATTCTGATGAATGTTCTTGTCCTGACGTACAGACGAATGACTTTCTCGTCCACCTCTGGAAATTTAGATTTGAGTAAGGTGACCAAATAAGAGATAACTTTCACTTGTTTTGATACTGTACGTCCGTGGAAAGAAGTAAAAACTATCTCAAACTGAATCAGTTTTTGTAACCACTCGTCTGACGGATGGGTAAGCCCCCCCTTTGATATACCGGTAATCGATATCCAGTCATGACTATGTTCCCCGGAAAGACACAATGTTTCGCCTCTCACACCTAGACTTTCATCAATGAAGCGGCACTTGAATGCGATGTACCCGGCCAGATATTTTAAGGCATCTTGAGGAACATCGTTGTCACTTGCAGACGGTGCCAAGTCCTCTGTTTTTAACAATTCTGCTTCGTCGGTGTCATTATTCGGAGAACTTGGTATTAACGTATGTTCAACTATGTCTATGCATAGTTCATTGGTAACAAACTGGATGAAATCCTCGTCAGAGTCATTTGATTCCATAACTTCGGTGGAATGAATGCTACCATCCTCAGCCACAGACGCACTTCCAGATAACGGTATATCGTCCGTGCTACCCATTGAAAGCAAGAGCCGAATTCTGTTGCGCACTTCAAAGGGAGTGGGATTATTATAAAAGACGCCTAATCCCCGAATTCGTGAACAAAAGTTTTCAAGGCAATCTTGATTGAATCTAGCGGTCAAAATGTACGTTGGACGTGTGTGCTACGATTCATCAGATGACGTAATTCTGGGGCCCCACAGTAATGTTCAGGTGGTCATGATTAGAGGTCTGTTTGCCAAGTGGAAGCAACCCATTTATTATGATTTTGATGTGACCATGACAGATGTATTGCTTAAAAGCATTATCAGTGCCGTTGAGAGCAGTAATATTCATGTAGCGGTTGTGACGTGTGATATGGGGGGAAAGAATTCAAAAGTCTGGAAGGAATTAGGTGTAAACACAGAAATAAATTTCTTCATTAACCCAACTACAAACGATAAGGTGTGGGTTTTCTGTGACGTACCTCACCTTTTGAAGCTGCTTAGAAATCATTTTCTTGACCACGGGTTGTTACTTTGCGACGGCACTGAGCTTAAAAAGGATACAATCGAAAATCTGTTACAGCAACAGAAAGGAGAATTGACGATTTTACCCAATATTAGTCAGATACACCTTAACGTAACTGGTCGATCTCGTCAAAATGTAAGATTTGCTGCACAGTTGTTTTCTAATCGTACAGCAAAGGCGCTGAAGTATGTTGCAAATAAAGAGCGCGAAAGCAGCTTCATCGAACTGGTAAACGATGCATTTGAAGTTTTAAACTCGAGACTTCCAAAAGACCAGAAAACGCCCCTCAGAAGTGGGTACGGCATGAATTTAAGGAGCCAAGAAAATACTTTAAAAAGGTTTTTGGAAGTAATAACTAACATGCGAGTAGCAAGTAAAAAACGTTTACTACCTTTTCAGAAAGGTTTCGTTATATCTTTAAATTCATTGTTCGGCCTTTATGAACAAATGACAATGATTCATGGGGTGACGTATATTTTGACCGCTAGATTCAATCAAGATTGCCTTGAAAACTTTTGTTCACGAATTCGGGGATTAGGCGTCTTTTATAATAATCCCACTCCCTTTGAAGTGCGCAACAGAATTCGGTTCTTGCTTTTAACGGGTAGCACGGACGATATACCGTTATCTGGAAGTGCGTCTGTGGCTGAGGATGGTAGCATTCATTCCACCGAAGTTATGGAATCAAATGACTCTGACGAGGATTTCATCCAGTTTGTTACCAATGAACTATGCATAGACATAGTTGAACATACGTTAATGCCAAGTTCTCCGAATAATGACACCGACGAAGCAGAATTGTTAAAAACAGAGGACTTGGCACCGTCTGCAAGTGACAACGATGTTCCTCAAGATGCCTTAAAATATCTGGCCGGGTACATCGCATTCAAGTGCCGCTTCATTGATGAAAGTCTAGGTGTGAGAGGCGAAACATTGTGTCTTTCCGGGGAACATAGTCATGACTGGATATCGATTACCGGTATATCAAAGGGGGGGCTTACCCATCCGTCAGACGAGTGGTTACAAAAACTGATTCAGTTTGAGATAGTTTTTACTTCTTTCCACGGACGTACAGTATCAAAACAAGTGAAAGTTATCTCTTATTTGGTCACCTTACTCAAATCTAAATTTCCAGAGGTGGACGAGAAAGTCATTCGTCTGTACGTCAGGACAAGAACATTCATCAGAATCCGCCATCTGAACAAACAGCTCAAACTCAAGTCACTTGAAAAGTATGCAGCAACAAAGAGTCGGCTCTGGGTAGCTTCGTCTTCAAAAATTTAAGTCACCTATGAAGGTATGTATCAACTAAATAATCATTTTCATTTCGTTAATAAAAGTATTTATGTTTACAACTAAACGTACTAGCTTCAGTTTTTAACGTTATAACAATGAAAATGTAGATAAAGAAAATGATTATGATATTGATTATAATAATTGGAAGCTTGTTTCAACTATATTATACTACATAGAAATGTTTATACACGCACTCATGCGCGCACGCGTGTGCACGTACGCGCACCCACCCACGCAGGCATATTATATATATACATGTATATATATATAATTTGTGATGTTTTCAATTTGTTTCTTCTGCAAGTAGTATAATTTCGTATATTCTTTTTAACACCTGACGCACGTTTCACTGAAAAATATCAGTATCATCAGAGGTTTCTAAGTAAATTAATAACAATCGAAATAATTCTATTAATATAAAATTAACGAATAATAAAAAATGATGTATATATATATATATATATAATATCGCCTCCTTTCCGACTTAATTTTACATCTTGTGCCATTTTGTCAATGTTATATGTGGACAGACTTGCTTACTTTTCTATTAAATGTAGAAATAGATTTTACCATTATTTTTTGCCGCAAACCATTTAATCTTGTTGTTTAATCCTTTTTCTATATGAATAGCTCATTACAATGATTGTTAATATTTCGTGTAAACAGCAGAGAGATGCTAAGTAGGACATTGTCTCAGGTAAGATTGCATGGTAAATCAAGACTCGCGCGTATTTCTTCCACCAGGCGACGTCAGAGCGAAGCAACCAATGGGAGCGTAATTGGCCGGAGTGGCCTACCTTATTATTCTAGTTACTTTGCTGCAGTGTAATATTTTGAGGTGTACTATACATTTATAAACTTAAACAAAGGATTTTTTTGTAGGAGCATTTTACCCACCTATCTTAATGGAGGGGGGTACCCTTTCCAAGCGCGTTTTTGGTGTAGTCGTGTAGTGTAGACTTACGGATATATGACAAGTTATTATGTACTACGTTATGCCTGTAATATTATACATTTAATTTATGGAGTAACAAATTTTTAAGTAATTCAAACAGTAAACATCCAAACGCCATTATATAGTTCAACAAAAGATTAAAATTACACAGATTTTTTACGATCACCTGTTAGTAATGTTGCGATTATTAACATTTATTACAATAACTAATAATTTATTTGATAGGTATATATCGTATGCTGATGTAAACGCTGTACAAATGCTTAAACAGTGAATTTAATATATAATTTACAGTGTTTAATGGCCATATAACGTTCTCCAATACCTACGTTTCTCCTCCTATCTGCAGCTGATTTTTAACGGAACACGCGTCTTATCTAGAACTCGCGGCATTTTAAATGGTAAATTTCAATTTGTGCGAGTGTAAATCGTACGTTTTAATTTTTCTATTAATCTATGAAATGTAACGATTTCAGTAATTTGTTACTTGTGTGTTTCCATTACTTGGATTTAGAATGAGTGATATCAAGTCTGTAATTAAGCTTCTATGTCACATTTTACAAACTTTTACGAAAGTAAATTTAAAAGCAGAACATTTTAGGTTAGGTAAATTCAACATAAAAGATGCGAACTGTGTAAGTAAATAATTATAATGAATTTCTGTTGATTTTATAAACTATGATACTGCGTAAACTACGATGTTACACTTAGTATTCTTTAAAAGAACTGTGTTACAAAGTAGTCATTATTCTCACTTTAGCTATGTTATTTACAGATAGACCAATCTACATTTGAATGTGGATACCATAAACATTTGTCAATAAATAATGACCACAGTTACTTCTAAAATGTTATAGTAACCTCATAGTTTGTCATTTAGTAACTGTAATTAACAAGAAGTTAATATTAAAACTTATTATGTACGTTTTAACATTAAAAAAGTGATTTATTGTGTTACTGAATTAACTACAAATTTTGATGTCGTCAATTGAAATACCTCAAGAGTTTGTTTAAATATGTATATCAGTTATGGAAAATTTTTAAAAATCATCTGTACAGACAGTTTACATAAGAGGGTACGTAGTGTGCAGAACTTTATCCGTAGAAAGTAGTAGAAAAGAACTTAATTTTCATTGTCGCATACTTTTTTTCATATAACTGATGAAGTTCTAACAATGAAATAATTACAGGTAATAATTACATATCATAAATACCTAATACATAACCTTTTAATATCATAAATACCTAACCTTTTAATTTTTGTGGTTGTCTTGATTTTGAATATTTTGCTGTAACATGTTCATTGTCTACTTTTTGGAAGTGCAGGACTTTCGATCAAACATGGTGGCTCAATACACAAATATTGTAGGAAACTGTGTCAGGTAGGCAACTGAGCATCTATTTGTCAGCTGCTATGTCTGACCAGAATTTCTGTATGCCCTATAGCAGTGCAAGGCCTGGTACCTTTACTAATATGTCACATCTTAGATTAACAGGATATCAGCCCTTAATGAAAAAGTAAAAGGTGGAGAAGGTCCATGAGGATGCATTAACCTCATCTGGACTTCATCTGTATTTTCACATGTATTTAAGACACATCCAGTTGACATCATATACAAGCCACAGTCTCTCTAAAGGGGTTTCATTCAGCATCTTGCTCCATCCCCAAGAGCCATGTACATCTGTCCAGGACATTGTCCACTACCAATCCACACACTATACTATTTTGCACACTATCTTTCTACAATCTTCATCCCCTTTTCTGTCTCTCAAGTGGTGTTCATTTAAATATCCAGTTTGGTCATCATTCATCCCCCATTCTCATGACATAACCAAACCACTGCAGCCCTTTGTTTTCAATATGAGTTACTGTGGTCTTTCCCGCTCAAATCTGTCTTATGATCTCATTACAGATTGTTTGTGGTCTCAATACCCTTGCACTACATCTCAAGTAGTCCATCTTGAGAGCATTTATTCCCCTTTTAGATGCCTGCAGCATTCAGGTTCCACAATTCTGATCCATAACTTATCACTTACTCCACCATTTACTTCTCAGTAGGTTTTTTTACAAGCCATGAATCGAAATAAACCAAGAAACTAAACTACATTGAAGCTAATATTGTAGTCCAAATGATTGTTTAAATTATTATTTCACTTTTTATTGTTTATTTACTATAAATAATATGTGAGTTGTAATGTTTTGATTATTAATGAATTAAATTGCAACTTCCACTTACCTTTTGATTCTTGATCTGGCCTGATCTCTAAGTGTGGACTAACCCCGTTCGTACGGCGAACTTAACAGTACAGCAAGTGAAATAAGGTGTTTGAAATGATTTTATTTAACAAAGTATATCATTTAGCAGATAATATTTTATTTTACGATTACTAAACATCTCTTCTTTCCACTACCTTCCATGTATAAAATATAAAAAAATATTAATCTTTCCACATGATTTTTAACTTTTGAAGTACATTGTTATAATTTTTAACATGATAGACATCTTACGTAAGAACAAAATTTACTTACAGGCTAGGAAGACCATTCATTATCCAGTTTGCCCATTCATTCCATTCACACAAATTTTTACATACCCATAATTTTAGAGCGCTCGTTGAATTAGTAAAATTAATTAAATGGGGAAATAGCTCGTTGATTGCCTAACTCTTGGCGCCTCTGATAACCACGTGCCGCACTACAGATTTGTTCGAAAGTTTTTCACATGTTTCACTTTCCGGTCTCCACGGTACGCATTTCGAGCTGAGAAGTTGTTTAAGTTACATTTTCACTCTTTATATGTATTAGAAAATTTTTTCTTCGTGCACGAACTATTTGATGAACCCCGGCCGGGGGAAGTGTGTCGTCAACTGATTTAACTACTTTTTCATTTGTAATAATAAATAAAACTTAGCCCGGCCGGCGACGCACACCACCACCGGCGTCCGCTGCACTTAGTTCTTGTTCGCCCACTGCTGAAACGGCGGGTAATTAAATCCCCACCTTGTCTGATTGTTTCCGGGCACATACACGGCCACTGCGATTACACAGCTTTTCGTTACCGTTTAGGTAGCATGGTTTTGCATTGGGCACTGGCGTCGACGATGCTGACTGGCGAAAATAGTGAGGCTGTGGAAGGCGTGGCCTCTAAGAGTATCCGTCAGCAATGAACCGCATGGAACAAAGTTTTCGTCTCTCGCCATTTTTCATGGCGTCCCTTTGGAGTCTGATCTGCGTCGTCCACGCGCGCATGTTCATGTTGCGCGTCTTTGTACGTGCCTCAATGCTTAATTACCGCCGGGTGTTTAGACTAGGCATCGCATTCCATTGCCAACTCGCCGTTCACAATCTCACTTCATTGTTCCGTGGACGACAATTTCACTTCACATAGGGACTGACCGTGCAGAGGGAAAATATAATATTATAATTTTTTAATAAAATGAAAACCCTTCCCTTTAGCCCCGTTACAATACCCCCCCCCCCAATGAGAGATCTTCTGTCGAAACGGAAGAAATCTCATTGCTAAACCCTTAAGAGGATCGGTGAGGATATGGTGCCAACAACCCCCCATTAGTTCTAACACATCATGGGTAAACTACCCCCCTGGCTCGGCTACTATGGCTGCACCTGAACGAGATTACTGGACTTCTCTATTCGAGATCCCAACACCATAAAATCGCACAGACACGCACCTAACCCTCTAACATACCGCCCCAAAATCCAAACCCCTGGTCTTATACCATGCCAGATCCTCAACCGATATGTTCCCCCTTTTCATGCACACTGGGTCGCCTTCAGCAATACTGGGTGCATACAGATACTCATTAATATATTCTAACTATCTTTAGTTTCAAATGCAAAATTTCGTTAAAATTAAAATCAAACTGGCTTATTACCATTACTTTCTCAAAACTCAACATAAAAATCCTTTATCTGAAGCTATGACTTTTCTTCATTACTCTCAATAATCAGAAAAACAAATAAATTGAACATCTAATTAAAACATAAACTCATTTATCATAACATTTGATTATACATATATACTAAACAATACAATTCAATAAAAACATTAGTACTACACATAAACAATAATACACTTGAAATTTAAAACCTCAACTAGATGGTAGGCACAAAATCAAAAATTTTTTTTAATATACTTTTCTCAATGTTCAGAAAATTTAAAATTATTTAAATCCATTAAACAACAAAATTTACATCACTTCATTGCCAAAACTAGTCTAGTTTATAACATCAACCATCAGCTGATCAAACTGGGTCAAGTCCACAACCTTGACCTATATAGGTTATACATAGGCTACCTCACAAAATACATTAAACATCTTTAAAATTTTTTATCTTCAAACATAGTAACATAATAAAATATGATATTTAAAATTGACATAGCATTATTATAATTAACAATAAAATTGACATTTAAATTACTCAAAATTACACATTTTACAACTTTACTTTATTCTCAAATTCTATTAAAGTTTGTCACTTGTTTCCATTAAGTTTATATTTTTACTATGACTCTCTTTCTTTAACATTCTCAATAAATTTGGGTGACTTAATTATTCATAATCACTTGATTGTATTCACTTGGCATTTATGTATATATAATCTTTCCCCCTCTGACTTTAATATCACTAACAGCTTTAACTAATATGACACCCCTCTCTATCAAAACATCTATCAAACATCTCTAAACCCAACTTACTACTCAACGCAATTCGCATCATTCTACCCTTATATAAAAATATCGGTATGGAGAACCATACATGACTTCCATATTCTAAGATTTATATTTAAATCTTAATATCGCCTGCCAAGCGCGATATATTTTCTCTTATACATGATGTACATTAAAATGAAAAAATTTTAATTTTATTGCTTGGCAACAAAATTATTTTATTTTTAACAATTACCATTGTTTGAAAAAGTTTAAATAAATTTTCAAGTACTTTACTCTTGTTAAAACGTAAAAGGTTGCAGGTAAACTACCCCTTCCCCCTAACCGATCTTCACCAAAATCGAAAGTCCTTGAGACCTCTACAATTCAGGGATGTATGCAAAAAATTATTTGATTCTGTTTGAATTTGCGGCAGTTATCGTTTGCCATAGAAAATACGCTTGATAAAAAAACGTTGCAGGTAAACTACCCCTTCCCCTTAACCGATCTTCACCAAAAACAATAGGTCTTGAGTACTCTACAAATCAGGGCTGTATGCAAAACATTATTTGATTCTGTTTGAATTTGCGGCTGTTATCGTTTGCCATAGAAAATACCCTTGTTAAAAAAACGTTGCAGGTAAACTACCCCTTTCCCTCAACCGATCTTCACCAAAAACAATAGGTCTTGAGAACTCTACAATTTAGGGCTGTATGCAAATAATCGTTTGATTCTGTTTGAATTTGCGGCTGTTATCGTTTGCCAAAAAAAGAAAAAAAAATTCCCTTGATAAAAAAAAAACCGTTGCAGGTAAACTACCCCTTTCCCTCAACCGATCTTCACCAAAAACAATAGGTCACGAGTACTCTACAAATCAGGGCTGTATGCAAAAAATTATTTGATTCTGTTTGAATTTGCGGCAGTTATCGTTTGCCATAGAAAAAAAATCTACACACACACACACACACACACACACACACACACACACACACACACACACACACTTTTCGGAAAACGACTTTTTTTCATGTTTTGAGTGTAGTAGAATCAGAATCTGCAATAATCTCGAACACGATTTTTTTTGCCATCACCATACTTCCATTCCTTAAAGAATATGGAAGTAAAAAGTAAAAATCATTTTCAGCCAAACAGCCAGGGAAGGAATTTTAACAAAAAAATACTTCTTTCTTGCCAATAACGTAGTACACATATAAAAAATATTATCCCCTCCCCCTTCAACTATAATTTTGATTTATAGAAAATTACCCCCAGCCCGTTCAACTAGCCTCTTCATTTATAGATATTTCATCTACGTTTCTACAGTGGATTATTAAGATCTTATCAAGATACTTTATCAAAATTAAGTACTTTACTCATGTTACAACAAAAAATGTTTCAGGTAAACTGCCCTTTCCCCGTAACCGATCTTCACCAAAATCAACAGACATTGAGTTCTCTATAGCTCAGGCACATATGTAAAAAATTATTTGATTCTGTTTGAATTTACGGCAGTTATGGTTCGTCATATAAAAAATTACCCATGTTAAAACATAAAACATGAGATTTATAAAACATATCTAAGATTTATATTTAAAATCATTTTTGAAATAAAATATTTTCATAGAACCTACTAACGCTGGGGAAATCTGAGGAGCCAATCAGAGTTGGGCCTACCTGTCACTGTGCTGAATTTGGTGGAAAGCCCTGTCACTGTCGTCAAAGTATCAGCCTTGACAGGGTCCTCTTTTTCTGCAAAATGGGAGAGGAGGCTTGAGATGGAGTGAGTGACATGGTCCCCACCTCAATGAAGAACCCATTGTTTTATAAAAATATATTTAAATTTTGAAAACTGAAAATTCTTTTCTTGTTGTAAATATTTATATTTTATAATCAAAATGACTTTATCAAAAAACAAACATTATTTTTTTATAATAAGTATTTACATATGTTTCTTAATATGCTTACTTTTTCTTCAATGTTGATGATCATTTCCAAACATTCTGACAAAATTGTATCTACAGAACAGTTAACATTCCCCAGGTTTCCATTTCTGCTAATTTCTCATTACACCTTCCACTGACGTATTATTAACCATTTCATAAACTATCGTATAATCTTTTCAGATTTTGTGGTACAAAATCTGAAATTTTCAGATTGCCTGGCAACAAAATTATTTTATTTTCAACATTTACCATTGTTTGAAAAAGTTTAAATGAATTTTCAAGTACTTTACTCTTGTTAAAACGTAAAAGGTTGCAGGTAAACTACCCCTTCCCCTCAACCGATCTTCACCAAAAACAATAGGTCTTGAGTACTCTACAAATCAGGGCTGTATGCAGAAAATTATTTGATTCTGTTTGAATTTGCGGCAGTTATCGTTTGCCATAGAAAATACGCTTGATAAAAAACGTTGCAGGTAAACTACCCCTTCCCCTCAACCGATCTTCACCAAAAACAATAGGTCTTGAGTACTCTACAAATCAGGGCTGTATGCAGAAAATTATTTGATTCTGTTTGAATTTGCGGCTGTTATCGTTTGCCATAGAAAATACCCTTGTTAAAAAAACCTTGTAGGTAAACTACCCCTTTCCCTTAACCGATCTTCACCAAAAACAACAGGTCTTGAGAACTCTACAATTTAGGGCTGTATGCAAATAATCTTTTGATTCTGTTTGAATTTGCGGCTGTTATCGTTTGCCATAGGAAATACCCTTGTTAAAACATAAAACGTTACAGGTAAACTACCCCTTTCCCTTAACCGATCTTCACCAAAAACAATGGGTCTTGAGAACTCTACAATTCAGGGCTGTATGCGAAACATTATTTGATTCTGTTTGAATTTGCGGCTGTTATCGTTTGCCAAAAAAAAAATTTCCCTTGATAAAAAAAAACCGTTGCAGGTAAACTACCCCTTTCCCTCAACCGATCGTCACCAAAAACAATAGGTCGCGAGTCCTCTACAAATCAGGGCTGTATGCAAAAAATTATTTGATTTTGTTTGAATTTGCGGCAGTTATCGTTTGCCATAGAAAAAAAATCTATAGACACACAGACAGACAGACAGACACACAGACAGACAGACAGACAGACACACACACAGACACTTTTCGGAAAACGATTTTTTTTCATGTTTTGAGTGTAGTAGAATCAGAATCTGCAATAATCTCGAACACGATTTTTTTTGCCATCACCATACTTCCATTCCTTAAGGAATATGGAAGTAAAAAAATATACATGTATAAACATGTATACATTATTGAAAAAATACTGTAATTACATATGTGGCAAGTGAACTCTAACCATCAGTTTCTTATGTGACCTAGCAACTGACTGTCTGCCAGCTCATTTATAGTAATTTCCTTAAGTAGTCCACTTTAGCCCCCGAAGTCTTTCATGAAACAGTAAAATTCTACAATCCAGAACGTGTTTTGAAAAAATATGGTTTGTCATTTGAAGATGTTATATAGAGTCTGTACATAATATATAAAGTATTATGTATAGAGTCTAATATATGAGAAATAGTTTGTTGCATACCCTTGTTCCCCTCCCACACCTCACATCAGTACAGAAGGAGAGCCTGCATGTAAAAGAACTTTTAGGAGAGAAACAAGTAATGTGTGTGTGTGTGTGTGTGTGTGTGTGTGTGTGTGTGTGTGTGTGTGTGTGTGTGTGTGTGTGTGTGTGTGTGTGTGTGTGTGTGTGTGTGTGTGTGTGTGTGTGTGTGTGTGTGTGTGTGTGTGTGTGTGTGTGTGTGTGTGTGTGTGTGTGTGTGTGTGTGTGTGTGTGTGTGTGTGTGTGTGTGTGTGTGTGTGTGTGAATTTTCATATCTATGTACAGAATTTTTTAATATATTTTTCTTAATTTCTGTCTTTTTTCCTGTCTTTTACAAACACTATTGTAATGCATGTCTTCAGACTAAAAACTTCTGGCAAGTGATTCACAAACTAGTCTGTGCGAAAGCTTTTGGTGAAGTGGAAACCTGTGAAAGTAAGTTATGTAAAAGTTTGTAAATTTTTGTAGTTTATAGTATCTCTTATGATCTTGATACCATTAATTTATGGATGCATATAAATCCATATGATATGTTTAGCTTTAACCATTTCTTCAGCAGCACATTGAATTCTTTTTTTAGGTGTTACCAAAATAATGTAATCATCTGTGAACATGCTCATGTTTATTCCCTTTGGTTCTTGATGTGTTTTGACAGGGCATTGATATGGATGTTGAAGAGCATTGTACTAGTTACTGCTCCTTGAAGGAGTCCAAGTTAAGTTTGTTTATATTGCAAGCTTTTACTTCCATATCTTACTTCATCTTTGGGAAAGGAATCTCTCAAATCATGCAACATATTCCCTTACTTCCTTTCACTTTCATATCTATGAGTTTTTGTAAAAGTTTGTTTCTTCACATACTGTGTCATAGGCCCTATTGAGGTCTAAAAACAGCAAGTATATTTTCCTTTTGATAAAGTATTTTTATGACTGCCTGTCAGTTGTATTATATATTAAATAAAATTTGCTGACAGTATTTGGATTATATCGAAAAAAAGTAAATTAAACCAAGAGAAAGTCACTATAGTGTTTGATATCAAATGTTATATATGTATGCTTAGTATTAACTCAGATGTGAATTTGTTTTTGTAGGAATTGGGCAGTTACAATTTAAATAGGCGTATTTTTGTTTGTTCTGTTTGTAAAATGTGTATTTAACTGTATGGTGAAGTGAGATGTGAATTTGTTAACTATGTAAAATATTGTAATTAAAGCTGTTATAATATAATATTTTTCAGGAGAAAGTGTCGACTGTGTTATTCTCAATCTTTCTGATTTACATTATACCCATGTATACAGACTTTCAGTAGATTCATGTAATCGTGAACTTCTCTTTGCTCTTTCATGGCTTTTAGCAAATGATGTACTGGTGAAACATATAAATTATCATATTTATAAATCATCTCCACTGTACTGTGAATTCACACGCTCTCAAAAGGATGAGGTAAGAGCATAGAAACAAAAATGTTTTTTTATTTAGGTTATTTATTTAAAAATGTTAAAAGTCATTTAGGTAATAGTCTGTCGTTAACAGTGTACAAGTTTAGAAATTTTATTTATGAGCAGACTTAGAAGAATATGATGTAAATGGTATGGTGTGTTTGGATATCTTTGAAACCTGATTAGTAATATTTCATACACACACATCCTAAATTCAGCAGTGGATTCAACTTTTTGGACATAAAAAGAAGTGTTATCGTAGCTTTGTGTTTTAATAATCCATATTTTATTAAATTAACGTACAACTTAAAAACTGAGATTGGTAATTCATATAGAATTTTGTTCAAGAGATCTAAGAAAACTTGGTTTTCTATTTTCTGTATCCATTCTATGTTATGGGACCTTCAAGCGTGGACACGAAATTAACAAGACCACAAAAAGTCAGGGATTGCTGTAATTTCCAGTCTTTTTACCCCTTTAACATGAGTTTGAACTTCCCAGTAAACGTAGTATTGTCTTTGTGTTTGCTAGTATTGATTTTGAGACAAGTTTTCGTTTAATTGTATAATTTTAAGTAGTAAGCACTGTCTAACTATACCTAATATCTGCTCTCCCTAATGTTGAAAAGTATGTACTGCTATTTATGCATGGTTCACTGGACTTATGATTTCTTACTTTACCACAAAAATTTTTAAGTTGGTAACATTTGTCACAGTCCATGTAGTATCATTTGGTTTTGTACTGAAATATGTGTATACAAAAAGTTTATACTTTTTCCCTGGGGTTGAGGGAATTTGGAGAGGTAGTATCTTTTTACCGGGTTGACTGAGCACACAGCACACACAACAGGGTCCTCACAAGTTCCCAGGGTTGGATGAAGTGATGTTAACTCCCAAAGGAGCCCTTAGCGTCTCTCCAACCGAGATTGTATTGCGTGGTGAAGTGCCACATTCTACAAGAGGTGACCCTGTTGGTGCAGAACAGTACAGATCTAAACCGGTTGATAAATATTCCTGGCAGCAGTAACCACCAGTACCAAGTTAGGGTGTAAGGGAAATGATTCTGTACCAGCTTATCTTTGGAGTATTATAGGCGGAAATCTAGTTGGATAGTCAGCTGTAATACTGTGTCCTATTGTCATAGGATTATATTTTACTGCTGCCTTGCAGTTGGGCATTGGGGCACCAAAGGCTAGGGGAAGACAGCCCTGAATAAAAATTACCGGGAGTCATGGCTCCACATGACTTACCCATCTATAGGCTGGTACCCTGTAATGGGGAAATTAATTTAATTTACTCACAACTTTCAAATTGAGAAACAAGTCAGTACAATACAGGCCTCGGAAATTACGGCCTCGAGGAGTTAAAAGGTGTTCTAAACTTCACCATACAAAGAATGAGACCAAAAAGAAGAGTTACAAGTTTTTGACTTGAATGGAAAATTCAAAGATTACAAACAACAGTGGAAAGGACACTTAGGCAGAATATCAGATTCCAGACTGGCCAAACAAATCTGGAAGTACAAACCTATAGGACACAGGTGTGTGGACAGACTCAGGAAGAGATGGCTGGAGGATCTTTGAAATGGAACAGGCAGCACCTTGCTTATGGTGTGTTGTGAAGAAGATGATGATGATAAAAAAGTTTTTAACTTCAGAACTGCATAACCAGTCAAAAGCAGCATCTGCTTTCTTACTGAAATTCTAGCAAAACTGTATTGTTTCTACATTCTTTCTGCTTCTGAGACATTTTCAGTTCTGGCTTTGGTGGCCGTAGCTCTTTCAATTTTAACTTGGTATGAAAATTAGTAGAAGTTTATAAAATGTTCTAAACAGAATCCATTTTCTTCTAACATAATTAGCCTTCAGAGATAATATGGCAATAATAACAATCAACACTATACACAACTGAACACAACATAATAAACCATGCTACTGGGCGAAGAGAATCTATGCTGATATTTGTAGCGCTTACTGAATCAATGAATGGAAACTCCCTCCCTTCCATATACCTTGCCCGACACTTGTAGCAGTACATACATTTAGGCGTGCATTCGTGACTGTACACCCTCACCATAAAAACATCATTACATATTACGTACCATCAATTCCAGAGATTTGATTACTGCATTACAAACTGTAAAACTAAAATTTTCTGCATTAAAATTGTAAAGTGGTATTAAAAGATAATAAATAACACTGATTAATTTTTGTAGATGTGGCTTCACCTCAGAGCCTTCATTTATGAGCTGCCTAAACTGAGTTATATGTTTACTAACTGTAGTGGTTCCAAAACTTATCAGTCCACAGACCCTCCCAAAAAATTGAAAATTTGTGAACCATAAATATATGCAAACTTATATATTTTATTTAATATGTAGTAATATCAAAAATCTCTCAACTTGCAAAATTATAATATTATGACTTCAAACAAAATATAATAAGAAACAGCAAATCTGCTTTAGAACAATTAGCTCTCCAGTCTTCTGTTTAATATCTGATAAGATCAATTTTAAATCACTCTCAAGTTTGTTTCTTAGCTTTGTTTTTTAAGTACATAAGCTGGAAAAATGCTATTCTACAAAAGTAGTAGTGGAAAACACAGTTAAGAATTTCAAAGCTTTTCTTAAGAGTTTAGGATAGTCATTCATTATAAATAATGAAATATAAGCTAGTTGTGATTGCAAAAAATTGTCAGTTGAAAGTTCTGGCAAAGAATTTCTTCTGGTACCACAAGAAAATGTTAGTTGAAATGTGATCAGGAAGTAGAGTCATCCACATAACATTGTCATCCATGCTGAGAAATGCTTCCTTAGATGCAAGTGAAATTGCTTTAACTGCAACTGAATAATGTTGATTATTTTATTCAGGACATTTCTCCTGACATTGTTGGCCCTCACTTACCCAAAAATTAGATTGCAAGGGTAGGATGGATATCGTTCTTTCGTCAGTGGTTAACACTAGTTCTCAACGTCATTTACCTACCCGCTTGGTTCCAGTATGGCAATTTACTCACATGCATCCTTTGCTATCTGACCCTTTTCCTACCTGCTTGATGGTGTGGCAGTTCGGATATTTTTCTAGACACTAAAACGGTGTGTCAAATCACCTTCCACCATGATGAAAAGTCTCTGAATTCACAGCTTCAATTTTTTGAATCACCGTGAGTGTTGGGTGTTAGGCCCAAGTGGGCTAAAAAATGTTTCTTGAAGTGAATAATCCTGTCGGCTGGTCAACCATGTTTGTTAAGAATAGTATGTAATGCATGAATAGATTCAGCGGGATGAAAATGATAAGATGTGGACTGTATTGAATTGATTTTAATGCCTTTCTTAAGTTACATTACAAGTGTTTAATTTATTGAAATCAGGTCGGCTAATAATGCGTGTTGCCAAAGTATTATAAATTTTGAATTACATTGAAGCGGGCCTAGTTGGCCATGAGTAAGAATGTGCGGCCCAAAGCCTACATTAAATGTCGACAATAAATGACAGCGAAAAGGGTCGGCGAACCAACCGCCGAAAGCGCTTGATACACACTGTACAAAGTTCTAACACGCGAAAATTGAAGCAAGGCAGTAAGCAGATTAGCCAACCTAGAAAGCGAAATTATCGCGCTACCGTACATAAGCTGCCCGTCAAAATCAAATGATTTTTTAACATTTTTTAATAAATTATGATACATTTTACAATTTAATTTAAAAGGATACAGTTTTCTTAATAATAAGGGTTAGATTCAAGGCTAAGTTGAACCTTGAGTTATGAGATTAGATAACGGCAGTCCGTTACTAGTTTAGAGATAAGCATGCATAAGATAAGCCTATAGATAGGCGTTGTAAGCCAAGGTTGGCGAACAGCTGTTTCAGATGTGAATAAAGTCTGGTTTGACCAATATTACCATCACATAGTGTATGTGCACAGTATATAACATTACAAAACATAAAAAAAATACATAGTTATGCAATGTTTAATGCATGATCGGAAGCTCATCACATGATGGACCTGTACAGAGAGTTCATTACATGAACAAAATTGTTATTGAACATGTTCCAGTTACATGTTCAATCGTATATTCAGCAGGGCGGCATGTATTGACCTAGTCATGCTGTTCCTGAAGTTTCAGGAACTTACAATATGTAATAATGTATGAACAAGCTAGATGCTGACTGAATGCAAGCCCAAATATGACATGTATGTCATAATTTAAGTAAAAATAATTGTGCATGCTTACTTGCAAAATGAATGCAATATAAAATAAATCTAGACGTGGCAGTTACATACAGCAGACGCAAAGCAATAGTTTTTACATAGACGCAATTTATGCGAATACAATAACAATAATTTAGATAATTACAAGATGAATAATTGCAATGTCAAATAACAAATACAATACTGAAATTACAGAAACAATTTAACAATTTAAAGACATTCACAGAATAATACACATTTATTAGCAACAGTATAAAGAAATGAATGCATGATTGCTCAGCTGCAAGACATGCGAATATTATGTAACAACATTTTATAAAATGAGACCACCAAAAACATGAAATATACCCCATAACATCAAATGAAAATGTGTAAGACATAGTATGCCACACAAATTAACATACAATACAAATATTAAGATACCACCAAAACTGTGATAATTATAGAAGCGTGCAATGGCGCAAAATTGATAAGAAAATATTGTGATAATTCATCACAATTAGGTTGACCAAATGGTCGTAATAAGTAATAAGCCAGTGGCTAAATAAAAATAGCATTGTGCTAAGTAATCATAATGTCAAATCTCGTCTCGCGCTGGCAACAGACATAATTTATGTATTGGTCTCCGCAAAACACCCGTAGGCGTGCGAATGTCCACGACACGAACCAAGTTATCTGGGCCGGGAAATGTGGCGATAATTACGCCAAATTTCCAGGCTAATGGAGGTAAATTATCCTCAATAAGCAAAACTAAGTCACCAATGGAAACATTATCCTTGGCAAACTTCCACTTGTGACGCTGCTGCAACTGGTGCAAATAATCGCGAGACCACGCCTTCCAAATGCCTTGGACAAACCTCTGAAGAAGTTGCCAACGCCCAAGACGAGAAACAGGAACGTGAGAAAGGTCTCTGTCCGGAATCGCCGTTAAGGGTGCGCAAATCAAAAAATGGCCAGGTGTAAGTGGCACCGGGTCGTTAACATCTGAAGAGATAGCAAATAAAGGTCGAGAGTTCAGACATGCCTCTATCTGAGACAAAACGGTCATGAACTCTTCGAAGTTGAGTATAGATTTGCCTACCACGCGGCGCAGATGAAATTTCAAACTCTTTATTCCGCTCTCCCAAAGGCCACCGAAATGAGGTGAGGAGGGCGGAATAAATGACCATGATATCCCCTGAGAGGACGTGAATGACTTGATCGAAGAGATGGCATCCTTATTGTGCCAAAAGTTGTAAATATCATGTAAGATAGTGCGGGCCTTCCTGAAGTTTGTGCCATTGTCGGAGTACAGTTGAGTGGGTATACCCCTACGGGCCATGAAACGACGTAATGCGGCTATAAAAGCGCTGGCCGTAAGGTCGGAAACCAATTCCAAGTGAATAGCCCTAGTCGCTAAGCAAACAAACAAAGATACGTATGCCTTAGAAAGAGTTCTAGACTTCTGCCCGCCATGACGAATCATGAAGGGACCACCATAATCAACCGCGCAAAATAGAAACGGCCTAGAAGGAGTGACTCTAGGGGATGGTAAAATGCCAAGTCTCTGAACCTGCTGTGTGGCACTAAACCTGATACACCTCACACACTTTCGAATAATGGAACGGATGACTAGCCGGGCATTAACAATCCACCAACGTTGACACAGTGAATGATGCATGAGTTGAGCACCAGCGTGAAGTAAACGAATGTGTTCACGTTCAATGATAAGGCGTGTAATATGCGCCGATGGGGGTAATACAATAGGATGTTTAGAATCGTAGGGTAATTGGGAATGCTGCAATCGTCCGCCCACGCGTATCACTCCAGAGTCGTCAAGAAACGGGTCGAGAGATGCCAACTTACTCCTAATGGAAACAGAAGATCCGTTACGAAGACAATTAATTTCGGTTGTGAATTGGATTGACTGAGACTGTTTTATGAAGAAGTTGAGAGACTGATGAATTTCTACAGGGGTCAGATCGCCCGCAAGTTTGTTCGCACTTGAGTGCCTAATATTTCTGATGAACCGAAAACAGTAAGCGTATACACGCGTTAGCCGGTGCAACGAGGAAAAGTCCAAAGATAGGTCGACAGCTAGGGTAGACATTAGAGAAAGGTTATGTGTATTTTTCTCTTCCGCGGTGACTTCAGAAGACGACGGAGTGGCCAGTACGAAGGATGGGAAGGGATCAGACTCTGACGATTGAGACAGACAGCTAGGACTGTGCCACCAAAGCGAGCAATCGCGCAAAACGTCAGGGAGACACCCCCTAGATATAATATCAGCAGGATTGTGTCGCGAATCAATGTGATGCCAAGTATAAGTTTGCGTACGACGCTGAATTTCAGCAACCTGATTAGCGACGTATGTTTTCCAACGCGTAGACTGCGCATGAATCCAGTAAAGAGCCACCATAGAGTCAGAATACAAATGTACATTGTCAATAAACGAATAAAGAGCAGGAATAACCTTAGATACGAGCCGCGATAATAACAAGCAAGCGCAGAGTTCGATGCGAGGTAATGACACCTGTCGTAGGGGAGCCACGCGAGATTTGGAACACAAGAGGTGACAGGAGGCAGTAGAATCTTGATAAATGACTGACATATATACAACAGCCAAACCCTCTTTCAGAAGCATCCGAAAAACCATGCAATTGAACTGTAGCTGCCTCACGCTTGCAACGAATAGATCGCGGGACCACAATTTTGCCAATCAGAACCAATTTTTCACACAAAGAATGCCAATCCGAACGTGACTGACCGGAAATCGGTTCATCCCAACCAATCTTGCAAAGACAAAGTAAGTATATGAGCATATATAAGTATACATATAAGTATATATAGTAAGTATTTGACGCTACTGAGTTGATAGCGCCATCATCAATGAGTGTCATGTGCCCAAGATCCTTACATTCTTTGGTAAAGTCCGCGTAGTCGCGAGCGAGCTTGGCATCTCGCCTAAATCGACGCTCTAAGCTTAAGAATCTTGATTCGGCACTCGTGTAAGATTCCCCCAAGTGGGGATTATCAGACTTAAATGGAAGTGACACTATAAATCTACCCTCGTGGTTGCGCTGAGTAGAGCGCACAAAATGCTCTTCACAGGCCGACTCGCTATCAGGGGTATTATCAGGGATAGTTTCTGCTTCCCAAAATCTCTCGAGAGATTGCAGAATTTGACTGTCGTTGTTCCTTGCTAGGAACGAAACAGCAGGACCCTCGTTGCGGCAGTGCTTGGGCAGGTTGCCAGCCAAAATGTAGCCCAGTTTTGTTTCCTGTATGATGGGAAAATTGGGGCTGCGTGTGTATTTATTGGCTAATATCAAATCCAGATAAAATTGTGCCCCTAATAGTATGTCAATTTGCGAAGATATATTAAAATCGGGGTCAGCCAGGAAAATTTTGTTTGGAATGCGGAACTGGTTGATATCAAACGAGGTTGAAGGCAGATTGTGAGTTAAGGTAGATAAGACGGCACATTTCGCCTCGAAACTATATCTCTGATAGCGAGAAATAATACGTATAGAAGCAATATCAGTTGCGCAACACGCTGTGTTGTTTATTCCTGTGATTGGAATATTAGATTTGGCTAATTTGAGCTGTAACCTTTTTGCAAATGATTTTGTACAGAAATTTATCTGTGAACCGGCGTCCAGGGGCACCCTAGCCCTATGCCTGTTGCCAGCCTGGTCAACGACAGATACAACCGCTGTGGATAAAAGAACATTATTCTTGCACTGTAATTTAAGCGAGCAATAATTGCTGCTGGCAGCTGTTGATTTCGGCACGTAATTTGCGTGCAACAATGTGTGGTGTCGTTTTGAACAGATTTTACACACCTGTTTACTCTTACAGTTAGCTATCAGATGACCTGATCTAAGGCAGTTGCTACAACATTTATGATTTGCAACAAATTGCCCCCGCTCAGCGGTGCTTAATATACGAAAATTATTACATATATAAAGCGGGTGGTTGGATTTACAACACACGCATGAATAATGATTTGCCGCTGTGTGATAGCTCTTAAATGTAGTGCTGCCAGCAGTATTTCTTGAGCTACACTTCTCATATTTATTGTTAGGTCTTACATTAAGTTTGTTGAATTGCTGTCCGGGTTCAATAGGCATTGTATTTTCTAACAGCTGTCTGCGTAAGTTTAAAAAATGTGTGAAGTCTTGAAAGCTAGGCAAATTGTCAGGGTCTATTGACTCCTTCCAAAGTTTGAAAGTAATAGGGTCAAGTTTGGTGGATAGTAACTGTATAGTGATAAATTCAAATGAATTCACTGACAGCTTCATTGCTGCCAGTGAATTAACGGAAGACGTTATTGTGTTAGTGAACTCCGCCAAACTTTGGACCGAGTCCTTTATTGTGGACTTGACCTGAAGTAGGTTTTGCACATAGTATTTAGCTAATATGAATGGGTTGTTATACCTTTCGGACAGCAAATTCAACGCTATTGTACAATTTTCTTTACAGATAGGTAATGACTTGATTAAATCTAACGGTTCACACTTCACAGAGGAATGTAAATAATGTAATTTTTGCACTGGTGTTAAATCAGATCTTGAATGCACTAAATCGGTAAAAATTGAATAAAAATGTTGCCATTCCAATATGTTGCCTGAGAAGCAGGGCAAACTTATCGGTTTTAATTGCATGGGCGTCGATAATACGGGAGGTACAGTCTGAGTATTAAATGTGTCAAGTAATTGCAAAATGTTTGCTTCAGTTGAATATATCATTTCTTCGACCTCAACTCGGTCTGCTTGAGCAACGCTCGTGTCCTTACTAATGAGCTCTATTTCAGACTGTACCTCGTCGTACTTCGAGGCCAAGCTTTTGAGACTGTCCAGTCTTACAGTTAGAAAATGTTTTGTACTTAAAGTTATATCAAATGAATTTACAGCAGATTGTATTCGCACTATTGCGGACTTTAAGCCGCCTCTCTTTCTGGTCAGCACCTTGAGGCCTTCTTCAGACATTTTACGCACCTTGTTTCACTGTTGTTGATGATACCTTGTTGGCGATGTCCTGCAGCGTCGGCTCCTTGGTGAAGATGGCAAACAGCTGGCAGAGATGACCACCTTGTGTAAAGCACTGTAGCTGGCAGGCACTTGCTAATATGTTGTCAGAAGGCTGCAAGATGACGAGCAAAATGCCGATGCAAATCACGCCACGGTCGTATTAGCTGACGTGCTAATTCGCCCGTGATGGCCAGAAATAGTGGTAGAAAATATTGGATGGAAAATCCAGGTCCGGAGTGACCAAAAAATGTTGGGTGTTAGGCCCAAGTGGGCTAAAAAATGTTTCTTGAAGTGAATAATCCTGTCGGCTGGTCAACCATGTTTGTTAAGAATAGTATGTAATGCATGAATAGATTCAGCAGGATGAAAATGATAAGATGTGGACTGTATTGAATTGATTTTAATGCCTTTCTTAAGTTACATTACAAGTGTTTAATTTATTGAAATCAGGTCGGCTAATAATGCGTGTTGCCAAAGTATTATAAATTTTGAATTACATTGAAGCGGGCCTAGTTGGCCATGAGTAAGAATGTGCGGCCCAAAGCCTACATTAAATGTCGACAATAAATGACAGCGAAAAGGGTCGGCGAACCGACCGCCGAAAGCGCTTGATACACACTGTACAAAGTTCTAACACGCGAAAATTGAAGCAAGGCAGTAAGCAGATTAGCCAACCTAGAAAGCGAAATTATCGCGCTACCGTACAGTGAGCCTAGAATATAGTGATGGCAGAATATAGTGGTTTAAGTCTCCTTGCAGACTTAAACTGAGTCCATTCAGATGGTTGCAGTGAATAAGATATGATCATGAACCTGCTTGGAGCTGTGAAACTAATAAAGTGATGTGAGGATGATTGTGCAGCCAGAATTTCTGAACTTGGCTCTATCTGTCTTCCAACATGTGTGTCAAAATCCAGCCACTTTAGTGCAAGACTAGCTACTTGAAATACTTTTTCTTGTTGTTGCAGATACCAACACAACTAATTTGACTGACAAACATGGCTACTCATAATATGATTTAAATATATTATTTAAACATTCTTTACATACAAGTTGTTCGGTTTATTGAAAACGTGGTTACTAAAATGAGTTAATTTTTCCACATTTGGATTTGTTTTTCAGCGAAACAAAACAATTTATTATTTCTGTAAGAATGATGAGCCAGAAAGTTTTTGTTGTAAAAATGTATTTAGAATTACTAAACTAAGTCTGATTTCTTTTAATATTTGCCCTCTCTAAAAAGTATTACACCTTTCATTACATGTCCTTCCATATATAAAAATTAAAGCGTAGAAAATGATAATTTTTATGTCAGTCAATACATGTAACTACAACTAATGTGAAAAGAAAGAATTTCCACACCATGATTATTTGAATGAATATTACAATATGTAAAATGGATACATAAATAAATATTGAATTTCATAAAAACTGTTAGTGTTGCAGTTAATGAATTAAACATGGTGTTTTTTATTTGCATATGCACTTAATGCATGTTAAATTAAGCAATTGTTACCAAACGATAGTAAAATGGTATAGGCCTACATTTAAGGGAATAATTTCAATTATTTTTATCTATTAATTTTTGTAAAATAATCTATTTTGTCAATTAATTTTATTTATTTTCACTTAACTTTGTCTGTGAAATTAATTATACTATCTCTTTCAGGAAGTTTTGAAGGATAATCTTATAAAAAGGCCAATATTTAAGAACTATGAAGATGAAGTAAATTATATTTTATTGGTTGCCGGAAAAATAAAACAAAATATGAAAACAATAAGTAGCTTCTGTATGGAGAGAGCAAATATTTGCAGCACAGTGAGTACAAGACTTTTTCTGTTTACTGTGTTAACATTAAACAGCGTGTAACAGAAATAGGTTGCAGTCTTTTCTCTTTCTTTGACAGCTGAATGCCTGTGTAACTATCTCTATTCAAGGCAATTCAAAGAATTTAAAAACACTGGCGTCTGGATTTTTTTAGCTGTGTGTGCTAGTATAGTAGTAATTCTTTTTAAAATATACAAACAGGTTTATTACACAGGTTTATTATTTCTGTTTGAAATATGAAATATAAGAAAATCAATTCAGTCAATAAGTATCTTGTAAACAATGTTTCAATAACATGTATTTTTATATGTTATTATTGTTTATTTAATGGGACTGATTTCAGGCACTTTTAATATAGTAATGTTGATTAGTTTTAGTTTTAACTTGTTTTTTCTTTTGTATGAAGCCAACCGGACCCCCCCCCCCAGAACAAGTTCTAGATATTCCACTGACAAAGAAATGCGTGTATAAGCATGCGCGTACAGGTGTAGAGTTTCAATTCCCTTAATTGAACTGTCATCACAGTGGAAATCGGAATCTTTCCACTGTGATGACTATGGAAAGTGGAATCTTTTAGAGATCAGCAGCCAACATAGGCTACTTGTTATTAAAATATTATGTAACCTGGAACAATATCACATCTTTATTGGTGTAGTTTGTAGGAATTCTGAGGAAGTATGGGTTATCAAACATAATTAACCAAAGTGATTTAACTTATATTAACTTTTATCCTAACAATAAATAGCATGATGTTTCTGAGATCAAATTATCAGTGGAGTTCTGTATTTTTGTAACACGCAGAACTAAAAAACTTACAATTAATGATCTCCTTCATGAACTTGTTGCTTAATCATTTCTGTGTGAAGTAGAGGAAATTCCAAAATAATATACATGTGTTAATGGTTCAGAGGTTCAGAATTCCATGTATAGGCCTCTGTGTGTTGTGTTTTAACTTATGTATAAACACAAACTTTAATATACAAGTTAGCTTTAAAACAGTTCCTGTAATAGGCACCTCCTCTTCAAAGTAGTAGTTACGCCAGGGAAGGTAGTGTTTCATAAGTTGGTACCTATCACATGACCAGTCCCCATGTTTTTATTTCTTCTTCACCAATTGCACACCAGTATGTTTCATTAACATGCATGAACATTGTTGTGGTTACAAATATTTTTTTACAGAATGAAGTATACAAATACCAATCATTGCATTTTGCTTTAAAAATTGTTTAACAAACAAAAATGTTTAAAAATTGATTTCAGAGAGTACAACATTGCTTGAAACATCTTGTGGTGAATTGGCAATAAAAACAAGAATTTTTTTTACTTGTAAGGTATTGTTCACTATGAACAAACAATATTATTACAAAATCAGACAATAAAAGCTTAAATGTATTATATCATTTGTCATCTGTATTATACAATTTGACAACACCCCTTTCATATTTTGGACTGTCTTCAACAGGGGTGCCCATCCTCCCCTCAGATCTCCTTGTCCCTCCCCACAAAGTTTCTTCTTTAGCCTCCACCTCATTACATGACCTTCAGATATAATTTTATTATTATATTTATATGTAGTTAAGATTATGCTAATTTTTAATTGTAAACCCAAATTGATATTTTATTATGATTTTATTGAAGAGTTTTTTTAATTTTAATATTAATGGTAATAGTATTATGTTTATTAAAAAATTCTATGAACTAACTAAATTTATGAAGTGACCCAGTTAAATTAATGAATATTGTAACAACTATATTGGGGTTGTACCTGTTAAAATGTGTCACACTTGTTTATTTTGTGTATTAGTGTGAATGTAGTGTGTTTGCCTCACACCGGTCGTTACATAAATCGACGTCACTACTGGAGTCTGTAGCGTTGTCAATATTACCAGTACAACCTACCTGTTAATTCATAGGGGTTGCGAATCCCGGGTGGCGCCAAATTGTTTCTATTAAAACAATTAAAATAGTTAATTTCTAAGATAATACGTGTTATTAGCATGGACAGCTGTGGCGTTCGAATGGTTCCCGCTGCTATACAGGTTGTCGACTCGACCACTCGTGATGAGCGCTAGTTGTCTATTGAATAAAATTTGCTAACACACATATACTCTACAACGTCCTATGAAATAAAAAGATAGTAATACTCGGTACTGTGAGTTTAATACAAATTCAAACATTAATTAATATAACAAAATGATTATAAATAATTTGATAACAAATAGCTCCGGCTTACAGCATGAAACACAAAAATCTCAGAGTTGGCAAAATTGATTTTAAAACACTTTCCGTTGCCGATATGGCGTCAGTTCATACAATATTTTACTATGTTTAAAATCTGGAGTTCTTTGGATTATGAAATAAGACATAAACGTTGGTTACATGAAAAAAGTACACTACCATACCTTATACGTACTTAGAAAGTATAATGTGTTTTTACAAATTGTTCGGTAGTGTCGTATTTTTGTTACAACATGATCCTCTTAATCGAGGTTATGCTTTGATTAATAAAATGTTTTTATGTAAGTAAATTATGTATTAACACCCTTGAAAGAAAATAATATCTGTTCAATAGTAAGAAATTTTATCATTTGGAAAATAATTTAAGTAATTTGGTTTTTTGGGATTAAGGAATTTATTCGATACTTATCAGTTCAGATTGCGTGATGTGTAGTCATCGTAGTAGTGGATATTAGGCCAATTTGGATTAGTTTTAAGCTTCCAACATCTTTTTCAATCTTGTCTTGGGTTTTTTGATAATTAATTTATTTAATTTGGTTCCAGGACATCGGTAATTCTTGGTAGGTTGACATCTACTTGTCTTTGGTCATCTTGGTTCACTTTCGAAACTTGTAGTAACTATTTAAATTAAAATTTCAATCATTCCAATTTTGCGTGCCGCTTATCCACGCGTCGTTTTTTCGAGTCTCAATTATTTAACGGAAAATAAGCCCTCAAACACTCGTTACCATAGTAACCGCAATCCTGGGATTGGTTAATTACTCCTTCGAAGACATTGTTAAGATATTTGAATTTTTATTCAAATTTATTAAGTATTTTCCTAATGGTTTTATTCCTTTTTAATTCCTTTGGGGTAATAAATGATATCACTATTATCTTTCTTTCCTTTCAAGGTTTACAATGATACCTCATAAGGTCATATTCTGTTGTACATTAACTTCAGTCTAAATATTTGACATCTGATAAATTACATATCTTTCTTAAATTAAACTTTTATAATAATATTTCTGTTTTAAAATGATTGACATATAATTACTGGCCATTTACTGGTCTTAGATTAGTAAAGTTTCTTGCGAAATTGTTACAATTTACATTTGAGTGTTTCTGACAGTTAGATGTTTTCATAGCTAAGATTGGCCATGATTGTTTTTTGGTGTATCTCTTTTAAATTACATCTTGAATTCAGCCTGATGGGCTTCACTTAGTTATCATATTTGTTCGTGTTTTAACTACTATTCAACATACTTTTCATTACACATATTTTAAAATATAATAATTAGGCTTATGGACTGTAGGTTCCCTTCAGCCATATTTCCTTTATAACATTGAACCAAACTATTTTTTTATAATTTACTAGTTATTGTTAGTTCTAATATTGATTCCTTTCTTTTGTTACAACCTAGAGTGGTAAACATTCATCACTTCTTATAAAATTATGAAAGTTAATTCCCCTTTCAACATGGGGTGTTTTATTTATTGTAGTCTTAATTTTAACAACAAAACTTTATTTCTATTCTACTATACCATGTTAACACAAACTACTTTTGTCTGGGCTTTCTCCCTGGATAACATTACATGCTTCTTTTATTATTATTCGGAATATTATTTTTAATTATTTTAAATTATATAAATGTGTACTAGGTCACTCCAATCATTGATTGTTCATCACTGTTTTACAAAGTGTTTTCTTACTTATCATTACATTTTTAATGCTTAACATACACTTTCACTATTTTTAGGGTACTTACACTTCATTAGGCACTTCACTTGGGTTCACTGTTTGTATTGAGTGTTTTTTAATGGGTAATCCCTATACTTTCTCCTATCATTTCTCACTATTTCTTTCTATCATAATATTTATTATTAATAATATTAGGTTAGTTATTTCTTATTAAATCTAACCTTTCTAACTGTGTTAGTGTACTTTTTCTACATTACATTACTTTACCATCGTATTGTTTTTAAAATGGGTACATAGGTTAATTCAATTATAACAATAATATTTGTTTCATCAATAAATAATTATTTGGGGTTTATTTTCCGTATTCTATCCTTGAGTATACTATTTTTCCCCTTTTTATGTGTGTTAGTCTCCCCTTGGGTTTAATCTGTCTCCTCTTCGTTCTTCCTCTTCTTCATAGTCTTCATCTTCAATAGTCTTCATCTTGATTCAGTTCTCTTCTCATCTGATTTTCCTTCTGTTTATTCGTAGGGATTTGTTCTCTTCCTTCGATTCTTCTTTAGTTCTGAGTTTCTATCTTCCTTGGTTAGTTCATAATTGTTTGGTCTGTCACCTTTTTTCTTGAGTATGGTTCGTAGTTCCCTTCTTTGTGTTTATGTGGTTGGATCAGTCACTTGGGTTGGGTAATATCGTCATACGTCGTGTCATAATATTTACATTTTATACATTTTTAAACATTTTATTTTATATGAAGTATTTTTATATCAAGAATTATCTTTTTTATCACTGGTACGGGATTTGGCTTAATTGTGTCATAACATAATGCCTCTCCTCTAAAATTGATCATTTTAATAAAACACTAGCATAGTTTTTTATGAAATTATCAGTTATAGATAACTTTTTTCCTTTTCTTTCTTGTTTGTTTCTCCATTCTTCATTTCTCTTCTTACTTAATTCATTCCATTTTATTTGGATCTGTTTTTATTTATTTCCATTGGTGCATTTTCCCTCATACACAATTTTTTCCCTAACTTATATAGTAGCTGGTTTCTCCCATTACTACTCATTTTTCTGAGACCAGAGGCACATCATCTCTGCTCAGTTTATTTGGATTGCTGGACTTTTCAACAGTCAATCTAAAATACCTTCTTTGTCAACTTGTGACTTAAATCAATAATAATAATAATATAATATAATAATATACTTTAAGATTGTCCACCTTGTGGTTTGTTTTTAGATCACTTTGGCTTTATACTCATTCTTCCTTCCGCTATACCTTAACTATATACTATCATCTACTCATACACTTGGTTGTTTTTATATTTATTCATATGTTAATTTCATCATATCATTATTTTTCATTATTTTGTTTTCAATGCTCGTTGTGATCATTTTAATTGTCTTAGACATTTTTATTCTTTTCTTAGTCATTTAGCAAAATTCTGCTTTAGCCATATCTGTATATTTGTTTTATATACAATTTCTCTCTCCTCCTTGTACCAGTTAAAATTTTATTTATTTTTTTCTTAGAATTCTTTTGATTCAGTATGATTTCAGGTATTTATCTCAGTAATTTGAGCTTGATTTTATTTTTGGTTTATTTTGTTCTGTATTCAATATCATTTTTGATAATTCTTTGGTAAGTTAATTGTGTTACCTTAAAGGAATGTTTGTAGCGTATTCCTTTTTAGTTATTTTTTGTTTAATCATAATAGTAAGTTTGTGATTCTTACATTTTTATTATATAGGAATGTGTGTAACTTATTCCTCATTATCTCACTTTTTACTTCATACTTCATATCTCAATCTTTTATTAGACTGTAAATTGATTTAAATTGAAAGGAATTTGTGTAACTGTTTCCTTTGTTTTTTTTTCATTATTATATTAATTCTTTATATTATTCCGCATATATCATCTAAATAAAGTAGGAAGTTGCTCTTACAATCTTTTTTGGAATTTGGAAATATGTTTCATTTCACAATGGTTTTATTCTTCTTCGTAAAACTTTTTTATCGAGGTTTGGTTATAAACTCCCTTTATTTTTCTTGTATTGATATTGCTTATCTGGTAAGTATTATTACCATTATCTTTTGTGATGATATACGGACCTGTATATAGCAATAATAATTTCTTTGCTATACCTTCCATTGTACTTGGCAGTTCACGATTTTTAATTAAATTTTTTCTCCCTCTTTATATTTGATTATTTTGGGTTGGTTTTTTGCATATTTGGCCTTTTGTTTCTCAATCTTTTCCATTATTAGGCTGTACCATTTATTTTTATCATACGGGTCTTCTGGGTTTTTTGGGAATTCTATTATCTCTTGGATCTCTCTATTTGGCTTCCTCTCGAACATCATTAAGTAGGGTGTACTTTCAGTAAATTGGTGATAACTGATATTTAAAAACACTTCGGTTGAAGATAAATATTTGTACCATTCTCTCTGGTTGTTATGACAATAAGTTCTCAAAATGCGTCCCACCTCTCTCAACATTCTTTCTGCTGGATTACTACTAGGGTGGTATACTGAAGTTTTATATGTTTTAATATTTAGTTTTAGTAATTCTTCTCTCCACCTTCTTCCTTTAAACTGCGTTCCATGATCGGTTATTATCATGTACGGTTTTCCAATCTCTGGTATGTATTTATTTATAATAATATCTAATATTTTCTTTGTTGTGGCTCTGTTTATAGCATATAATTTGGTGTACTTGGTGTAATGGTCAAGTATGATTACAATGAATTTGTATCCATGTCTTCCTCCGCTACGTGGGAATGGTCCACATATGTCGAGGAACACCTTCTCTAGTTTGACACCTGATGTGATGGGTATCATCGTTCCATCCTTCCTTTCGTTATTGGTTTTGACCATCTGACACAAAGTGCAGGTTTTTATGTTTTTATTCACTTTTCTCGCAATATTTTTTATGAACAAATCTTCCTCTAAAGCTTTAACCATTTTAATTGTTCCCATGTGACCGTATCTCACATGATAATCTTTGATGATTTGATTTTCTAATGACTGAGGAATTACTAGTTTCCAAGTGTCTTGGTTCTTTTTTGTTTTTATAAACAAGATATCATTGTATACACAGTAAAATTTGTTAATAATTACTTCAGACTCCATCAGTCTTTTTCTGATATTGGATATTTTTGTATCTTGCTCTTGTTGCAACACCATTTGGTTTACAATATTTTCCAGGTCTTTCCTATCTTTCAATATATAATACACTTTTGCTATCTTCCCCTTTTCTCCTTCAAATGTCTGATTTACTACATTTATTCTGGATAATACGTCAGCCACTATATTTTTCCGTCCTGGAATATACTCCCATGTAATGTGATATTCTTGCAAAGCAAGTATCCATCGAGTAAGTCGGCCATGATTCAACTTACACTGTTTAAGAAACGATATTGATTTATGATCACTTCGGACCGTGATATGATATCCAAGTATGTATGTCCTAAACTTGCCACACGCGAATACTATGCTGAGCAACTCCTTCTCTGTAACATTGTAGTTACGCTCACAGCTATTTAGTATTCGGCTGGCGAAGCTAAGGACCAGGTGATTGCCATCTTCATCTTCCTGGTACAGCTCTGCGCCTAGACTTACATTACTAGCGTCGCAGTTTAGGTAGAACTGTTTCTCAAAATTGGGGTGGTGTAATATAACGGTATCAACAAATTTTTGTTTAATTAATTTGAGCACTTCCTCTTGTTCCGCTCCCCACGTCCATTTTTCTTTCGAAGAGAGTTGTTTGGAAAATTTGCTGTTAGGTGAGAGTAATTGGTCTGAAACTTCCTATAGTAATTACATACTCCTAGGAAAGATTGCAATTGTTTTTTGTTTCTTGGTGATGGGAAATTTTGTATGGCTTCAACCTTCTCTTGGGATGGAGAGATTCCCTCTTCGGTTAGGTTGAATCCTAAGAACTTCACTTCTTTTGCAATAAACTTCGATTTGTCCAATTTAAGTGTGATATTGTTGTTAGATAATTTTTCCAATACATGTCTGACTCTTTCACAGTGTTCGTCCCAGTTAGCTGACGTGATAAGCAAATCGTCAACGTACACTGTAGTAAATTCCAGTGCCTCTTGACCCAATACTTGGTCCATGCACTTCACGAACACTGCTACTGAATTAATGAGTCCAAATGGTAACCTTTTGAACTGGTAGTTTCTACCGTCAAATATGAAAGCCATGTACTGTCTACTGTGTGGGTGCAGCTCCACCTGCCAGTACCCACATACAGTATCCCAGGTGCTAATATATCTTATCCCATGAAATCTCTTCAGAATTTCTTCTATTTCTCCTGGTGAGGTTCGGTCATTGATAATCATCTTATTTATTTCTCGGGCATCCAGGCAAATTCGTACCTTGCCATTTTTCTTGGGTATGGCTACTATGGGGCTGGTATATTGAGAGTGACTATACTCAATAATATCTTCAGCAATCATTCTATTTATTTCCATTCTGACTTCATTTTTCAGGGAATGTGCTATGGGATATGATTTCCTGTGGAAGTCTACTGGTTCTCGAAACTGGATCTCGCATTGGTATCCTTTAACTTTTCCTAGTAAGTCGTTTTGAAAAGACGTGCTGATAATCGTTATATATGGCAATTAGTTCTTTAGACTGTTGCTCACTAATTTCCTGCAGAGGCCGTTCTCTTTGGAAGGTTATGATCTCTTCCAACTTCTGTTTCCACAAGGCTTTACGCTCCTCCTCCTCCTCTGCCATGGTGATAGATGGTTCACGCCTCTGACAATAATAACTTTTCAGTCCTGAGTCTTGGCTCAAAGCAATTGGACTTGGCATACAATTTATAATGTTCGCGGACCAGGTTCCTTGTTCCGAAGTTAACAACATGACTCCCTTCTGCAGGTTTATTACTGCTGAATACCTTCTTAGTACATCACATCCGATAAGCATGTTAAATGGTAGCCCACTTGCCACGAGAAATATAATAGGGATGGTTGATTCTAGATTATCTAACTCCAATGATACTTGTTTTCTCACCATTTTGTTCTGTTTACCGGTTGCGCCAATGATGATTATATTATTTATTGGCAGTGTAGGGATTGGTGTTCGAGAGTGAGCTTGAATTCGTTCTAATTCAGGCTGGTTGATTAGAGAGATATTAGACCCTGTATCCACCATGATAATGGTTATTGTGCCGTTTATTGTCGCCTTTATATGAACAATTTCACTATTATTTTGTGGTAATTGATTGGCCTCTTCTTCGAGAAGTTCTTCTCGAATATCCTTTAAATAATTGTTGTAGATTATCGTGATTACTTTGGTTTCTTTATCTGCCATTGTTCGACGTATCAACCCAAGTGATTGGTCATGTGAAGGCCGTTCATACTTTTTCACTGACCTTTTTGTTTAAAGGTGGTTGCTGGCTAACGGCCAGGTTAATTGGCTGGTCGTTCGTTTCATTGTTCAGCACTTGTTGCTGGTTATTTCCATTTTGAAGTGGCTCGTTGTTCCTGCTCACTGATGGTCGATTGTCATTATCGTTGGACGTGTGGTACCATGATTCGGGGTGCCAATTCGGGTTATATCTTCGGTGGTTATTCTGCCTTCTCCCACTGATAAAATTTACATGACGTCGGCCGTCGTTTCTGTTTGGATTACCCCCGGGTCCCCGGTTGTACTGGTAACTAGGATGATACCGGTTGCCGTAGTAATTATGGTCATTGGGGTGACCATTGGTGCGTTGTTCAGGTTCCGCTCCTCTGTAATTATCATTTGGTCGGTTATTATTATTTGGGCTGTTTCTATTGTTGTTTTGATTCCCTGAATGATGGTTTTGTTGACCTCTGTTACCAGGCTGATCATTTGGAGGGTGTTGCTGTGTATTTCTATTGAATGTTTGTTTTTCATTATTACCATTATTATTTCGGCCCCAGTTATTCCGATTATTGTTTTGTGGATGATGGTAGGGTACATTGAAATTGGTGGTACTATTATGTTCATTCCACTTGTTGTACCTTTGGTTCGTGACTCTGTTTTTTCGATACTGGTTATCATTCTCCAGGTCCTCCAATAGACTAACCATTCCTTGAATTGTTTTGATTTGTCCTTGCCTTCGGGCCTTCTGTATGGCTTCTTCGTAATGATACCCCAGCTGTATTACCAAAGACTCCTCGGGTATTTTGGGTTCCAAATTTCTGGCTAACCATACTTTTCCCAAAAAGTAAGATGTTAAGGTGTGTCCTCCTTGTGTCTCGTATCTTCCATTACTGATATCATTGCGGACCACATTCTGTGTGGATTCGGACCAATACTTCTCCCGGAATTGTTTCTTAAACTCTTGTGTGTCATTGATCTCGGGTCGAGTGGCCGTCCACCAGTTGTCATGGGTGTCTCGGAACATTTCATCGATCATACTTATCGCACTGGACCACCTGGTTTCTCTGTTCTTCTCTATCAGCTCTTCTACCCGTTTGAGGAATTCTATCGGCTTTCTCCGGTAGCTGCGGAAATTAATTATTTCTCGATTTTCACTGGTTATGAACTGTGTATGACTATATGGTTTTTCTCTTAATGCATCTAATTCTTCCTGCATCTGTTTCTCCCGTATACTGATCCCCTGGATTTTCTCTCTGTTTTCTCTGGTCAGTCCGTCTATTTTATCTATGACGGTGTATACTTTCTCCACCCAATTGTTTACATCTATTTGTAGTTCTTGGTGCCTCTCCTCCAGTTCTTTGACCACCTCCTGTTTGTTCTTCTGGCACCCTTCTGTAAGGACTTGGTAGAATTCTGTTGCTCTCAATTTATCTTCCTTCTCAACATTACTGATTTTATTATTCAATTCTTCACGGACTTGTATTATGGTTTCGTTGGTCTCCGTTACCGTCTGCCTGATCTCCTTTCGACATTCGACTAGCTGTTGCTTCCATTCCTCCTTGGTTTTCTCACTTTCTTCCTCGATTTTTCGTTGGAGAATATCATGATTATTTTCCATCTTTTTATTTACTATTTCCAGATCCTTCTTGATCTGTTTCTTCAGCTCTTCGCTCTTCTTTTCCAATACCTCCTGACTTTCATGTATCACCTTCATTTGCTTCTTCAATTCTTCACTATTTTGGTCCAGTTTTTTATTCCAGAATTCCCTGTCCTCTTTTCTTCCCTCTTGCAGTGATTCTAATTTTTTATTCAAGTCTTCCTTATCTGATTCTAATTTTTTATTTAAATCTTCATGGCTCCTGTTCATTTGTCCAAATTGTTCCATCATGAACTTCAGCATGTGATCTAATTTTGTTTCTTCTGTTGGTTTGACTGGTTGGTCGTTTACCATGACTTCTGCTTCTATTTCTGGTTCAGGTGGATTTGGATTTTCCAGCGGGTCCTCCTGTGGATGTTCTTCCGACAGTTCTCCAGTCGTTTCCTCAACTTCTACTTCCTCAACTTCCTCCATTTCTTCTGGGTTTCCTTCTTGGTTTAATGCTTCCTTCCCTTTGCGCCTCGTAACCATACCGTGTCTATTCATAACCGCCGCTAGTTATCCTTTCTAGCCTCACGTTGCTGGTCGCCAATATGTAACAACTATATTGGGGTTGTACCTGTTAAAATGTGTCACACTTGTTTATTTTGTGTATTAGTGTGAATGTAGTGTGTTTGCCTCACACCAGTCGTTACATAAATCGACGTCACTACTGGAGTCTGTAGCGTTGTCAATATTACCAGTACAACCTACCTGTTAATTCATAGGGGTTGCGAATCCCGGGTGGCGCCAAATTGTTTCTATTAAAACAATTAAAATAGTTAATTTCTAAGATAATACGTGTTATTAGCATGGACAGCTGTGGCGTTCGAATGGTTCCCGCTGCTGTACAGGTTGTCGACTCGACCACTCGTGATGAGCGCTAGTTGTCTATTGAATAAAATTTGCTAACACACATATACTCTACAACGTCCTATGAAATAAAAAGATAGTAATACTCGGTACTGTGAGTTTAATACAAATTCAAACATTAATTAATATAACAAAATGATTATAAATAATTTGATAACAAATAGCCCCGGCTTACAGCATGAAACACAAAAATATCTCAGAGTTGGCAAAATTGATTTTAAAACACTTTCCGTTGCCGATATGGCGTCAGTTCATACAATATTTTACTATGTTTAAAATCTGGAGTTCTTTGGATTATGAAATAAGACATAAACGTTGGTTACATGAAAAAAGTACACTACCATACCTTATACGTACTTAGAAAGTATAATGTGTTTTTACAAATTGTTCGGTAGTGTCGTATTTTTGTTACAACATGATCCTCTTAATCGAGGTTATGCTTTGATTAATAAAATGTTTTTATGTAAGTAAATTATGCATTAACACCCTTGAAAGAAAATAATATCTGTTCAATAGTGAGAAATTTTATCATTTGGAAAATAATTTAAGTAATTTGGTTTTTTGGGATTAAGGAATTTATTCGATACTTATCAGTTCAGATTGCGTGATGTGTAGTCATCGTAGTAGTGGATATTAGGCCAATTTGGATTAGTTTTAAGCTTCCAACATCTTTTTCAATCTTGTCTTGGGTTTTTTGATAATTAATTTATTTAATTTGGTTCCAGGACATCGGTAATTCTTGGTAGGTTGACATCTACTTGTCTTTGGTCATCTTGGTTCACTTTCGAAACTTGTAGTAACTATTTAAATTAAAATTTCAATCATTCCAATTTTGCGTGCCGCTTACCCACGCGTCGTTTTTTCAAGTCTCAATTATTTAACGGAAAATAAGCCCTCAAACGCTCGTTACCATAGTAACCGCAATCCTGGGATTGGTTAATTACTCCTTCGAAGACATTGTTAAGATATTTGAATTTTTATTCAAATTTATTAAGTATTTTCCTAATGGTTTTATTCCTTTATAATTCCTTTGGGGTAATAAATGATATCACTATTATCTTTCTTTCCTTTCAAGGTTTACAATGATACCTCATAAGGTCATATTCTGTTGTACATTAACTTCAGTCTAAATATTTGACATCTGATAAATTACATATCTTTCTTAAATTAAACTTTTATAATAATATTTCTGTTTTAAAATGATTGACATATAATTACTGGCCATTTACTGGTCTTAGATTAGTAAAGTTTCTTGCGAAATTGTTACAATTTACATTTGAGTGTTTCTGACAGTTAGATGTTTTCATAGCTAAGATTGGCCATGATTGTTTTTTGGTGTATCTCTTTTAAATTACATCTTGAATTCAGCCTGATGGGCTTCACTTAGTTATCATATTTGTTCGTGTTTTAACTACTATTCAACATACTTTTCATTACACATATTTTAAAATATAATAATTAGGCTTATGGACTGTAGGTTCCCTTCAGCCATATTTCCTTTATAACATTGAACCAAACTATTTTTTTATAATTTACTAGTTATTGTTAGTTCTAATATTGATTCCTTTCTTTTGTTACAACCTAGAGTGGTAAACATCATCACTTCTTATAAAATTATGAAAGTTAATTCCCCTTTCAACATGGGGTGTTTTATTTATTGTAGTCTTAATTTTAACAACAAAACTTTATTTCTATTCTACTATACCATGTTAACACAAACTACTCTTGTCTGGGCTTTCTCCCTGGATAACATTACATGCTTCTTTTATTATTATTCGGAATATTATTTTTAATTATTTTAAATTATATAAATGTGTACTAGGTCACTCCAATCATTGATTGTTCATCACTGTTTTACAAAGTGTTTTCTTACTTATCATTACATTTTTAATGCTTAACATACACTTTCACTATTTTTAGGGTACTTACACTTCACTAGGCACTTCACTTGGGTTCACTGTTTGTATTGAGTGTTTTTTAATGGGTAATCCCTATACTTTCTCCTATCATTTCTCACTATTTCTTTCTATCATAATATTTATTATTAATAATATTAGGTTAGTTATTTCTTATTAAATCTAACCTTTCTAACTGTGTTAGTGTACTTTTTCTACATTACATTACTTTACCATTGTATTGTTTTTAAAATGGGTACATAGGTTAATTCAATTATAACAATAATATTTGTTTCATCAATAAATAATTATTTGGAGTTTATTTACCGTATTCTATCCTTGAGTATACTATTTTTCCCCTTTTTATGTGTGTTAGTCTCCCCTTGGGTTTAATCTGTCTCCTCTTCGTTCTTCCTCTTCTTCATAGTCTTCATCTTCAATAGTCTTCATCTTGATTCGGTTCTCCTCTTCTCATCTGATTTTCCTTCTGTTTATTCGTAGGGATTTGTTCTCTTCCTTCGATTCTTCTTTAGTTCTGGGTTCCTATCTTCCTTGGTTAGTTCATAATTGTTTGGTCTGTCACCTTTTTTCTTGAGTATGGTTCGTAGTTCCCTTCTTTGTGTTTATGTGGTTGGATCAATCACTTGGGTTGGATAATGTCGTCGTACGTCGTGTCATAATATTTACATTTTATACATTTTTAAACATTTTATTTTATATGAAGTATTTTTATATCAATAATTATCTTTTTTATCACTGGTACGGGATTTGGCCTAATTGTGTCGTAACAATATGCTCAATTTTTTATTTTCAACTGTTTGACATTGAATACAATTTTTTTTTTTCAAAACCTTTCTAATTTTCAAAACTATTATGGAACAATTAAAAAAGGATTGAAATACAAGAAACAGGAATTAAAAATAAATAATTTTTATTTTTACAAAAGACGTAAAATTGAGCAACTATCAGAGAAAAATGTGTACAAGTTATTTAAATATCTTGCTGATGTCAAACTTTAGAACAAAAACATTACACCTAATAATACTCAACTCATAGTTATTAAGATGTTTAAAGGATTTGAAACACACAAGTTTTTCCCAGTGTTCACTAGAAATAGCAAATTTGTTGATAAGCTCTTTGTTAGAAACTTGCATGAGAATGTCACTTTCAGAAGAAAGTTCTAGTAGAAATCCTCCCGCCCCAATTCTGATGGCACAGCTTGTCTCCATGGGCACCACTGGTTCTCAAAATGTTTGTAAGCTACATTTGCAAAAAACCTTACTTATTGGTATCAGTTATGTACATGTGTTTGTGAAAAGTATTAGCTATAGGCCTAACCTATAGGTATCCATGGAAACATACATAAACTTAGAAGCTAGGACTAAATTATTTTGTTATTTAGGCATCTGATTATAAATTTAACTAAAAACCCAATTCATTAGTTGGAATTTATAGTGTATATTGTAACCATAATTGAAAAATAATAATGGTGGTCTGTGTTTCAATTATTATTTTGCTAGCGTGCACGTGCACATTATATTTGTCTTTTGATCAGCATGCTATGAAATATGGTAAACTTGGTAAACTCATGATAAAGTAAATAAAATACCAATTGTGCCAACCAAAAACTTACTTTTTTACTTCTTTTTTTCTGTTATGATATTTACATAACCTGTTTTCTAAAGACTTTATCATACTGTACATTTTTTGTAAAAATCATGTTACATTTATTTTAATTAAATTTCTAAACAATGTTCTTGTTTGGTAATCTCGTGACAACACTCTGCTATACTCATGATATCACGACTTTACCTGCATTAAGGCAACCTCGTGATATTTCAGGCATACTTGTGACATCATGAGTTTGCCTGATAGTGTATATTTGCATTGATTTTGATATTCTTTTTTTTTAGTATTATAAATTAATTTTATTAAACAAATATAAAACCAAAAATAAGGTAGGTAATAATAAAAACTGAATTGTAAAATTAGGTTTTACATAAAACTGAAAAAGTAACAATGTATAGAAAGTAAAACAATCAATTAATATTTCACAGGTTAAGTCAGTAATACAGAAAAATTTATTCAGAGTCACTGTTAATCTTATACTGAGAACACATGAATACCATTTGAGCATCTTTCATGTTTTGGCATGCACAATGAAACCAAATGCGGCAGAAGTTATACACTGTATCCATTTTTCTGTCTCCCATCATCTTCATACTTGCTTCCACATAACGCACATTTTTTATCAGAACTTGAATCACATTTCTTATGATTCTGCTTTAAGTGTTATGAACTATTAAATGGACCTGGGGTGCAAAGCTGTTGTTTTGGTGAGTAAACTTTAGTTTTAGAACCGGGTTTTGAGGGATGTTTGTCTTTTTGTGACTTAGGTAACTGCAAAATATTGTCTAGGTTCTCCTATAATCTCTCTCATGCAGTTTGTTGAAGTGCCCTTTGAGTCACTGCTGCTGGGGCAAAGGCCTCTTCTGGGACAGTGTCACAGTTAAAAGGAAACATTCCTGTCATTTTAAAACCATTTATTATATTTGAAGGCACAAATACTTTCAAATAGGCTGGTGTCATTAGTTTGTTAAGGTCCATCCTGTCTGGATGCTCTGTAGGGTGAGCTTCCATGAGTTGAAGTAGTTCTTCCCTGAATGCTGTCTTCAAATGTTCATAGTCACTACTGTCTAGAGCCTGTAGTCTTCAAAAATCTTGATGTTGATTCATCCCTTTTCCAGTAGGCAGTAGATTGAGCCTGGAAATATATTTTCTTGAACTCCGTCCAATATTCTCATGCCCTTGAAGATTATTAACGGTAGCACCGATTGGCCAGATGCATTAACACATCCAAGAAATATTGTTGTACCCTTTTCTCCAAATGTTTGTCGATAAACATATTTCTTACCAACGCTAGTTACAACTTTTCCCATTTTTTTGACAAAGCATGAACCAGTTTCATCTGCGTTCCAAATTCTTTCAGGTCTCCCAAAATTGTTGAGATCACTGAAAATGTTAAATACTTGATATAGTATCATAAAAATCATTCAGCATCATACGAGTACTCATGCACTCATGCGGCATTGACAGATTTTCAGGCTCACGCAGAGTTAAGTTGTAATGTTCTTTGATAGAAATCCACCACCACCAACCAGCCACTTCTTTTGATTTGTTAAAAAGATGTGATTTTTTAGATACTTCAGCAAGTAAAAATGCTTGGTGTCTGATTTTACTGACAATCAGATGAAGGATATGTAAATGGGTGAGAGTTGTAATAGGAAGAGGGAGCTACAGAAATGAAGGGAGGATAAAAAGGAAAGTAAGTGTAAGAACTGTTGGGATGGGTAAGACACAGGAATTTGCGAGAATATAACAAAGAAGAGAAACGACTAAGAAATGACAAGGAAGCCTGGGAATTGGAGAGAAAAGGCTCAAAGTTATGAGTGGATCAAGGAAAGGGGGTGAGGAAAGATGGGGGAATAAAGTAGATTAGTAAAATTAAAACAATTGTGGACCTATTGTCCTCATCACTGGATTAGAAATTCGTTTCATTTAACATTTCAGTTTCTTTGTAGCTAAAAATCATATGGTTAAAAAATATCAACAATCCATGAAATAAAAATTATTGAAAATTGTAGTAAAAACAATTTAGAATATTTATATTTAATGGAAGTCTTTACAGAAGTGAATGTTAAAAATTAAAGAAATATTAGTACATTACTAGGAAGGAGTTCTTTTTTGAAAACAACACAAATAATGTTAGAAACTGCAATCCGGAACTAAGCTCCTACAATGTATACTCCAACCATAACCTATGAAAATATATCAGTGTGTATTAACCAGCAATGTAAGACTAAATTTTATGCTTAATATAGAGTGAATTATAATTATTGTACAATAAAAATTCAGGTCCTATCAACGGATACAGAATTCATATTCATATTCATTACCGTTCACTTTAGAACTTTGCAAACAATAACCATATGTGGCACTGATCACTAGAATATCCCAAACTGACCATTAGAATGAGCTGTGCTCAACTGGAGAAAGTGGGCATTTGTAGGAGCATTGGTTAACCCATCACAAGCTTCATAAAAAGTATCACAAGATTACCTCTGTCATGACTATACCTGAGTTCACCATACTTTGCGTTCACTATGGTAATTCATTAATAATTGTGGCATCAACCAAGAACAATGGAATAAAAAGGACATCAGGTCATTAAAGAAAGATTAACATCTAGTAGTTCTATGACAACAAGACAGAAACAGGATGCATTATAATAAAACTGATGTTACAAAACAACAGGCAACAAATTTGATATAAACAACAGGCACAATTACAAAAAGAGTAAAAATGAAAATTATTGGTGAAGAGCGGCAGGGAGGTCGAAACTGGAAAAAGTAAGAAACGTCAGAATCTGGGAGATAATGGGGGTACAGTATTCTATTGTCGATGACATAAAAACAAAACAGCTAAGATGGTTTGGGCATGTGCAAAGAATGCCGAATAATCGACTCCCCAAACAAATTTTGAGATGGACACCATATGGTTGTAGGCGAAAAAGAAGAATCTTGGTTAGATCAAGACCAATGGAGACTAGGATCTAGGCTCTACCAATAGGGATCGGAAGACATAGGATAATGTTATGAACCGATTAATATATATATATTTTTTTTTTCAATCACTTTCTGCTACAGTCCGTTTCTTGATGTATATAATACATTTAATATTTATAAATAAATTTACCTCAACATATACTTTTTTTCCTTATTAGGAACATGTTTCGAGAGCTCCCGTGCTCTCATCTTCAGCCTTCGCAATCTTGCAAATGTTCGCGATCAAGGCAAGATCGCGAAGGCTGAAGATGAGAGCACAGGAGCTCTCGAAACATGTTCCTAATAAGGAAAAAAAGTATATCTTGAGGTAAATTTATTTATAAATATTAAATGTAATATATATATATATATATATATATATATATATATATATATATATACATAGTAAAAATAAAAATCTGATTAGGCCTGGAAGTTCACAAACTTCCACTCTGCTTAATGTTAAGAGACGACTCAACTTACCTACACCTAAGCTCATCTGTATTTAGGTATTATGGTGCCCCTGGGCAAAAAATTAATTGGTGCCCCTAGATATAAATAAAAGTGAAGACTTTCAATTTCAGATGTGTGTTTTTGATTTCTTTTGATGTGCACAAAAAATAACTGTTTTTCTGAGTTACCTTAATTATAAAAAGATAGATGAAATTAATATTAAATGTTAAATACAAAAAAATTGTGAATAACTAATTCTGAAACAAGTACAGAAACACTCATGGTTGGAAAATTAGGAAAACCCAGTGAATTCAAAATAGACAAAAAATGAATGATCACTTGACTACGAGGCGTGTTTTTTAAGTAAGTACCGTTTTGCTATATCACCACTACAGCGCAGCGGTCGCCGTTCTGCACATGCGCACTGAGTGTGCATCTATTGGCTCGCTACAGACGCCATTACGTGAGCAGAAGTCTTTGTTTACATTTTCCTGTGGGTGTTTAAAATGCCTCATACCATTGAAAGTCTAATGAATTTCCTCAAGTTTCAAGAAGTGTTCTCTATGAAATTGTGACAAACCACTTAAATTAAATTATCGGAAGTTGTGCTCACGCTGGGTCCCAAAAATGCTGACTGAGTTGCACAAAACAAAACATTTAGCCAGTGCTCTGACTATTCTCACGAGATATAGTGAGGAAGGTGATTATCTTTTTTTAGCCAAATCGTCACTTGTGACGAGACATGGGTGTCTCACATTACACCGGAATCAAAACAGCAGTCCATGGAATGGAGGCACTCAACATCTCCCAAAAAGGTGAAGTTCAAGCAAACCATTTCAGCCCAGAAAATCATGTGTACTGTGTTTTGGGACAGGCAGGGGTGTTGCTTGTTGATTTTTTGCCTTGGGGTGAAACAATAAATGCTGTGACATACTGTGAGACCCTGAATAAACTGCGTCACGCAAACCAAAACAAAAGGCATGGCATGCTCAGTCGTACTGCTTCACGACAATGCTTGGCCATACAAAGCTCAATGCACCCAAGATCTGATTATGTCATTTGGCTGGGAAAACCTGGATAATGCAATGCCAAACATCCTATTCCTCTGCCAAAAAATCATGTCACTATTCATTTACTCATCGATTACTATCGTGGCATGTACCTGCACGCTGGTCCCCAGTTCCTCCAAGCAACACTATCTCAACGCTTTTGGATCCTCTCCGCCCGCAGTGTTATATGCTCAAGAATATTTAAATGTGTACGATGTTTTCGTACAAAATCAACAAACACGTCTCCGCTCATGGGTGATCTACCAGCTGGTCGTGTTACCCCTACTCGTTGTTTCAACGCTTCTGGAGTTGATTATGCTGGCCCTTACACAGTCAAGTTTTTTATACTTCACAGGATACAGCCTATAAAGGTGTACCTCTGCCTGTTCATCTGTTTTGCAACAAAAGCTGTACACTTGGAAGTGGTTACTGATTTAACTACAGACGCCTTCATTGCATCCCTTACGAGATTCATCTCTAGGAGAGGTCTTGTATCAGACCTGTACTCTGATTGTGGGACTAATTTCATAGGAGCTGCTTCTTCGCTCAAAAGATGTTTTCAAGATCTCATGAAGCAACCAGAGATGCAAGATTTTGCTACGAACAACTGTATCACATTCCATTTCATTCCTCCGCGTGCACCTCACCAAGGTGGACTTTGGGAACGTGCCATTAAAGGTGCAAAATGTCATCTCACCAGAGTCATAGGTGAACACATTTTAACGTACGAAGAATTTACCACCTTAGTTGTGCGTGTTGAAGCTATCCTTAATTCAAGGCCAATAGCTCCTCTCTCGAATGATCCTTCAGATCTTCAACCTCTTACACCAGGACATTTTCTAACTGGAGGACCTCTTAATGCCCTGATCGAACCTCAACTAACTAATGCACCACTTAATCACATAAAACGCTGGAAATTGGTTCAAGCCTTCACACAACATCTCTGGAAAAGATGGCAAATGGAGTACCTCCACACACTTCAAGAACGGTCCAAATGGATCAGACCTCAAGAAAATCTCAAAATAGGAGATTTAGTCGTTATTCATGAAACGAACCTGCCACCCCTCAAGTGGAAGCTCGGGAGAGTCATCTCAGTATCTCCAGGGAATGATGGAGTGGTACGTGTCGTCAACATGAAGACTGCCGGTGGAACCTTGACCCGTCCTTCTGTTAAGGTTTCCCGTCTTCCCATTTACTAAAATCTTTGACCAGTCAACTGGCTACTGCCCCTTATAATTTAGTTTTATTATACTCTTCCAAAGGATCAAATTTGTTCTTATGTTCTTTTAATGTTTTTTGTTGAACCAGTTGGTTCAAAGGGGCCGGTATGTCAGATATTTTGTTTTCATAACAATAATTAAACTCACCCTATCTCTACTTCATTAGTTCTCTAATAGAGTGCACTCCCATTAACTGTTTCAAAGTACAATTCACATAGTAATCAACAGTCATAATTAGAGTGTTTTCTTTCCTGTAGTGTAAGGCATATCGTGCAGTTCAGTTTTTTTTTTGTTTATACACGCATACCGCAAGAATAGAAAGTCTATTCACCGCTATTGTTATTTTGCTTCACTTATAATTTAAAACTCCGCTTATTTCATGTGTTTATTTATGTGTTTAACGTTTATTAGAATATTATTGTTAAGTTTAGGACTGCTTAAAAAAATCAGCGAAGTGTTGCTTACAACGGGACATTTACAATGCACAAGGACAAGGTCAGTGAATGCTTAATATTTATGCATTGTTGATTACATGAGAATAAATCCTTTTAACTATTTTAGTTTTACAATATACAGTCCAGTGCTAATAAAAAAGAACCCCACAGCGTGCTAAACCAACCAACAGACCGATGTTGAGCATGAACCAATAAGAAGTGAAGTAACACCACAGTGTACAAAATATATATAGTGGTGTATGAGAAAAACCACAAGACAGCAGAAAAGATTACAAAATGTTGAGCAGAGATAAAATTGATGCAGCCAAATTTGGAGTAACAAGACGTTCTAGTATAGAAATAAATAAACAGCTTGTCAGACTGTCTTATTTCATGGGAATGGGGGATAAGCCTGTTGTGTAGTTTTCTGCTATAATTTATACACTAAAACCTTGCAAGTTCAGACACCACTAATTTGGAATTCTATGCTGTTGTGGTCTAAAAGTTCACCTCATTAATTGGCACCACTGTCCAATTTTATAAAGCATCTGGCAAGCAAGATATGCAAAGACACTTTAATGTAGTATTACATTAAAAATATAAATAAGAATTATTACTTTTAGGTTAGAATAGTAATACAGAAATTTTAACTGTTCAACTCAGTCTGCATAATACAAATTTGTATGAAGCAGGATAGATCCCCTTTATATTGTGCTGCATAATTACAACACATATATTGTAACGCAACCGAAATGCAGTCATTCATGTTACATAAATATTATATTAACAAAATAATAAGCAAATCAATAGTTAACCCCATGATAAAACAAAGGTCTAATAATTACATTTATAATTATAGATAAAAATAAATAAGGATGCAAGGTAGAAATAACAATGATAAAAAAACCTGTAAATTAGACAATAGTTAGTGATCCATGTTGTAACAGTACATATGTTACCACATCCACCTAAGTACTGAAAATTAATTTGAAGGCCACCACTAGAAAAAATACATTAAAAGGTCTAGAATACCACCAAGTATACTAAAGAAAAGTACCATAAGTTAGAATAAGTGAAGCATCATTGAAAGGAATTCACTAGTAAATGCACCAAGAAAGAAGAAAAGAAGAATAAAGACGAGACGACCGACATACTATACCCAATAGATCAGTGAGAAGGACACCACACAACCAAAGAAGAAGAAAAATCAGTGAGGAGGACAAGACAACAAAAGAAGAAAGAAGAGTCAGGAAGAAGAACACAACAAGGACAACTTCAAGAAAGAAGAAGGAAGAACCAGTGTGAAGAAGACAAGTGAAAACCACATCATGTATAAAATGAACAATAGTGAGGAGGAGATCAGTGAAGAAAGAAGAAAGAAGAAGGAAGATCACCAGAGCAAACACCAGAAGAATAAGGGAAGAAAATTGAAGTGAAACAAACTAACATAAACCTTGAAAGAATATTTGTATTAAGAAGAAGGAAGAAATGTTAGTTAATTATATGATATGAATCCCTAAGCTGTATGGCAAAGTCAACATTGACAACAACTCATTTAATGAACACATTTATTGTTTATGTGAAACACATTATTGTAAATAAGTATTAAATATTGTAAATAAAGAGTCACAAGCAAACTGAATAAGGACAAGATGAGTTTATGATAGCTAAATGATGTGTAGTTATAGAATAAACAGAGGAATATGCAACCAAAATTGTGAATGACCAATTGTACAGTGGGAATGATGTACATACAAACCCACTAATTAACAACAAATAAGATAATGCAGTAGTATACTAAATATGAACTATTGATAACCAATAACCAATGTACAAACATGAAATGAAAACCAGTCGAATAGTTTAAGATAGAAATATACAGCCATAAACAACACTTCAATGTTTACTGAACCTATGACATAACCTAATCTGGGCATCCAGTTTTCAATAAAACTTGATAAAAAATGAACCAAAACAATGTTAGACCAAAATGTAATGAGCTAGGAAGTAAATAGAGCATATAAGGAATGTTTTGTACATGATAGCTAATAGTATAATAGTATATAAAAGCTATATTTAAGTAATACAAGTATGACCAAATGCTTGTAATGGCAAAATGACACTATGCAACCAAAATTATGTAATAAACACATTGTACAAAGCAAGTAACCCAATTAATGATTTGGTGTCGGACAGAATACTATTCCTATGAGCAATTGTAACCAAAATAACCAGTTAAATAGTTTATATAAACGTAATTATAACTCAACCATTATGACAACTAGCTGCAAATAAAGTTTACAGCAACCAAACCTTGCTAATAACAGAGTCAAATGCAGAGTGAACTGCATCACAATAACTATAAGGTCCTAGTGACTAGTTCAGTTATCAATCAGAGAACAATACATCTAAAATGTCTATGATATTAAGCATACTACCAAGTAACGCCATACAGGCATAGCAAGCCTGATTCATAAGTGATAATTAAGGCATTAAACCAATAATATAGGGAAAAGAACACTGCCAGTAGTGACTTAACCCACCAAGGTATAAATATACTATGTTAGAACTTAATTAAATGTTGTTATTAATAGGATATAAGAAAAACCAAAATGTATGACAATACTACCAAGTAAAGCCATATAGGCATAACAAGCCTGATTCATACGTGATAATTAAGGCATTAAACAAATAATTTAGGGAAAAAGAACACTGTCAGTAGTGACTTAACCCATCGAGATTTAATTACAACACGTTAAAAGTTAATTAAATACTCTTATTACTGAGTAATGAGCAAACCAAAAATGTATGACCATAAGTTTAAGAGTGAAGCTATGAAAATGGACATAGTATTAATAATAGGACATAGTTTTAAGGGAAATTTGTACAGTAGCTTAAGAGTGAGACATTACTATAAAAAATAACATAAAAACCATGAATTGTTAATAATTAATGGTTTAATGGACACCAAGCATAAATGCTAAGTGCTAAGTCTGATAACCCTTATCAGAAATATATGATAAGGGGACTCAAATTAATCGTCTTTCAAAAACACGAACAATGAGAGTAAGCACAACATTCTCAGTGCAATTATAAGAAAGATATTAGACTTTTAAAAATAATTGCATTGTGCTTAGCCCTTCCGCGTAGTCGTGTGAACCAGAATTTGTTAATCTTGTCCCCAAAGACTGACGCTTATGATAGCGTCTATTTTGACGAAGTCTACCGTAAATAAACGAATTGGCAAAAACTGACCAATCAGAACACATAAAAAATCCGAAATTCATCATTCCAGCCCATGAGCCAGAGACAGTCTTTGAACAACAGCGAAGCGGACTGCACGCTAGTCGACGCCTCAGAAAAACGTGCGTTTGACAGCAAAGCAGCATCAACCATGTTAACCTCAAATTGAGACATAAGTTATCTATCAGAAGAATCAGTGCAGTATATTTACAAGTGTAATCTAATCGAAGTTTATGCGCATAGGAGTGTGTGCAGTGTTGTGATAAAGTTTAAATAATTAATTAATTAAATTTTAATTAATTAAAAAGTGTCAATAATTAATAAAGTGTAAATCTTCAACCGACGAGAGACGCAAGTATTATTAATTACAAATATTATGTCATGATTAGTCTATAAGCAAAATAATTGAACGCTAAAAGCGATTAAAATTGAAATATAGAAACAATTCAATTCGCTATCCTTAATAGAAGGGAACCGATAAATACAAATGAACAATGTTGAAATTGAACGTTCTGAGTAATGACAGTTTAACTATTTGTATACTGTAAATATCTAGGATAAGCAAAGACATTGTGATATCAATGAAGAGTAAATGTACTCTAATACTATCAGTAGATGGAAGTATAAATATTTTGTTATTAAATCCCATTAATAGTTTCGCCGGAGTGCGATAACTATAATAAATAAATTACATTTACCTGAAATGGGAGTATCCAAGTTCATAGATGATTGCAGTACATGATACTGGATCATAACAATCACTATTAATTATTAATAAATAATTCACTACTTCTAACCAAATAAGGTTGCACTAAACTATGTATAAAGCATATGCCTAACTATGAACAATGGTTCATATTTTATATTTTTTCATTAATAATCATTGAATTTTTATTTTTATGTTAACTCTAACCGTAGCTATTATTCCAAGAAAGTGTATTTTGCAGTTTAAAAGAACCTACTACTTTTATTATTATCATCATTATTAAATTTTCAAGTCGAACAATCCGACATAACCTACAAATTTGTCAAAACACATTGTATTACTAACCAGAGGCAGTCATGCCAACTAGAGCTCATCATTTATTTTAGAGTTCATGTTCACTTTAAAAATATTATTTGTTAACTAAAAAGAAGAGCAAAATTCCTTGTTGTATTGAATTTCACTGTGTGTTATTTGAATAAATTGCCATTATTGTTTTTTACCAGTGAAAGAGTTGACTTTATTTGTAACAGTAAAATTACAGCTTAGAGGAGAAAAACGAGGCGGTTGGTACCTTCCTGAGAATGCGAATTATTCAAATTGAATGATTCCTTGTTTTGTTTACAACCGTTCAGATCAACATACTTACAATCTTATACAATAATACTATACATGAGTTGTTATGTGTACCATATCTATGTTTGTGTATGTTAGTGTATAGGAAGAAACAACTGATCTCCTCACGACAGCTGATCTACAAAGAGTCAACGGAACGTCAAGTGAAAGAATTTTAACAGTAAATATAATATACAAAATTAAATTATTTAAACAGATAGCTAATACGACGAAAAAAGAGTAAGTACCGAGTTATTCAATCCTGGATTCAACAATAGGTTGAATTGAGGGGAATAAGTCACTAAACGGTAAAAATAATAATAAAATTTGATATTGAACAATCACGATTAGCCGAGAGCAAGACCCAATTAACAGTAAAAGAACCCTGAGACAATTTAATAATAATAATATTTAAACCATAAATTATAGACGGGAATTCGTCTTATTACAATGTTCAGTGAAAAGTAAATCAATATAATACTAATGAGAATTGAAAGAAATAAAATAGTACAGAAAATGTCAAAGTAGATGACAATGAAATTAAACAAAAATGAGAAAATAATTTACCTTATAGCAATAGTAAGTAAGGATTATGAATTAAATGATATTATTTTGTAACGATGAATGTTGTGTTAAGGGGTATGTTATGTTATACTAATTACTTGTTGAGTTAATGGAAAGTAATGAAACAAAATGTACTATTCAATTACTGTTATAGAAGGATGTGGGAAACAGAGTTAATGTTAATAGATCACAATTTTATTATATGTGATCCATAGATCAAGACAAAATTGTTATTAGTTATGGAAAGAATAATTATTTATGTAAATGTTAATAGTTAAGATTTGATTATATGTATGAAATTATGTAAAAGGGCTATAGTTGTTCACCGGTTATAAACAAAGGTAGGTCAATATACAATAAAAGGCCTAACAGCCAATAACACTATATAACCACTCATAACATAAAGGTTAGGTACAGAAGTTAATAATACTTAATGAATACGGTTCAAAGAGCTAGGAAAAAACATTTAATAAGTAATGATATATAATAAACCACCTCAATTTATACAAATTATGATAATGCCACAATGCCATGATATGGATTGATAACGTTTGATATCGAAAAAGTAAGAAATATAAAAGAAACAGACTAATATCAAAAAACCAGCAGAATATATGTAGAAAATAGTAAACAAACTATAGGTAAAGTTATATTCCGATATGATAGAAAATTAATAAGGAATGGACGAAAAATATATGAAATAAACACTATATACAAAACATGGAGAAGGAAGAAAAATAATGCGTTGCTAAGGACTACAGGGAATGAAGAAGTTGTTGATTTTCAATTATTGCCTTTTATGATCTGAACGTGATGAGATTAAAAAACCCAAGAAATGTCTAATATAATTGGAATATTCTAAATTATTTTGATACTCTTATAATACACAAAATTCTAATGATAATATTCTTGACTTATGCCAGTACAGTTTAACCAAACGAGATCATAGTATAATAGACGGCCAGAAGAATATTGAATTATTAAAAGAAGAACAGAAGAAGACGGAAGAATCGCTGAATAAAAACATCGAGTCATTAAAAGAAGATTTTAATAAGAAATTAAATCAGAATATGGAGTCGATTCATAAGAAGATGGATGACAATCAGAAAAATAATGAATTATTAACCAAAAATATCGAGTCATTGAAGGAGGACTTCAAGGGGGAGTTAAACAAGAACACGGAGGAGACAAATAAAATCATAGCTTCATTGAAGGAAGACACCCAAGAGTTGAGCAAGAAGATTGATGACAGCATCGAAGATAGTAATAGGAAGATTGAAATTATCAGCCAGAGACTCGAAGACAGTCACGAAAAATTGAATACGAAAATAGGAGAGGAGATAACCGAAGTCAGACGGGAAGTTTCTGAAATCGGCGAGAGGTGTGAAGAGAACCAACAAGAAATACAGAGAACGAAAGAGACACTTCAAACCCGAGTAAATAACATCGAAGAATCCCATTTAAATAAATTCGAAATCTTGACTAAGAAACAAGAAGACTTGGGAACGAGATGTGAAGAAATCACCACCACCGTGAATGATGTTCGGGAGCAAGTACACACTGATAAGGAGAAGATGGCTGAACTTCAACGGCGAGAACTCAATAATTTCAGGGAAGAAATTAATTTATTCCGGAGTCAACCAATCCAAGTGACCGGAATAACGAACATAGAAAATCGTGAACTGATAAATTTCCAACATTATAAAAGGAATCCAATGGAGTTCATCGAAAGAGTGGAAGAAAATATCGCCCGTACACGCGAAACTAGATGGTCGACTATCAGAAACATGTTAGACGAGTACTTTAAGGACGTGCGTGATAACTGGTGGACGGCTACCCGACATGATATACAGAATTATGCAGAGTTCAAAGCGTTATTTAAAACGAAATACTGGTCCGAATTGGCACAGAACATAGTGCGGGACGACATCTGCAACGGGAAGTATGACCGCAGTAAAGGGGCATCACTCACCGCATACTTCTTAGGCAAGGTATGTATGGCCAGAAATCTTGAGCCAAAGATACCTGAAGAATGCCTCGTCACGAAATTAGCGTATCACATCGAAGAGGGCGTGGCCAGAGCGAGACTGAACGGACAAATAACGATCCAAACTATGTCCGCATTATTAGAAAATTACGAGCAGGAGAAGTACTATCGGAGGAGTCGACAGGGACCCGACCCATACTTCGATAGAAACGGTCAGGCCGGATACCGAAATAATTATCGAGGTAATTATAATAATTCAAACCGAGATAATGCTGACCAGAACCTGAGGCCAAATAATAACGGGAATAATCATCCGCCAGATAGGAACAGCCCGAATTACCGGCCTAATTATAATAATAGTTATAATCAGAATACCCCTAATAACAACCACCGTCCTAATTATAACGGTGGAAATCAACATCGGCCAAATAATGGTAACCACCCCCTACCGTCCAAATAATAACAATCGCCAGTACCGACCGAACAACGGGAATAACCACAACCCGAGCAATTTCAGAAGAGCCCATTACGTCCGTGCTGACGACAGAAACGGAGGGAGACGCTTCTATCAGGGACGCCGAAGCTTCAATGAAGATAATAACCCGTATAGTCAGGACGTAAGGAGTAGCGAATCCGGGTACGACACACGAAGGAGCCGCAGTAGCGAAGATATAAATAGAAATAATAATAGCGGACGTCAATACAACAATTCGACTAGACCAGAAGAACGGGAAAATAGAAACCCCAACACTAATGACAGGAGCGGAGAAGAAAACGCTACCTCTTTAAACGGACAACGGCAGTGAAAACTCACTTCGAACCCTCACTGATCCGATCTATTGGGTACGACGAACTACGACGACGGACAAACAATCAAGCGACATTTACTATCATACGCAATCACTACCTGAAGGACATCAGAGAAGATCTGATGGAAGAAGAAATTACAGAAAACAATAATAATAACAACAGCGAAATCGCGTATATTTCCGCCGAAGTGAATGGCGTGTTGACTAAAATCATGATAGATACTGGAGCCAATGTATCGCTCATCGATCAACTAGAACTTAATAAAATACAGAACAGGAGTAAGGAGCCCATATCGACCTTACCGATAAATAATATTATTTTGATCGGAGCGACCGGACGACAAAATAAGACCATAAGAAAGCAAGTCCAACTAGAAGTCACCAGTCAAGGGAATACCCTTCCTATAATATTTTTAGTAGCCAGTGGGTTACCATTCAGTTTGTTGATAGGCTGTGACGTGTTAAGAAAGTACGCAGCTATAATAGATATGAGCAGAGCAAAGGTATCTCTGAGCTCAAATTGTGTGCAATGGACGGCAGAATTAATTGGAAGCGAAGAAGCCCCTCACGACCGAATCATTTGTTACATTCACGAAGATAATAATTATAGGAACGAAATACCTAGAGAAGAAATAACTTGTGACTATGAAAATGACGACTTATGGGAGGAAAAATTAGAAGAAATCCGGAGGTTCCAGGCAGCCAAAAGCGATAGAAGAATAACCGACAACCAGGCGGAAAGATTGATTGCAATTTACGAGCAGTATAGACACGTATTTTCCAATGCTCCTGGAAAAGTAAAGGATTTCCAATGTGAGATTAAATTCAAGGAAGCAGCCGATTTTAAGAAGAAATCATACCCCATTGCCTATTCGCAAAAAGAAGCGGTCCGAGCGGAAATAAATAGACTTATCGATGAAGACATTATCGAATATAGCTGTTCACCTTATACAAATCCTATAGTGGCAGTGCCGAAGAAAAACGGTCAAGTAAGAATATGTCTGGATGCCAGAGAAATCAATAAAATCATAATTAACAACCGAGCTTCACCAGGGGAGATCGAAGAACTATTGAAGAAATTCCACGGTACCCGTTTTATTAGCACTTGGGATACCGTCTGCGGGTATTGGCAAGTGGAGTTGCACCCCAATAGCCGAAAATACATGGCATTCATATTCGAAGGGCGAAACTACCAATTTAAGAGGCTACCCTTCGGTTTAGTAAATTCAGTGGCCGTTTTTGTGAAGTGTATGGACCAAGTTCTAGGTCAAGAGGCCCTACAATTCACTACGGTATACGTTGACGATCTATTAATTACGTCTGATAACTGGGAAGATCATTGTGACCGTATTGAGAAGGTGTTATCAAAACTGGCAGAAAATCACGTGACACTTAAACTAGAGAAGTCGAAGTTCATCGCTGATGAAGTACAATTCTTAGGATTTAACCTATCCGAAAACGGCATTACACCATCACAGGAAAAAATCGAAGCAATACAATCATTCCCAACGCCCAAGAACAGAAAGCAGTTACAGTCATTTTTAGGTATCTGCAACTATTACCGTAAGTTCCAAAACAACTACTCAAAATTAACGGCCGAATTTTCGCAACAACTATCCTCTAGAGATAAGTGGAAGTGGGGAGCAGAACAGGACACCACTTTCAAACTAATAAAGGAAAAATTCTTAGAATCAATAATGTTACGCCACCCCGACTTTAAGAGAGCGTTTTATATGAATTGCGACGCCAGCGACGTGAGTCTAGGATCCGTCCTATATCAAGAAGATGACCAAGGAAATCACCTTGTGGTTAGCTTCGCCAGCAGAGTCCTGAACAAGAGTGAGCGCAATTACCATACTACCGAAAAAGAATTACTCAGCATTGTATTTGCCTGCAACAAATTCCGAACTTACATTTTGGGTTACTCTTTAACCGTAAGGACAGATCACAAATCGATATCCTTTTTGAAAAATTGCAAATTGAGCCACGGGAGACTTACCAGGTGGACGTTAGCGTTATAGGAATATAATATTAACTGGGAGTATGTGCCTGGAAAATACAACGTAGCAGCAGATGTGTTATCGAGAGTCAACATCCAAAACCAAACTTTCGAGGGAGAAAGAGAGACGGTAGCCAAAGTATATCACATTATAAAGGACAGGACAGAACTAGCCGAGATAATAAATAAAATAAAACTCCAACAAAGAAGCGAGGAGAAATTGAACAACATTCCCCAGAGATTAATAAATAAAGACGAGAGAGTTACCCCATACTATTGTGTATACCAAGACGTCCTATTTATAAGAAACACTAACCAAAGTAACCAGTGGAAATTACTTATACCCAAAACTATGGAAAAGGAGATCACCATGGATTACCACATTAGATATGGTCACATGGGGGCTATTAAAGTCATAAAGGCATTAGAGGAGAATGTGTATTTCAAGGATATCAACAGGAGAGTACGCCGTTACATTAGGAATTGCCACCTATGTCAGACGGTAAAGTGTAACAACGAGAGGAAGGAGGGTTTAATGATACCAATCACCTCATCCAAGAAGCTAGAAAAGGTATTTGTTGATATTTGCGGCCCATTACCAAGGAGTGGGGGAAGACGACAATACAAATTCATCGTCATTATCTTCGACCACTACACTAAATATACAAAGTTGTATCCTATCAACAGAGCCACCACAAAAAATCTGTTGAGTATAATTATGAGTAAATACATGGTAGAGGTAGGAGTGCCAGGGTCGATAATCACTGACCATGGAACCCAGTTCAAGGGAAGAATATGGAGGGAAACACTGCTGAGTAAGGGAGTGAGAACCTTCAAAACCTCAGTGTACCACCCTAGCAGCAACCCCGCTGAACGAGTTCTCCGAGAAGTAGGAAGAATCCTGAGAACATACTGTCACCAACAACAAAGAAAGTGGGAAGAGTATTTACCAGCTGCAGAGGATTTTATCAACCTGGCGTACCATCAAGCAATAGATACAACCCCATTTACAGCTATGTTTGAGAGAAGACCTCCTAGAGAAATTATAGAATTAATAGAATTTCCCCCAGGCGATGATTACACCTTTGACCAAGTAAAATTTTATAACAAGACCGTCGAACGAGCAGAGAAAATGCGAGAAAAATATAAGAAGCAACAACCCAAAATAATCCAGTACAAAATGGGAGAACTAGTATTACTAAAAAATCGAGAGCTCCCCAGTACCCTTGAAGGAATTGCAAAGAAGTTCCTACTACTATACACTGGACCCTACACTATCGTCAAGGATAATCAAAACAACACATACGAAATTATGGACACAAATACCAATAGAACCAAGGGAGTCTATAATCAAGCTTCACTGAAAAAATATAACCGTCCAGAATAAGTGAGAACCATCATCACTTGAAGGAGTAGAGAAGAAGAAGATCAAAGTGAGAAAAAAATAAAAGAAGGATATTATCATGGAAAGAAAAGGAAAAGAAAGATGTTTATTAAATGAATAATGTAACCCCAGAGTGTCTATCAAACCAAGTGTTATCCATTAATATATCATTATTATGTTATCACATTGTATTATAATTATCAAATATTGTATGCCCAATGAACCAAGAATTATAATCGTCCAGAATAAGTGAGAACCATCATCACTTGAAGGAGTAGAGAAGAAGAAGATCAAAGGAAATAAAAATAAAAGAAGGATATTATTATGGAAAGAAAAGGAAAAGAAAAAATATTTATTAAATGATTAATGTAACACCAAGAGTATGTATAAAATCAAATATGAAGGTATCATTATTATATTACCACATAATATTATAACTAGCAATATTGTATACACTAAAAACGAAGAATTATAATCATCCAGAATAAGTGAGAACCATCATCACTTGAAGGAGTAGAGAAGAAGAAGATCAAAGGGAATAAAAATAAAAGAAGGATATTATTATGGAAAGAAGAGGAAAAGAAAAATATGTATTAAATGATTAATGTAACCCCAAGAGTATCTATAAAATCAAATATGAAGGTATCATTATTATGTTACCACATAATATTATAACTAGCAATATTGTATACACTAAAAACGAAAAATTATAATCATCCAGAATAAGTGAAAACCATCATCACTTGAAGGAGTAGAGAAGAAGAAGATCAAAGTGAGTAAAAATAAAAGAAGGATATTATCATGGAAAGAAAAGGAAAAGAAAAATATTTATTAAATGATTAATGTAACACCAAGAGTAACTATAAAGTCAGATACTAACTATTAATGTATCATTATTATGTTATCACATTGTATTATAATTATCAAATATTGTATGCCCAATGAACCAAGAAATATAATCATCCAGAATAAGTGAAGAAGATCATCACTTGAAGGAGTAGAGAAGAAGAAGATCAAAGGAAATAAAAATAAAAGAAGGATATTATCATGGATAGAAAAGGAAAAGAAAAATATTTATTAAATGAATAATGTAACCCCAGAGTGTCTATCAAACCAAGTGTTATCCATTAATGTATCATTATTATGTTATCACATTGTATTATAATTATCAAATATTGTATACCCAGTGAACCAAAAATTATAATCATCCAGAATAAGTGAAAACCATCATCACTTGAAGGAGTAGAGAAGAAGAAGATCAAAGGGAATAAAAATAAAAGAAGGATATTATTATGGAAAGAAGAGGAAAAGAAAAATATGTATTAAATGATTAATGTAACACCAAGAGTAACTATAAAGTCAGAAACTAACTATTAATATATCATTATTATGTTATCACATTGTATTATAATTATCAAATATTGTATACCTAATAACTCACCAACAGAAGAAGAGGCTATTCTTATGGAAAGAAGAAAAAAAAAATGTTTATTAAGTGAATATTGTATATAAAAGAAGAAATTTTATTAATCAAATATTATATTAAATATTGAATGAAATATGTTTGTCAAATGAATGTTATATGTAACACGAGAAAAAGAAGACTAATATCTGATGACTAAACCATAACGAAAGCAAGCAACTAGTGAACACACTCAAGATATTTTAAACAATGTTTACTATCACTTTAAGAAAAACTGTGTACTATTCAAAATAAAATGTTAAAAAATTATGACATTTGCTAGAGGAGAAAAGGAGACCATTAATGAGAATATTATGTAGAAAAGATAGTGAAAAAGAGAATTGACCAAGAAAAAAGAAGAAAGAACCAATCAATGTGAAGAACAATTTTGTCACGATAAGGAGAGGAGAAAAAAATGAAGAATATTTACAAATGCTATTTGTCAACAGCATTAACTAATGAAGATCTGCAGAAGTGAAGAAGGAATCCAGAAGAGAGTGTATAATAAAATATGAAAGGCAAGAAAATGAATAACCCCAAGAGTGTTTATTATTATTAGTCGAAAGAGACTGCTTATGAGTATTATTATTTGATGAATTGACTGTAGAAAAGTTCCAGCAATCATTTAACTGGGCAGGGATGAGGTACCCCTGATCTCAGAAAGAATGTAGTTATGGACGACGGAGTTAGGTAAGCCATAGAGCCCACCCGAATCGATTCCAGCTACCAAGTTAGGGAAAAAATGCTAGGGAAATTAAATATTTAAGGGAAAAAACATGACAAGCCAAGAATATAATTAAACAAGATTCCAAGAGTATGAAGAAGAAGGAGATGCAGAGAATATAGTGATTGAAGACAAGTGTAAGAGTAAATACAAGATATGAAAACATTATATGTGACTTAAGAGTGAAATAAAAAATTGATAATTTCTTCAATCATAAGACGAAGATATCAGAAATGATCAATTCTAATAAGGAGGCAATATGTAACAGTACATATGTTACCACATCCACCTAAGTACTGAAAATTAATTTGAAGGCCACCACTAGAAAAAATACATTAAAAGGTCTAGAATACCACCAAGTATACTAAAGAAAAGTACCATAAGTTAGAATAAGTGAAGCATCATTGAAAGGAATTCACTAGTAAATGCACCAAGAAAGAAGAAAAGAAGAATAAAGACGAGACGACCGACATACTATACCCAATAGATCAGTGAGAAGGACACCACACAATCAAAGAAGAAAGAAAAATCAGTGAGGAGGACAAGACAACAAAAGAAGAAAGAAGAGTCAGGAAGAAGAACACAACAAGGACAACTTCAAGAAAGAAGAAGGAAGAACCAGTGTGAAGAAGACAAGTGAAAACCACATCATGTATAAAATGAACAATAGTGAGGAGGAGATCAGTGAAGAAAGAAGAAGGAAGATCACCAGAGCAAACACCAGAAGAATAAGGGAAGAAAATTGAAGTAAAACAAACTAACATAAACCTTGAAAGAATATTTGTATTAAGAAGAAGGAAGAAATGTTAGTTAATTATATGATATGAATCCCTAAGCTGTATGGCAAAGTCAACATTGACAACAACTCATTTAATGAACACATTTATTGTTTATGTGAAACACATTATTGTAAATAAGTATTAAATATTGTAAATAAAGAGTCACAAGCAAACTGAATAAGGACAAGATGAGTTTATGATAGCTAAATGATGTGTAGTTATAGAATAAACAGAGGAATATGCAACCAAAATTGTGAATGACCAATTGTACAGTGGGAATGATGTACATACAAACCCACTAATTAACAACAAATAAGATAATGCAGTAGTAAACTAAATATGAACTATTGATAACCAATAACCAATGTACAAACATGAAATGAAAACCAGTCGAATAGTTTAAGATAGAAATATACAGCCATAAACAACACTTCAATGTTTACTGAACCTATGACATAACCTAATCTGGGCATCCAGTTTTCAATAAAACTTGATAAAAAATGAACCAAAACAATGTTAGACCAAAATGTAATGAGCTAGGAAGTAAATAGAGCATATAAGGAATGTTTTGTACGCGATAGCTAATAGTATAATAGTATATAAAAGCTATATTTAAGTAATACAAGTATGACCAAATGCTTGTAATGGCAAAATGTCACTATGCAACCAAAATTATGTAATAAACACATTGTACAAAGCAAGTAACCCAATTAATGATTTGGTGTCGGACAGAATACTATTCCTATGAGCAATTGTAACCAAAATAACCAGTTAAATAGTTTATATAAACGTAATTATAACTCAACCATTATGACAACTAGCTGCAAATAAAGTTTACAGCAACCAAACCTTGCTAATAACAGAGTCAAATGCAGAGTGAACTGCATCACAATAACTATAAGGTCCTAGTGACTAGTTCAGTTATCAATCAGAGAACAATACATCTAAAATGTCTATGATATTAAGCATACTACCAAGTAACGCCATACAGGCATAGCAAGCCTGATTCATAAGTGATAATTAAGGCATTAAACCAATAATATAGGGAAAAGAACACTGCCAGTAGTGACTTAACCCACCAAGGTATAAATATACTATGTTAGAACTTAATTAAATGTTGTTATTAATAGGATATAAGAAAAACCAAAATGTATGACAATACTACCAAGTAAAGCCATATAGGCATAACAAGCCTGATTCATACGTGATAATTAAGGCATTAAACAAATAATTTAGGGAAAAAGAACACTGTCAGTAGTGACTTAACCCATCGAGATTTAATTACAACACGTTAAAAGTTAATTAAATACTCTTATTACTGAGTAATGAGCAAACCAAAAATGTATGACCATAAGTTTAAGAGTGAAGCTATGAAAATGGACATAGTATTAATAATAGGACATAGTTTTAAGGGAAATTTGTACAGTAGCTTAAGAGTGAGACATTACTATAAAAAATAACATAAAAACCATGAATTGTTAATAATTAATGGTTTAATGGACACCAAGCATAAATGCTAAGTGCTAAGTCTGATAACCCTTATCAGAAATATATGATAAGGGGACTCAAATTAATCGTCTTTCAAAAACATGAACAATGAGAGTAAGCACAACATTCTCAGTGCAATTATAAGAAAGATATTAGACTTTTTAAAATAATTGCATTGTGCTTAGCCCTTCCGCGTAGTCGTGTGAACCAGAATTTGTTAATCTTGTCCCCAAAGACTGACGCTTATGATAGCGTCTATTTTGACGAAGTCTACCGTAAATAAATGAATTGGCAAAAACTGACCAATCAGAACACATAAAAAATCTGAAATTCATCATTCCAGCCCATGAGCCAGAGACAGTCTTTGAACAACAGCGAAGCGGACTGCACGCTAGTCGACGCCTCAGAAAAACGTGCGTTTGACAGCAAAGCAGCATCAACCATGTTAACCTCAAATTGAGACATAAGTTATCTATCAGAAGAATCAGTGCAGTATATTTACAAGTGTAATCTAATCGGAGTTTATGCACATAGGAGTGTGTGCAGTGTTGTGATAAAGTTTAAATAATTAATTAATTAAATTTTAATTAATTAAAAAGTGTCAATAATTAATAAAGTGTAAATCTTCAACCGACGAGAGACGCAAGTATTATTAATTACAAATATTATGTCATGATTAGTCTATAAGCAAAATAATTGAACGCTAAAAGCGATTAAAATTGAAATATAGAAACAATTCAATTCGCTATCCTTAATAGAAGGGAACCGATAAATACAAATGAACAATGTTGAAATTGAACGTTCTGAGTAATGACAGTTTAACTATTTGTATACTGTAAATATCTAGGATAAGCAAAGACATTGTGATATCAATGAAGAGTAAATGTACTCTAATACTATCAGTAGATGGAAGTATAAATATTTTGTTATTAAATCCCATTAATAGTTTCGCCGGAGTGCGATAACTATAATAAATAAATTACATTTACCTGAAATGGGAGTATCCAAGTTCATAGATGATTGCAGTACATGATACTGGATCATAACAATCACTATTAATTATTAATAAATAATTCACTACTTCTAACCAAATAAGGTTGCACTAAACTATGTATAAAGCATATGCCTAACTATGAACAATGGTTCATATTTTATATTTTTTCATTAATAATCATTGAATTTTTATTTTTATGTTAACTCTAACCGTAGCTATTATTCCAAGAAAGTGTATTTTGCAGTTTAAAAGAACCTACTACTTTTATTATTATCATCATTATTAAATTTTCAAGTCGAACAATCCGACATAACCTACAAATTTGTCAAAACACATTGTATTACTAACCAGAGGCAGTCATGCCAACTAGAGCTCATCATTTATTTTAGAGTTCATGTTCACTTTAAAAATATTATTTGTTAACTAAAAAGAAGAGCAAAATTCCTTGTTGTATTGAATTTCACTGTGTGTTATTTGAATAAATTGCCATTATTGTTTTTTACCAGTGAAAGAGTTGACTTTATTTGTAACAGTAAAATTACAGCTTAGAGGAGAAAAACGAGGCGGTTGGTACCTTCCTGAGAATGCGAATTATTCAAATTGAATGATTCCTTGTTTTGTTTACAACCGTTCAGATCAACATACTTACAATCTTATACAATAATACTATACATGAGTTGTTATGTGTACCATATCTATGTTTGTGTATGTTAGTGTATAGGAAGAAACAACTGATCTCCTCACGACAGCTGATCTACAAAGAGTCAACGGAACGTCAAGTGAAAGAATTTTAACAGTAAATATAATATACAAAATTAAATTATTTAAACAGATAGCTAATACGACGAAAAAAGAGTAAGTACCGAGTTATTCAATCCTGGATTCAACAATAGGTTGAATTGAGGGGAATAAGTCACTAAACGGTAAAAATAATAATAAAATTTGATATTGAACAATCACGATTAGCCGAGAGCAAGACCCAATTAACAGTAAAAGAACCCTGAGACAATTTAATAATAATAATATTTAAACCATAAATTATAGACGGGAATTCGTCTTATTACAATGTTCAGTGAAAAGTAAATCAATATAATACTAATGAGAATTGAAAGAAATAAAATAGTACAGAAAATGTCAAAGTAGATGACAATGAAATTAAACAAAAATGAGAAAATAATTTTCCTTATAGCAATAGTAAGTAAGGATTATGAATTAAATGATATTATTTTGTAACGATGAATGTTGTGTTAAGGGTTATGTTATGTTATACTAATTACTTGTTGAGTTAATGGAAAGTAATGAAACAAAATGTACTATTCAATTACTGTTATAGAAGGATGTGGGAAACAGAGTTAATGTTAATAGATCACAATTTTATTATATGTGATCCATAGATCAAGACAAAATTGTTATTAGTTATGGAAAGAATAATTATTTATGTAAATGTTAATAGTTAAGATTTGATTATATGTATGAAATTATGTAAAAGGGCTATAGTTGTTCACCGGTTATAAACAAAGGTAGGTCAATATACAATAAAAGGCCTAACAGCCAATAACACTATATAACCACTCATAACATAAAGGTTAGGTACAGAAGTTAATAATACTTAATGAATACGGTTCAAAGAGCTAGGAAAAAACATTTAATAAGTAATGATATATAATAAACCACCTCAATTTATACAAATTATGATAATGCCACAATGCCATGATATGGATTGATAACGTTTGATATCGAAAAAGTAAGAAATATAAAAGAAACAGACTAATATCAAAAAACCAGCAGAATATATGTAGAAAATAGTAAACAAACTATAGGTAAAGTTATATTCCGATATGATAGAAAATTAATAAGGAATGGACGAAAAATATATGAAATAAACACTATATACAAAACATGGAGAAGGAAGAAAAATAATGCGTTGCTAAGGACTACAGGGAATGAAGAAGTTGTTGATTTTCAATTATTGCCTTTTATGATCTGAACGTGATGAGATTAAAAAACCCAAGAAATGTCTAATATAATTGGAATATTCTAAATTATTTTGATACTCTTATAATACACAAAATTCTAATGATAATATTCTTGACTTATGCCAGTACAGTTTAACCAAACGAGATCATAGTATAGTATCACAATAAAAAATAAATAACTGGGTTCTACAAGGAAGGACTTGAATTGTCCTATACCCGAAAGGAATTGACGATATATTAAACCCAATACAAAGAGTTAACTGTGTCAACCAATAATATACACTACACTGGAACTCATAACCTTTTAAATACACGGAACATCACTAATTACTTCAAACGAGAGAAGAACGTATTTGGATCCAGAAATTGCAGAAGGAACATCAGTCTGGCCGTAAATCAATCCAGGGAGCTGTATTTCCGAGGTGAACAGGACAAGAATTCCATTTTATTAAATCGAAGAAAGAATCTCGTACGACATATTCATCCAGAACGGTGAAGTTATCAATCAACAGCCTACATGAGTCGCTCGTTCTAGTCTGGTAAATTATTATTGTATAAATCATATTAACTACACAACACTTCAAATTTGTAAATCTTGCATTCTTATCTATGTATTTTTAATCTTCCCCACAGTTACAAGAACCTTCACACCCTGAATTAAGTTAATTACAAACTAAAACACATTATATAACCGAATCTAAATAAAGTATTGGACTGAACAATAATCGATTCACGCAATCTATAGCCTTTGTATATGCCAATTGGAACATATCTTATTTAATGTTGAAGGAGTGAATAAATAAAGAACCCTTGTATAGTTGCAAAATCTTATCATTTGGGGTATTATTTAATGAGTTGGGAATAAAAAAGTAACTGACTAAGTATATAATAATTGGTTAACGTAAACAGTGAATTAACCTATAAGTTTCGTTGCCCCGGTACTACAGCGCTTATTGCGGAATTCTCCGACACCAAAGAGAAGAGCGTTGAAATACAAATATTTACATAATTCTCTTCGAGGTATAATAGGGTTGAACGAAATTACAGAATAACACATTAATTATTTAAGTTTCAAGCACACTAACACTGATATTTTTCTTATAGAGATAAGTTAATATTAGTTAATTAAATTACTATATTCCACAACTCCAAATATCTCAGATATTGAAATAATTGAAATAAATTAAACGACCGAAAAGAGGAGAGACAGGGGAGCATATCCGTTCATAGCAACGAATAGGTTTACATTGCGTGATACATTAGAAGACGCAAGACGTCGTCTTATAACAAATTGACGCCGGCAACGTTGGGGCTGAAACAATGAGAACACCGCAACCGTAAGAGCCGAGGGTTTTATAACAATATACATTCATAATTCCTTACCAGTGTATATATTACATAAATTCTTTTACCATTTGGACAGACGTCATTTAATTAAGTCAATGAATTTAGCCAATTTAGTCCCCCCCCCAAAAAAAAATAGCCCAGATTAATGGGATTTTGGTGTATACCGGTACATGTCTTGACACATAACAATATACACTTTATACATGAAGAGTTAAATACTATGCAAAGTTGTAACTAATTAGAAAGCAACAAGTACTAGTTTTCAGTCATCTTAGTGCATTATATGAAACAAAACATTGTTAATACAGTTTTTATTATATGGATATATATGGTACTTATTTTTGAAAAGACAACTTATATATGTTTTCATCTTGCAGCCTAATTTATATCATTATATATTTACTCATTATCGATTTATTTCAAACATATCACTGAAATTTAGTTCAAACTTCATTTTAGTACACATAATATGGTTGTCGAAATGGTGAAGTACACAACTTACTGTATGTACATTATAATACATATTGGTGTGTACAGACACATGGACATACCGTACCATTCCAACTGTTGTCTCAAAGACGTTGAGTGTTAGAAGTAATCTAGTTTAGAACAACCCACAATATTTGCCATGAAGTTTTTATTGATTTCAGAAGAAAGACCTGATGTTAAAGATATCACTGTATTATAGTGTATTTATGTATATAAAATATTTATTAAAGATATCACTGTATTATAGTGTATTTATGTATATAAAATATTTATATGTTTCGCCTATCCTTCATTCGAAAATACATGGCACAATGAGGAAGGTAGGGAAATACGTGGTGCATATGGGTTTTTTGGTTATAGATACATCTTGACTTGGAAACTTTACTTATCCAAAATGAAAGCGCATTATAATTTTTACACTTTTATTATATCAAAATTATTATTCTATAGTGTTTCACAAATTTTTTTATTTTTTGGCCATAAAGAAAGCTGTAAAAAACAGAACAGTAGCAAACTGAATATACATTGAAATTTAAAGCATAACTTGTATTTCCATTGGTAATTGTCATAAAAAAGAATCTTGTTTACTTCAATTTGTAGCTTAAAATGTCAATATGGTGATGAATGATGTAATTTTTTCCTATATTATTCAAACCTGTAAAAAATATTTAATGTTTGGTATGATTTTTTTAAATTATGACATTAAAAATTTGGCATGTAGGAAATTTTTTTATTGTAACAGGAATGTGTCTAGTGTAAACAAATGAAAATGTTAGAATCTATTGAATTCAATGTTCATTCAATTTGCAGTTCTCTACTTAATATATACTTTAAGAGGTAAATGTTTATGATCAGTATTAAGTACAACAAGAGTACTCTGTTGTTAAATGGAAGTGCTGTGGTTGCTTTGAAGATTATTGTTCTTTTATACATAAGATTATTTAGTGAATAATTGTGATTAAGAATAATTTTCAATAATTACTACATGTTTATAATAGTCACATTTTACTTTAAACGGCTCTTTATAACCATTAAAGTAATCATGTCACCTGTAATTAACCTTATTTAATTATTTTTCCAGTTATGATTATATGTCATTTGTCATTCTAATATCTCATAATAATTTGTAATACATGGTAATACAGGTTCATTGTACAATTCAATGTATAGAAGTGAACTACTTTTAGGCATTTTATTGTATGTATGCTACTAACTTATACATATAGACGTGTACAGATAAATGCATATATCATAGCAATCCAAATGCTGAGTCCACATTAAAACGAGTGGTGGGCAGAGAAATAGGTCTATGAGTGGTGCCTATAAGTCTGTCAAAACACACTGGAAACTACTCTGACTTCCCCCTTGTTTGTTATTCCTCATTATATAGCCTATAGTTTCAATTTACAATTTGTACATTTCTTTTTCTATAGGAATGGAAAATGCTGGTGATTCAAGTAGAAAAATTATTAAGAATGGGCAAAGACAATTTGTACTCGGATCGTTCAGTTATTTAAAGAAACCGCGCCCTAACAAATCAGAAAATCACATTATGAAAGAAGTTGGTGAACATCTGAGAGTAGTCACCCTTCCTTCTTCAGAATTGAAAACCAAGTTTCAGAAGGATCCACTGTAATGCTAAGAAAATAAATAGAGGGTATTATATTAAAAAAACAGTAAAAAAAAGTATAATGTCTTTATAAGGAATGCAATCACTAGTAAATTGCATGATTTCTTTAGGTACAGTATGCTACCAACATTAGATGTATTTTGGAAGGCTGCAAATGATAACTTCCTACTATAATAAAAAATGTTGGAGTTTAGGACAAAAGAATTGAGATACTACTGTCAGATACCTAAGATGTTTTCAAAGCTGGACTTATTGTAGGGTTGAAGGCAATGAATATGTGAGGACCTCAGTTCATTTTATTACATGCTGGCATGGTGAACAAGGTTTTATATTTAATCAAAAACTTCCATTTCTCGTGATTTGGAAAAAAAAAATCAGACTACCATGTTGAAATGGACAGTCCAAAATTACAACATTGATTTAGAGATACATTGTTACCAATTTTAAAAACAATTCTGTAACTGTTATGGACAACACTCTGTATCATTATAGAAAAGAGAATCAATCCAACATCTTGGAAACAAATAAATAAATGACGAGGCAAAAGCAATAGATTTTCTAGAGGACAGCCTTAGAGTGAATTATTGCATTTTGTGAAAGACATAAGGAGACCAATATTCAGTTTTGTATGTTGATGATGTAGCAGAAGAAAAAGGGTTCTCTGCATGCGAGCTTCTTTATACCACTGTGAACTTAACTTGATAGAATTAGTATGGAGTCACAAAAGTAGCATGAAATCAACACAACATTCAGAGGAAACACGGTAGAAGGTCTCATAAATGATCCTCTGAACTTAGATACTGTAAGCATGGTGACCATATTGAGAAGACAATCTGTACAACATATAACCTGCAGGTTGACATTCAGCCATTCATAATCAGCTGGATGTCATCTAAATTTGCAATGCAAATAGTGCTAGTGGTAACTAAAGCCACCATTCAGTGTTGCCACTGCTGTTGAAAAGTAAACTTAAGTTACAATGGTGTGTGTGTTTGATACTATAATGTGTATTGTGCTATTACCAACAACATACACTAAAGCCAATAGAAATGTTCTTGAGATTGATGGTTACAGTTGTTTATTGTCTCCCTAAAAATATTTTACCTCAAATGAAAATTAATTTTGCTGAAGAGGGAAGTTTTCGTTGAATTACAATTTCTATTTTTCTATAAACCAAAACCCTAAAAAAATTAATATAAGTAAAAATATTTTTATAATTTGATCATAATAATTAAAACAGACATTAGGTTAAATATAGACTATGAATGATACACAGATTAGTAAAGGTGTAATATATTTCATTTTTAAAATGATTTAAACACTATCTAAAAATAAAGAAATAAAGATTATTAATGTAAAAACGTAGGTACATATGTAACAGACACGCATTTGTTACATGCATATACAACCCCCCCTCCCCACACACACATCACTATAAAATACATTGAATAATGATACGGTAATAATTAAAAAATGATACGGTACAGTAGTTACTGAAATTTATGAGTACTGTATAAGCATGACATGTTGTGTTGTGCTCTTATGGCTTCAACACCTACGTTATACTTCAATATAAATATGTATTTATATCTGGAAAGTGTATTACATTTGAGACTTGGAGACTGAATAAAAATTAACTTCAGTTCTTATAATTTTATTTGCTTATAGTAGTTTTGTTCCTAGTAATACAAAAAAAAAAATTGTAGGCAACAAAAAATTTGTCTGAGGCTAAATTTTTCATGTTATAATTCGAAAAAATTGGAACCAAACATTATATAGCCTACAATTTATTTTTGACAAGCATGAGGACTATAGGACAAAATTGTCTAATTTAGGTTACCAAGATATTAAGCTACAAATTTAAGTGAAAATGATCCTTTATGTCAGTTAAAAATGGAAACTGTCATTATATTTTAAAGTTCAATAAATTGTTGATATGTACAATTTTTATATTTTTTTCACAGTTTCTTCTCGATTAATGATTTTGGACACCACAAATGTGAACAAATTATAACATTTTAACTTTAATTTTTTAAATTGTGCAGTACACATGAGCATAAAAGCTATATATGTAATGGTATATATTCCCTGTATTCTCCTTAAGGTTATGTCTGAATTTAAGTCATATGTTACACATCCAGGTGTGAGTGTATGTGTTAAAAACTTGTATGTATAATTAATTTAAAATAAATGTGAGTAATCACATATTACTTACATATATAATTTAATCAATAAAATTTCTGTTTGCAGTTATGTTTCAGTAAGTTTTAGTAGTATGGGATAAACGTATCTTCTTATCATGTTCATTAAGGGTACTGCTTACTATTTGTAACTTGTGAATATGTGCTAAGAAAATATACACATGCAAGTATATTTATTACAAAATAACAATTGATTTACTTTAACAGATTCACAGAGATACTGCAGGCACAAATGGATTAAACCACTTATCAATTTCAGAGGTAAACCTTGTTAAAAATCCTGATTTGCTAAACACAGTTGTCAGTGAAATGCAGGATTCTCAGCAGCTAATGGTATCATACATAAAATGGTGTAGAAGAAGTCATATATTTTGGGAATGGATGGTAGGTATAATATGTATCTTGTACACATTCGCTCACAGAAAATAATAAAGGATAAATTTTGCATTCATTATTAGCATTGCCAGTGGGTAACTTGTGCGACATTAGTTCATGAGAGCATAAAGGATTTTGTAGTAACTAAATAATTTTCTTTAACAAAATATTTGACACTGTGTGTTCAGCATTAGGTTGATACAAGGTGCTACCAAATCAGGGACAATATCATCAGATGATAATAAGGGAGAATGAGCCATGTGATTCTGTATAATAAAACATGTAAATTAGCATTTCTAAAACTGTCAAGTGCGCCCTAATTTTCAGTCAACATGGTATGACTGCACATAACTATTAATATGAGCTTCTATATATCATTACTTCCAAACTGTTATAAGTTAGAAAGATATCCGGGCTGTTTGGCCGTGGTCCCTGGTTAAAAACAAAACCAAACGTTTCCGCAGCTCCACTGGCTGCCATCATCAGTGGTATAAAATTTCTGCACTTTGGGTGTCTACGTGCAGGCCCACAGTACTGTGGTATAGACTAAAGCTGTCCTGCCATGCTACCTGTACATATAAATTCAGCAAAGTCCCACGTACAGGTAAATTGACACCATCAACCAATCACAACAGAGATGGTGTATGATTGGCTCGCACCAAGCTACGCCATTATGTGACTCACTTGTTTTCCAAGAAGTACTGTGGGGAAGGCTGCTGATTTCCCGCGATGCTACCTGTGCTAATTGTTTACTAATTGCAACCCCCGCACAGGTAAGTACAGCATCACCGGCCAATAAGAAACAAGAAGGTGTGTGAGAGGCTCGCATCGCGCCATGCCATAATGTACTTAATGAGATGCTTTCGCCCCGCCATAGCCTTCGGATTGGGCGAATTTCATGCGGCGTCTACACCGTTGCACTCCCTCTGGCACCTTGACTGCTTCGGCTCAAGGTGACAACTCCATCCGCCTTAACTCCACGACCGTGGAGAGCTTTCGTGTAGCGCAGAAGTTCCTCACGGACGCGGGGATCCCGTACCACACCTTTGCCTTGCCGGAGGAGAAGGAACTCAAGGTACAAGTTATTGGTATCCCTGCAGGTACCTCGCCCGAGCTCATTTCCAATGAACTCACCAGTTTGGGCTTTAGAGTTCACAATGTAACGCCTCTCTTCTCCCCCGGCAGGAAACTAGCGCGCAATGCGTTCCTGGTAAAAATCCGAAAGGTGGGTGATTACCAGGCCATATACGACATCAACATGTTATTCTACTTGAAAGTTAGGGTAGAAGCATTCGATGCCCAAGCCGGACCGAAGCAGTGTTACAACTGCCAGAGGTACGGACATTCATCGGCATTTTGCCACCACCCCACCCGCTGTTTGCGCTGTGGCGATAGCCATCGGAAGGACACTTGTCCTCTCGCTCGTGCTGCCGCCACTTGCGCCAACTGCGGGGAACCTCACCCGGCATCATCGAAGTCATGTCGATTCTATGCTGCGGCTTTGAAGAAACTTTCAAAGTCCTCGCAGCAGCGCGCTACTGCGCCTCCCGCTAGGCCCCAAACATCAAGGCCTGCCGCCTCGGCGGCACCTACTCCTGCTGCGGCACTGGCACTTGCGCCTGCCCCAGCTCGTCCGGCGTCTACCGGGGTGCCCAGCTATGCGGCTGCAGCTGCCTCTCAGCCTGCCGCACAGCCCGCGGCCCAGCAGCCAACACCTGCTGCGCCGTCTAAGAAAAAGACGAAACCATCGCCCCCCGCTTCCTCGCAGCACACGCCCGCTGCACCTCAGCCACCATCTGCTCCAGATGTCCGAAATCCTAGGCAGCCGAAACAAAAGGCCCCCGCCCAGAATGGCATCATGTTCCTGCACCCGGCGCCCAAGCCTCAGGCGGCACCGGCGTCTGCCGCGTCTTCGGACGCGACTTTCGCCGACCGCGTGCGTGCTTGGATCAACGCCTTGATCCCGCAAATTCTTGCTGCCAAGGATGTCCAGTCCTTACTTGTTATCGTCCTCACCTCCGTGACCTCACTTATCCCTCTCGATGGCTAGGCCCTTTCGGCTGGTGGCTTGGAACGCATGTGGCGTTCTATCTCGCCGTGCCGAATTGGCCGCCTTCGTCACCGAATATGACATAGACGTCATACTCCTTAGTGAAACCCACTTAACTCCCGCTCACTCGTTCCAGCTTCCGGCGTACGCGACGTACCGCACAGACCGGCCTGGCCAGAACCGGCGTGCCGCATCTGGCGGCACTGCCATTCTGGTTCACAGGCGCATCGCCCACCGCCTCCGGCGACTCGTCGCTTGGAGGCGACGGCGGTTGCTCTCTGCATCGGGGATCGGGAGGTTCGACTGGTTTCAGTCTACCTCCCCCCTCGAGGTGGACCACTGCCCGACGAGGATGAATGGGACGCTCTCTTAGAAGACCCTCTACCAACCATCGCCGCCGGAGACTTTAATAGTAAGCATCCCCTGTGGAACAGCCGTGTCTCGAACCCATACGGCCGCTCTCTGTACCAATACGTTCAACGTCATCCTCATGTGAACGCTCTTGGTCCTAGATCACCGACCTATATCCCCAATCAACGGGGACCTCCAGACGTCCTTGACATTGCTGTTGTCAAAGACTTGGCCTACCCTATCGCTATAGAAGCCGTGTCAGACCTCTCGTCTGATCACGACCCGGTAATACTCACTGTTCGGCCCACGCTGGACACACCTCTCCAGCCTCCCCATCGTTTAACGAGAGTCAACTGGCGATCGTTCCACGATGAACTGGGTCGAACAGTACCATCTGACCCCCAGGTCGACATCTCCAGCCCGGATGATGTAGACCGCTTGGCCGACTATCTTCAAGAAGTCGTCACGTCCGCCATGGACAAACACACCTATGACGTCCCTGCGCCCAACAGACGGTCGCAGTTACCTGAAGAGGTGATTCTGGCCATCCGAAAACGGCGCCAGCTCCGCCGGAGGTGGCAACAAACCCGGGACCCTGCCGTAAAACGCAGGCTGAACGCCCAATCAGACCTCGTCAAGCAGCTTCTGCTTGATGCCACTGCTCATCGATGGGACTCATATCTTGAGTCTCTGGAAGTCACGCCCCAGTCCGTTTTTCGGGCTGCGAGCCGACTCACTGGCGAGAAAAGGACCCGCTACCCCCTACGATCACCGAACGGGATTGTGTACTCCGCGGCCGACAAAGCAGAAGTCTTTGCCGATACCATGGAGGAACAATTTACCGTTCACAGAGGCGTCTGCGACCCCGGCCACTCGGCAGCGGTCGCGGACTTCCTATCTGGCTATTTTTCCCGCCCTCCCGCAGACCCAATCGACCCGTTCGACGAGGCTGAAGTGGAAACGGCCATTAGTCGACTGCGCCCCAAGCGGGCGCCCGGCGAGGACCGTATTGGTGCAGCGGCCCTACTCAACGCCCCAGCAAGTCTCGTTTCACTCATACACGTGCTGTTCAATGGATGTCTCCGGCTCCATTACTATCCCAGCCCATGGAAACGAGCCAAAGTCATCATGTTACCGAAGGCTCGCAAGCTGCGTACACTCCCGGAGAATCATCGACCAATCTCTCTTTTGCCAGTCTTATCGAAGGTGTTCGAGCGCCTCCTGCATCGCCGGATTACTCCCCTGCTGGATAATTTCATCCGGCAGGAACAGTTCGGCTTTCGCAGGCAGCATTCGACCACTCTTCAACTTGTCCGAGTTGTCACGCAACTCACTGACGCCATCAACAGGAACCATCAAACTGTCGCCGTCCTTCTGGACGTGAGTAAGGCCTTCGACAAAGTCTGGCACGAAGGCCTTCTCTATAAACTAGCCACCTCCCCTCTCCCTGCCTCATTTGTACATCTGATGCGGTCGTATCTCTGCGACCGCAAATTTAGGATCTGCGTCGACGGGACGTACTCTTCTGTCCGCCCCGTCGCCGCTGGCGTTCCTCAAGGATCTGTCCTCGGCCCCGTTCTGTACCTTGTGTACACGAACGACCTGCCAGTTTTGCCTGGAGTCACGCTCTCTCTCTATGCGGACGATGCGATGTACCACACCAGTTCTGCAAACCTTCGTTTTGCGACTGACGTGGTGCAGCGCCAGCTCGCATTACTTCCGGCCTGGCTAAGGAAATGGCGGGTGGCGATCAATACGAAGAAATCCGAGGCGATTGCCTTCTCCCGTCAGCTCACTTCCCGATGCCAGACCCTCTCCCTTGATGGGAGCCCAATCGCTTGGCAACGTACTGTGAAGTACTTGGGCGTCACTCTTGATCGACGCCTAAGCTTCAGAGCTCACGTATCCACAGTGCTCCAGCGCGCCCGAGGCGTCAAAGCCAAACTCTACCCATTCTTATCGCCTCGAGGGCCACTGCCTGTGCGCACGAAGCTCTCGATTTATCTGCTCTTTTTACGAGCCGTCCTTATGTACGCAGCGCCTGCATTTTGGACCCAACTCGCCCCCGACGTCGTTAAACGCATGGAAGCCTTCCAAGCCCTTACCCTTTGCCTTATCTCCGGCTCTCCCTGGTATGTAAAAAATGATACTAACTTATCAGGCGAGGGCTGAAGATTCCGTCGCTCGATGGATTTGCGCGAACTCTTACGTTCAACCTCTTCCATCGAGCATCCATTTCAGACTTTCCACACCTCCAACATCTCGATAACGATGATGGACCACCACCAGTCAAACGCCGCCGCCCTCGAGCTTTGCTCGACGACCCACCGTAATTTTAAAATAAATTGCCCTCTCACCATCTGCCCACGCGCCGACCAATCGGATCTCACCACCTTCCTTCCATTCAAATCCGGTCCGTTGCAGGCCGACAGATTGGTCGGGCGTTGTGCCGGCTTTAGGTGTGCCTAGCGCCACCTTCAGTCGGCAACTTCGCCCCTCCAATCTCTCACCTGCCTCGGTATCGCCATAAGGCAGTCTCCCGGACTCTTACCGGGCTGGCGGAAGTGTATCGACCCGTTGTGGGCGAACAAATCCCGCCAATCCGTGCTAAGCGTTCGCGTAGGCTTCCCTCTCAGGCCATTGGTGGATCGCGTCAGCGGTTCAGCCAATCACAGCCCGTCTCCTTCACCTCCGCCAAAATAAAAAAGGGGGTACCTATCCTCGCTGCGACAGAGAGTCTACCTAGAGCATTTGCCCGGGTAGGCTGTGTCCAATTTTGCTCTGCAAAATTTTGTCTAATTTAGCGGAAATATTGAGTTTTCATCATTTTTATCATCATCATCATATTCTGCATCATCAACTTTACAAGTTTCACCAGCAGTTCAGTGCTAAACAGTTATATTTAATCTGTGCGGGAGTGTTTTTGTATCCGAGTGCTGTGCGGTCTGTGTTGTGTCCAATTGTGCCTGTGGATAGTTTTCAGTGTCTGGTGATCTCTCAATCCTAGGCCTGCGTAGACGTTCATTTCGGCTTGTCCGAAATGGCGTCGAATACGCCCCCGAATCCTCTGCCGGCGCCGCTTGTTTCCTTAATGGAAACATGCTCAACCGGCTTCCGTTCCACTCCACTTCCTCACGACAGTGAAAGTGATAGTGAAAGTGATAATAGTGCGGTAGATATGTGCAGTGTTGGGTCGGGGGACGGACAGTTCTCGCTTGTGGAGGGCAAATCTGCCAAACGCAAGCGAAAACTGGCCCAAACTCCGCCGCCCGCCTCAGCTGCAGATCTGCCATCTAATCATGGTAACAGCGGCACTCAGCGCGTGCAACATGAGTATCCAGCTACTACCAAAACTGTGTCTTCCCCACGCATTCCTCCTATTGTAATTCCTGATAATAGGAATTATTCTGAACTTTTACGTTCCTTATCCCGAGCTCTCCCTTCGGTCAAGGTCGAGGCGAGGTGCCAAGGCGCCTCGCTAAAGCTGGCGACCGCTACCATCCCAGACTTCCGCTCTGTTCAGTCCTTCCTGACAGAGCGTAAGATTTCTTTTCATACATTTGCCCTCCCGTCAGAGCGAGAAATCAAGGTCGTTCTGTCGGGAATTCCATCCTTTACCGAACCTGATGCCATCAGGCAGGAACTTGTTGCGCTCGGCTATGCGCCGACCGCGGTAAGCGTCCTGCATGTTGGCAAAGGTGATGACCGCCGTCCTGTTAACAGCTTTCTTGTAAAATTGCTGAAAGTAGGCCCTTTCGAGGAGATTTACAGTCTCCAGAATCTTCTGCACCTACGGGTGCAAGTCCGAACATTTGACCCGCGGCCCGGCCCCTCGCAGTGTTTTAACTGCCAGAGGTTCGGCCACAGCAGTCTTTTCTGTCATCAGCCCCCGCGTTGCGTGCGTTGTGCTGAGCCTCATCGTGGCTGTGATAAGCCTACGACGGGGTACACAGCTAAATGCTGTAACTGCAAAGGAGCCCATCCGGCTAATTACCGAGGCTGCCCTAACTTTATCGCCGCCATGAAACCGCAGCGACCTCCTGTGCGCCCTGGCGCGCAGGCAGGCCGTGTAGCTGGTCCTGGCCCTAACCGGCGAGCGGCTTTCCCGCCTCTCACTGGTTCATCTGCCCAGGTCCCGGCAGCAACTCCGGTTGGTTCCGGTGCCGCTGTCTCGCCTGCAGTCGTCGCTTCGGCGCCGCCTGCAGCGGCCTCAATCCCGGCGCCTACCGGAGCGCCCGCACCTTCCTACGCGGCCATGGCCGCTAAATCAGCCCCGCCTCCAGCCCGATCGGGCAAATCCAAGCGCTCTCGTCGTCGCCGGAACTCCGCCGGCCGACCTACATCGTCACAGGTTCCACCTGTACCCTCTCCGCGGGCTCGACCCGCCCCCAGCCATCGTCCTCAACCTACCAGTGAGCAGTCTACTACTCAGACCACCAGCCCAGCGCCATCTGCTACCCCTGTCGAGGCCAGTGAGGCTTGTCCTCCTGAATCCCGGGAATCTTCCCGGGCTTCGGCGGATCCCCTGATTGCCTGGGCAGATAATCTTGTTGCATCCATCAGGACTGCTCGCGACACTACCACTGTGCTTGCCCTGGTGTTCCAATCATTAGCTGCCCTCTTTCCTCTACTCCCCCTAAATGGCTAATAGCCTGAGGATCGTTGCGTGGAACGCCTTCGGGCTACTCCCCAGACGATCTGAACTGATGACTTTCGTAACGGAGTATGATGTTGATATCATACTTCTTTCCGAGACTCATCTGGCTCATTACCACTCGTTTTCCCTTCCTGCCTATGCCTGTTATCGTCAGGATCGTCCCCTACGGCCTCGCTGTCCCCCCTCGGGGGGCACAGCTGTTTTAGTCCACAGGCGGATATCCCACAGGCTTTTGCCTCCTCTAGATACATCTATTATTGAAGGCTGCGCGGTGGCGGTGGACGCCGGCGGATCGGAGCTGCGCGTTGTTTCTGCGTACCTCCGGCCTGGCCGGCGAACTCCGCCTCCGCCCGAGGAGTGGGACGCCCTCCTCGACCACCCCCTCTCAACCATTGTAGCCGGCGACTTAAATGCCAAACACCCTTCATGGAACAGCCGCGTTGTCAACGCCTATGGAAATTCTCTGTTCCGGTTCGTCTCTGGCGACCCAGCACTTAATGTCATCGGCCCTGAAGACCCTACCTACTTCCCCTTTCACGGCCATCGGCCGGACGTTCTTGACATAGTAGTTGTCAAGAACGTTGCCCGCAACATCGAGGTCTCGTCTGTGTCGGACCTTTCGTCCGATCACAATCCCCTTGTTATAACTGTTCGAGAGCTGTCGGCGTCACCCCGACTTCCCGTTCAGATTGTTAGGAGAGTCAACTGGCGATCCTATCATGATGAGCTCTCTCGAAGGTTACCATCTCTCCCGGCGGACCCAATCGTCACTCGTGACGATCTGGATCTCCGCGCCACAAATCTCCAGGAATTGGTCCAGGGTGTCATGGATCGACACACCTACGCACTCGAGGTGAATCATCGCAATTCGGCCTTACCTGCGGAAGTACTCCACGCCATCTGGCTACGGCGCCAGCTCCGCCGCAGATGGCAAAGAACCCGTGACCCAGTCGTTAAGCGACGATTTCAACAACAATCCCTTTACGTTCAGCAGCTACTGCGGGACGTAAACTCTGATCGATGGGACTCATACCTTGAGTCTCTTGAAGTCGATATGTAGTTGCCTAACGGGGTTCTTCCGTCGCTTGGAGAATTCGACGGCTACACTCTTGGTAGGGTTGAGGAGCACTCTCCAATTCTCAGTCCAGTCCACGAGCGTGTCGAGCTGGCGCTGCAGTCGCAGGACGGCCCTTTCCTCATGACGATCGGCCGTAAATATGGCCGTGTCGTCAGCGAAGAGGGCCATCTGGACTCCAGGCTGTCTCGGCACGTCGTTGACGTAGATCGAGAACAGAAGGGGGCCTAGAACACTACCTTGAGGGACGCCGGCTGTGATTCGCCTCTCGGAAGAGACTGAATCGCCAACTCTCACGCAGAAGGTCCTCTCCGTCAGAAAGCTAGCAACCAGATGGAGGTAGCAGTCCGGGAGCTGGACTTCCCTAAGTTTGATCGCTATGGCGGGGCGAAAGCATCTCATTAAGTACATTATGGCATGGCGCGATGCGAGCCTCTCACACACCTTCTTGTTTCTGATTGGCCGGTGATGCTGTACTTACCTGTGCGGGGGTTGCAATTAGTAAACAATTAGCACAGGTAGCATCGCGGGTACTCGTGGTTTCCGCTTACAAGCCTCCACAAACGGAGCTCCTGTCGAGCGATCTGGAGGCCGTCTTTGGAGCACACAGGAGGGTAGTCCTGGCGGGCGACCTGAACTGTAAGCACCCTGATTGGGGGAGCCGCTTGGTGAACCCAAACGGGACCCGCTTACGCAGGTATGCTGATGCGGCTCGGGTCACAGTCATGGGTCCTACCGGGCCTACGTACTATCCCTCAAGGGCTAACTCCCGCCCTGACGTACTGGACATTGCCGCGGTCAGGGGCGTTTATTGCCCGGTCCACGTCTCCGTCATTTCGGAACTGTCCTCGGAGCATTGCCCTATTAGTGTGCATATAGCTACCCAGCACGCCATTGTCCGCGACGAGCGGCGGGTAATCGAGTGGGACCGCGTTGGCCCGGCGTTCAGTCGCCGCCTACCAGAGCATATCCCGCTCGACACTACCCAGCATGTCGACGAGGCAGTTGCCTTATTCGACACAGCCGTAGTCTCGGCGGTAGACGTGTCCTCCCGGATGAAGCCGGGACTCACGCCCGACTATCAGCGGATCCCCGAAGAGGTGTCTCAGCTCGCTTGCGAGAGGAATCGCCTCCGGAGACGCTGGCAGAGGACTCGTGACCCGGCTGACAAGGCTGCGTTCAACAGAGCGTCCGGCAAGTTGCGTCGCGACATGCTGGCGTTCCGTCGACGCAACTGGGAGCTAGCTGTTACACAGATGGACGGCCCTGCCGAGGACCGTAATGTCTGGCGGATTCCCAGTGCCCTAACGGGAAAGCGCAAACGCGCGCCTCTCCCCGCACTGGCCGGACCCGGCGGTCAACCCCTTGGCCGCCCCCTCGAAAAGGCAGAGTTCTTGGCTGACAGTTTAGAGCGTCAGTTCGCTCCCAACCCATCCAAGAACCCGGCCTTCACTGAGCAAATCTGCCGCGAGGTAGAGCGCTTTCTATCGGCCGATATCACAGTCCAGCCGGAGCCCATCTCCCCGGAGGAGGTCTCTGAGAGGATTGTTCAGCTCAAGCCCCGGAAGGCGCCTGGCCCGGACGGAGTCATGAATTCCGCCCTCCATCGCCTTCCGGAGCGAGGAACCCAGTTCCTCACTGACCTGTTCAATTCATGCCTCAGACTGGCCTATTTTCCGGTGAAATGGAAAACGGCTACCGTCATTGTGATACCTAAGCCGGGAAAGAATTCTTCTCGCGTGGAAAACCTCAGGCCCATCAGCCTCTTGTCCGCGACGTCCAAGGTTTTTGAGCGTCTGATCCAGCGTAGGATCCGCGACCATCTAGAAAGACTAGACGTGCTGATCCCCGAACAGTTCGGCTTTCGTGAGCTGCACTCCTCGACTCATCAGCTGATGAGACTCGTGGAATGCATTACCGAGGCTGGCTGCCAGGGCAAACAGACGACTGCGATCTTCCTAGACATAGAGAAAGCCTTTGACCGCGTGTGGCACGAGGGTGTCCTGTACAAACTCACGGAAGTCCTTCTCCCAGACTGCTACGTTCACTTGATCGGCAGCTTTCTGCGAGACCGTAGCTTCCGAGTGAGAGTAGACCACGCTCTCTCTTCGGAGAGGCGTATTACCGCTGGCGTCCCTCAGGGAAGTGTCCTTGGGCCTCTCCTGTTCTCGTTGTTTGTCAACGACACGCCCCGAGTTCCTGGAGTGAAATTGTCGCTGTTCGCGGACGACACTGCGGCTTTTGCCTCAGAGCCGAACGCGAGTTATGCGGCAGTTAAGCTCCAGCGCCAACTCGACGCGTATGTCGGGTGGACCGATGACTGGAGAGTTGCCGTTAACGCTTCCAAGAGCGCCGCGGTAATATTCTCGCGAAAACGTAAGCGGCCTCGGCCGCTTAAAGTAGGCCCCGTCGAGGTGCCCTGGACCAATAGCGTCAAGTACCTCGGGCTCCACGTGGATTCCCGACTCACCTGGCGAACCCATGTACAGTACATCCGACAACGCGCTTCGGCGCAACTCAGTAGACTCTGGCCCGTACTTTCTAATCCGGCAATGACCCCCCGGCTAGGTAAGCTCATAGTCAACACGTACGTGTTGCCCGTGAGTACCTACGCCTGTCCTGTTTGGGGATACCTGGCTCGTGGTCATAGAACAACGCTCCAGCGCGTACTCGACCGGGGACTGAAGCTCGCGTGCAAAGTCCCCCGGAGGTACTCTTCTCGTCTTTTGAGGAGAGGACTCGGTGTCCGCTCTCTTGATGACACCGTGAGACGCCTGGCGCGTAGATTCTATGTTCGTTCCGACAGAGTGACCCACAATTCCCTCATTGCCGGAATGGTAAATACACCCCGCGACCAGGTGAGTCCTGGAAGCGACCTCGTTTGCTAGTCCCGGTGGTATAATCCACCAATCGCAGGTCGCTTCAGACCCCCACCATAATTAGCTAAAAGTACATAAAGAACTCAAACAGACCCAGTGGCAGGAGTCCTTTCTGAGACTCGGGACACTGCTCTACTCGCGACTCGCGCTTCGCGCGGGCCGCGCAACCCCCAGTTGTGTGGACAGCTTTAGTCTATACCACAGTACTGTGGGCCTGCACGTAGACACCCAAAGTACAGAAATTTTATACCACTGATGATGGCAGCCAGTGGAGCTGCTGAAACGTTTGGTTTTGTTTTTAACCAGGGACCACGGCCAAACAGCCCGGATATCTTTCATAATTCAAATGACACTGGCCGTGAAAGCCTAAGGAATAATTTGTTATAAGTTAGTTTTGTGTGTAATGTATTGTGTACAGTGTTAACCTAAATAGAAATATTTTGTTAAACATTTTTGTAAAATTGGTGGTGGTCAATCATGATTTTGTAAACAGTGGGTGGAACATTTTGATTCAGATCAACTACCGTGATTAGCATTTTATAATTTATAAAGCAAACTTGAACGGGACAGGAATATTACCTGTTTTATTGACACTTCTAGATCTGGTAAACCAGGGATAATCAAAAAGAATAAAATGAAAAAAATTTGTTCATAGGAGATAGTGAAAAATAATATATTGAATAATAATCTCTTCAGGCTTTTCGTTAATCTAAGTCTTGTTAACGTTTTTTTCTTAATTTACCTCATAATTCATGTTTCTTTCTACACTGATGATAAACTGGTAGTAATAAAAACGACTGAATTATACGTAATGTATATGTTAAATACTGAGGCTGTTTAATGGTTCAACTATTACGTGCCTAATATTGTAAAGAGAGAAGAAGGAGACAGAAAAAGAAGAGAAGCTGTGTTAGCAGCAACATTTGTACTGTGACAGATATTACTTCCTATATGTATTTACCATCACTCCAGTATGTAGTGGTTCACATTCCCCCTGTCACACACCTTGCCACACTTAAAAGTCCCCCGCATGCCAGCAAACAGCTGTCTCTGACAATTTTCTATATTGGTACTCCAATTGTCACGTGTTTTTGTTGAAATATAATAATAACAATATCAGTAGTACAAAAATGGTAGCTGGAATAAATGAAAATGGTTGTCTTGAAGACAAGCTGACAGAGTGGTATACATTTAAGATAGAAAGTTCTTTGACCACAACAGGGAAGAAATCATCACAACAAAATAAAGAATAATCTAGATACGGAAATGTATTACCACCAACAAACTGGTAGCAAATAAGAATTCATAGTTGCAAGTAAGTATCGGCAGTGAGAGGTGACTCCTACTCCTGATGTAGTGTAGGTAGCTATTAGTCTCAGACTTTAGTCGGGCACATGGAGAAGAATGAATCTCAGCAACATCTGCTACAGTGTCCAACCAAAACCATTTCACTGGTAACAACACATGCTTGTACAAGCCTCCACAAAACACTGCAAGCTGATTCAATCACTGACATGGTTCAGCAGCCATTGAGGTCACCATTATCAAGACAGCCACTGAAGAAGGAACACGACAGATGTAGCTGAAACATATGTGAGGAAGAACAGTGGCCATGTTCAGAAACCAAACCAAAGCAAAGAAGATTATTTCATATTGTGAAAAACTTAAAATTATATGAAAAGTTTTTGATACTGGGAAAACATAATAGGGGTAACAGAGACAATATAAGAATAAACTGGTTTTGTCTTTATGCACATAAAGAAGAAAGATATGACTACAAGTAATGTACCAGTTTATGCTCTCAACATATACATGTATGGGAGTATGATAACAAAACCACGATATCCTAGGTGATATCAGAAGGATGAACTAGGAAAAGTAAATAAAATATATGTGTAAAAGAGTAAGTAGTCCAATAAGAAATGAATAGGTTAGTGGCTTAGAGGTAAGTTAATAGGACAGCAGCAGAACAATAAAATACTTTAGAGCAAGGTTGGACTGTCCATATAGGAAAAGAAGGTAGCATAAAATGCTACTGAGAAGGAAATAAGTAGTATATGAAAAGGAAAATATTGAGGCACTTCCTTGTAGATAAAAATGGCTTTCTAAATAATTGTGCATGTCAGCAGCGTCATGTGAAGGCAAATAGAACAGAGAAGATATGCTGAAATCTTAGCTTATAAAGAAGACAAGATTTGTCATGCACAAAGACATGTAGACCCAAGTATATAGTACTTTTTACATGGAATTTTATTTCAATTTTTAATTTCAGCAGCTTTGAATTACTGTAATCAACAGTAGTATAAGAACTTAAATTCAAGGAGAGGAGGATTTGTACATTTAATAAACAATCTTTATAAAAAGATAAGAAATGGGATTAGTGATAAATTTGGTGAATTATAATTTGGGTGGAATATAGCTGATTTAGCTATACATAGTAAAATTAGGATTTAAGGGTATGGCATGTGTGAATATTTGGAAGTTTTGTTGGACAGAACAGAAAAACTCAAAAAATAAAATAGAGAATCAAACGTAGTTTTGCAGTATCAGTGACACAGTAAAATGATACTGCTTCAGAAGAAAAGAAACTAAATATTTTATAACGTTTTTGTTAGATATTAGATTGTTTCTAGAGTTAATGCTTTTAAAAGCATTATTAGAAATATTTTGGAGACTACAACAAATTGGTGGGGTAGTCCAAGTGATCATATAGTGTGCAAGATGTTCATATAAAATCTTTATAAAGTAGAAAGGAGACCATTTTGTGAAATGAATGATGTTCAACAAACCATAAGTAGAAGAAGTAGAAATAGCGTAAGAACAGAATAAAGCTATAATTCAAAGAGATCTTGCACAAATCTGTTTTTACAACAGAGTTGAACAGAGTTACCACCTGTATACAAGGCAGGATAATGACATGATGATTGTACATCATTTGCAAGCCAAATTTCTTCTCTTTTTTAATATTATGTAAAATATAATTACTGTAACAATATGTTAATGAATGTATTGCGTAACTTTAACATTAAATTAATTGAGCATTGCATAATTGTTTAAGTACCAAGTGTCTAAATGATTGAAGTAAAAGTTTCATGTATACATTAAAGTGGTAATAGCTGTTTAAGTGTAGTTCTATAGACTACAAATGTGTATATAATACAAATGTGTAACATTATATCCTATAGGGGAAGGGTCCCAAATAATAAAACAAAATATAAAATGTTGTATTCAGTATAATTTTAATTACGTTGCTTGTTAATATTCATTTTATTATACAATATGGAAGCATAAAGACAGATTATAAATACAGTACAGTGGATAATGCTGAGATATGAAGGAAAGTTCTTGTCATTGCAGTACCAAAGTGTAAAATGTAGGGACATTAACAAGATAAATGAATGTCACAAAATGTGGAATAAGGATGCATGAAGAGTGCAGGGGGAACTCGGTTTTTGTTCACAAAAAGTATTCAGAAAGCAAAGCATGTTCATCCTCTGTACTCTTTAACTGGATACTCAAATAAACAGTAAAGTGTGTATATAATTTTTTTTTTATTTTACTACTTTTTTAATACACCATATGTAAGTCTAGATGATATGAAACAAAATATATATAATTAAATCACAATACTAATAATTATAAAATTTCTTTTTTATTAAAAACAATATTGTTAGTGATTTCTAATATTTTAACAATAAAAATACAAAATAAAAGTACTCTTCCACATAATTCTTTTCTCACTTTGTTACAGCTAGAGTTTAGCCAGTATTTCAATAATATTTGAATAGTAAATTTATTTGTCACCATTTATGATTTTATCGTAAAAGTCCACTAACTCACAGCTGCCAGATAGATCGTAGGAAATTTTCATTGTGTCAGTATACGTAAAGTTGATTTCAAATAAAAGCAGTTATTTGAAGTAAACGTAGGTAGATAGAGGTAACATCATTATCTCAATTGCCTTCCTTTACATTTTGTCTGAAACAATAATAATAAATAATAATAATTCAATTTTTCATTGTTATTTTGATGAAAACAAAAACATAAGACACATAACATGTTTAAGAATGAATGTTTATGATTGCATGCTGCTGTTTGGTATACAGAATAAATGGTATATTGGCTTGACAGTAACCATAATTATTGTTTCTTGGTAGGATGATACATTGTAGGATATAGCCATTGTAAGCAATACTTATTTGTTCTTAGCATTCGTATGCTGGTTCTGATATAATTTTTTTTTTTTACTACTTTTTTAACACATCATATGCAAGTCTAGATGATATGAAACTGTGTATAATTAGATGACAGTACTAATAATTATAAAATTTCTTTTTTATTAAAAAACACGTTACAAGCTTTAAAAAGCATGTTGCATGAAATGTATGTTGCAGTTTCAATTGAAGCAACATGCTGCCTTGTACATGTGTGTACTTTCTGTGCAAATGTACTGTGAATTTATGGTGTACTGTATTAGACAATATATGTTTATAACTCTGAATCAAATTTCAAGAATGTTTTTAGAAAATTTAGGTGCTAGTTCAATTTGACACCTCTCGTGAGTAGAAAAAGTAAATTCTTGTGGTACATTTTTTGTATTTATAAGTTAGAGCAGATGTTTTGTGAGATGGAATGTAGTGAATAACAGCTGTTCTGTTTAAATGCTTTGTTTTGTTACACTAATAAGTTCAATACTGTGCATTAGTTATTAGAATTAGGTAGTTTATTGTACCTTTTTATTTTTTAAATACTTATTTATTCAAATTATATAAAATTTTATTGCAGACAGTGTTTAGTTTAAACATGGAGTATATAAAAAACATATTTAGTTATGTACTTCCATATTCAGGTATATTTTATGTGGACAATATATGCTGCAATATTTTTTCGTGAATTCTTAATAAGCCCATTGAACTGTAGAGACAAATTAAAAGTAAGTGTGCCGCTGAAGTCTGTGCCTGTTATTTTCAATTGATAAAGTTTCTGAAAATTATAATAAACAACTGTTAAATATATTTGCTGCAGGTAGTAGAATTCTAATTGAATTGGACCAAAATGCAATTTATAGTTCTTTACACCTGTTCAAAATACACCTAAATGTTAGTAAAATGTTGATTAGTATAAATAACTGTTACAGAAATTAAAAATAAATTGAGAAATTGCTAATTATAATGTGAATGAAACACTACATTTTAAAGTAAATTTATAAGAAAGTATATAATTTGAAAATTATGAAAAATTACCACATTTAACAGTTCGTTATGTTGTTTAAAGTTCATTGTTATTTTAACAAAAATCACAGACACACATGAACTATAATATTGTTATACAATTAATGAATTAACAAATCAAAATATTATTAAGAATTTTAATTGTGATTTGTTTTATAATTTTTTTTAGAGAAATTAAAAAATGCTTGCAAGCATATAATTTCTTTCGCCAATAGGTATATGACATTTTGTTCTTTTGTTTATTCAATGTTAAGTAGAAGAAATCATTTAGCCAAAGTTATTTTATTAGCTTGACATCATGAATTAGGTTTTTAATGTCCCACTATCACAATTTGTTTGATATACTTTTAGTTAAGTCATTTTTTATTATTTCTAAAAAAATGAAGAAAATTAAGATTTTAAGAAAATGTATGAACATCATAGTTTTAGTGTTAATTGTGGGAATTGATATAAAGATAATTTAAAGTTCATTGAATATTGTTTAAGTATGAAAAGAACTGTGAAAAACCATAAAGTGTTTGTTTTTTATTTTGTTTTAGTTATCAGTTCTCAGAGAAAGGGAGAAAAGTGACAACATAGCCACACCATTGAGTAGTGGATATGAGAAATTAAATGAGTATATAGTTAGAATTAAAGAAGATTTAAAGAAAAAAATGTTGGCAGAATCAAAAGAAAGCACAGAAGTTCATGAGGCGAACGTTTTCAGTACAAGTAGAAGACTAATACTTGATCAGAATCGTAGCAATATCGCAACTGTTATCAAGAGTACTGAATCAGACACTGAAAGATTAAGAAGTTTGTATATATCAAAGCAAGAGGAACTAGACAAATGTTTGCTATTATTAAGGGATGAAATGCCAGAAAATACTCTGATTTTGCAAAGAAAGATAAATAGCAGTTCATAGCACTGAATTGAAAATTAGTGTGAGATGTATATATTATGAAATATATTTTTGATAATCATGTAATTTGAATGAGTGCATCAGAATAAAATACTGTTTTTAATAATACATATGTTTATTTTTATTTAAACTTTATTGCACTTTTAGTTTCTCTAAATGAATGACCAATAAACCAAAAAATAATGTACTGATGTTCCATTTTGATGTTATGTTTTGATTTTAATCAAGTAAATATCATACTGTTACCAGTATATATTCCATAATCGATTATTTTTTGTATAAAAATTAAGATTGCTATTTTATACTTGATTATAACAAGATTAATTATTGTATGTTATTTAACTGTCATTTAAAAAATATTCATCTTTCTCACTATGAGAAACACCTCACTTTGGTAACATAACCAAAAACATCACCGTTTTTCATTATACACACATTACATTTATAAGTATCATGTACATGATCATATTGTAAGGTAAATAGGCTGTAAATAAAAGGATTTTTAATTCTTATTTAAAATTAATTTATTAAAACACTTATAATACAAATCTTATCTAAATACATATACTTTCCATATATATTTCTGTACTTATAAGTAGTAGTTTGGTTTAACATAAGGTGTGTAGATGTAAGTTTAGTTATATACAAAACATTATATATATATATATAAACAATAATTTCAGTAACATGAAATTTGAGGAACCATCCAAAATCGAACAGGCAAGGTTATTTAGAAATGCAGTACCATGAAATGTTGTGGCACAAGAGATCAATGTTATTTAAATAACAGCCAGTTAATCAGACTGTCAATTTATCAGGAACCTTTTCAGATACACTAAAAAAAAGGCTGTCTGAAAGTTGAAATATTACATAAATCATCTGAAAGGCAGTTCACACTTCGCCTAATGAGGTCCACAGAATTGCTAGAATGCCTAGTAGGTTACAATGTTTTCTAAAATTTGGAACCGTTCACATTTGATTGGCTGCAAACATAGACAGATGATTTTTTGCTCTATAGAGTTATCTTTTCTGTGCTCTTAATCCTGAATTTAGTGTTCAGTTCAAAGGCAGACAGTAGCATTCCTTGATCAACATTCTTCTTGCAGACTACATAAGTGACAAAGAAAGTTATGCAGACATCTGCTATTTTGACAGAACAAAAGAGGGAAGGGAATCTTATCAAAAAGTACAGTGTTGATATGTCTACTATGTACAATATTAAAAGGAATTCAAACATTGTTATGTTATGGAACTATGGAACACATTTTATTAGTGGGCAGTAAGGGAGATTCTCAAACTGAAAGATGACGAAGAAACATATATTCCAATCTCAACAGAACAGTATATTAGCTTTTTTAACAGAGAAATGTAGTGAACCGTTTAAATTATGATAGAGTCACAAACACAAACTTAAAAAAAATTTAAGTGGAACCAAAGTTTTAAAGCAAGTTCTAGTTGGTTGGTAAAAAGCAATTCAAGAAACAGGATCATGACTTTTTCAAAACTAATATGAGAATAATCCTGTACAGTGGTCCAATTAAATGTGAATAGTGATGAAATTGGTGTGCTGTGAAAACATTCTGCTTGAAATATGTTGGCATTATAGATAGGTAAACACACATCTGGTTCAGGAATAAAGTTGAGAAAAAGAGTGTAACAGTAAGTCTCTTTTCAAATGCCACTGGGTCTCACATCACAAATTTCCTGTCCTGCTGATTGCTAAGTTTAAGAATCCATGGGTATTGAAGATAGGGATTGATTTTACATATAAATTTTGAGATTTAGAAACTCAGATTGGACACACCTCTTTGATATTACAGATGGCATAAAATCAAGAAGTATGTAAGTACTGTATTAATAACTTGTTTTGGAAACTTTACATATATAGCTGCAAAAAAAGCAATTTCCACAAAGCACATTCTATGCATTGATACTCATTTTAAATAATTGTTTGTAATCACCGAGTGCTTTTCTGAATAAACAACATCCATTTTTATACAATGTATACATGTATTTAATTTTGGTTTTTAGAATTATTATGGACTAGCAGAATACCCGTGCTTCGCTACGGAGTTTCACGTTAGCTTATCAATTTTTAAATTCAAACTGTAGCAAGCGCATTTATATTGTCTGAACACTATGATCTGAATACATTCGCTATCAAAACTTTGTTTTTTATACTCGCTTATAACTTACTTCGATCTTAACTTATCCACTTTTAAATTCAAACTGAAACAACTCTGAATTCACGCACTATTAAGAAGTTTCTTAAGATGCATACACCACCTTTGACATCATAACCTATATCTTTATTTATAAGAACCGTGGACTCTGGCCCCGCCGTCTTTCGCGGGATCCGACCTAAGACTCCCCGGGTTCCGTGGATGGACTCCGGGGAAGGCCCATCGGACGACTCCCGCGCTAATTCCAACACGGGAGACTTCCACCGATGCTATGGTAACCAGAATTTATTCTATTGGGTTGCCATAGTAACCAGATCTAATAGTTTTTAAGACCAAAAGGACCCCCCAGAGGATCGTATCGAAAAAACACCTGTCCTATGTTGGTTCTCCCGTTGCATAAAATATTTGTGCCAAGTTTGGTTGAAATCGGTCCAATGGTTTAGGAGGAGATGTGGAAGACCCCAAAGGACCCCCCCAAAGGATCGTATCGAAAAAACACTTGACCTATGTTGGTTCTCCCTTTGCGTAAAATATTTGTGCCAAGTTTGGTTGAAATCGGTCCAGTGGTTTAGGAGGAAATGTGGAAGACCCCAAAGGACCCCGTCAAAAAAAACACCTATCCTATGTTGGTTCTCCCATTGCGTAAAATATTTGTGCCAAGTTTGGTTGAAATCGGTCCAGTGGTTTAGGAGAAGATTTGGAAGACCCCAAAAGGACCCCATCGAAAAAACACCTATCCTATGTTGGTTCTCCCTTTGCATAAAATATTTGTGCCAAGTTTGGTTGAAATCAGTCCAGTGGTTTAGGAGGAGATGTGGAAGACCCCAAAGGACCCCATCGAAAAAACACCACTAATTCAGAAACCTTCGCAGGCGTGCGCACAACAACTCACCGAAGTTTCATCGCAATCGGGTGAATGGTATAGGAACGCATACGGGACAAACAAAGAAACATTCATTTTTATATATAAAGACTAGCGGAATACCCGTGCTTCGCTACGGAGTTTCACGTTAGCTTATCAATTTTTAAATTCAAACTGTAGCAAGCACATTTATATTGTCTGAACACTATGATCTGAATACATTCGCTATCAAAACTTTGTTTTTTGTACTCGCTTATAACTTACTTCGATCTCAACTTATCCACTTTTAAATTCAAACTGAAACAACTCTGAATTCACACACTATTAAGATGTTTCTTAAGATGCATACACCACCTTTGACATCATAACCTATATCTTTCTTTATAAGAACCGTGGACTCTGGCCCCGCCGTCTTTCGCGGGATCCGACCTAAGACTCCCCGGGTTCCGTGGATGGACTCCGGAGAAGGCCCGTCGGACGACTCCCGCACTATTTCCTACACGGGAGACTTCCACCGATGCTATGGTAACCAGAATCTATTCTACTGGGTTGCCATAGTAACCAGATCTAATAGTTTTTAAGACCCAAAGGACCCCCCAGAGGATCGTATCGAAAAAAAAACACCTGTCCTATGTTGGTTCTCCCTTTGCGTAAAATATTTGTGCCAAGTTTGGTTGAAATCGGTCCAATGGTTTAGGAGGAGATGTGGAAGACCCCAAAGGATCGTATCGAAAAAAACACTTGTCCTATGTTGGTTCTCCCATTGCGTAAAATATTTGTGCCAAGTTTGGTTGAAATCAGTCCAGTGGTTTAGGAGGAGATGTGGAAGACCCCAAAGGACCCCGTCGAAAAAAACACCTATCCTATGTTGGTTCTCCCATTGCGTAAAATATTTGTGCCAAGTTTGGTTGAAATCGGTACAGTGGTTTAGGAGAAGATGTGGAAGACCCCAAAGAACTCCCAAAAGGACCCCATCGAAAAAACACCTATCCTATGTTGGTTCTCCCTTTGCGTAAAATATTTGTGCCAAGTTTGGTTGAAATCGGTCCAGTGGTTTAGGAGGAGATGTGGAAGACCCCAAAGGACCCCATCGAAAAAACACCATTAATTCAGAAACCTTCGCGGGCGTGCGCACAACAACTCACCGAAGTTTCATCGCAATCGGATGAATGGTATAGGAACGCATACGGGACAAACAAAGAAACATTCATTTTTATATATAAGATGAGTGTGTGACTTTTTACGTTATTGCATGTTATGGGGATTATTTCTTAAAATTTCTCAGATCTTTTTAAAAGGTCTTTTAATATAGCTATTCAGTCACCTGAGAAAATGTTCGTATCCAGAAAAGTTGGTTGTTTTGGATAAACACTACTGTACTTAGCACATAAGGCACTTGAATATCTCAGAAAACTTGAACCTAGTTTATACAAATACTGTAGCGTGACAGATAATCCACTAATAATTAATTCAGATAAGATCATAAAAACAATTAAATTACATATACTCAAAGAATGTCAAATGAAATTCAATTACACTTCAAAGGAAAACACCACTATAAAAGAAAAACAATAATTAAGTAATAAAAATGCAACCATAAAATTCAAAGAAAATAAATTAAAAGGAAACTCATATTAAAAAATCAGGAGATTAGGAGCAGATGATAAAGAAGATACTCCAAACCCAAGAAGGAAGAAGAAATTGAGATGCAGATAATAAAGAAAATACCCCAAACACAAGAAGAAGAAGGAAGAGTAAAGATTAGGAGCAGGTAATAAACGAGATACCCCAAACCAAAAAGAAGAGTAGAGTTAGTATCAGGTGATAAAGAAGATACCCCACACAAGAAGAAAGAAGAGTAAAGTTAGTACCAAGTGATAAACAAGATACCCTGAAACCAAGAAAGAAGAGTAAAATTAGGAGCAGGTGATAAAGAAGATACTCCAAACCCAAGAAGGAAGAAGAGAAGAATAGAAGATATAGGATGGAAGAACCATAATAAAAACCTATTATTAACTACATGAACCCCAAACCAAATGTTAATACCATTAAAGAAAGTATAACACCCCAAAACCTTATGAAATTGTAAATAATTATAGACAAAAGTATTGAGTAGTATGATAAGAAGGGCACCAACTAAAGTTATTATATGGTAAAATAAACAAATCTTCACAGTCCATTATGACTAAAGGTCTGGTCTGAGAATAATTAAACTCAAATATAAGTCAGAACCAACAGTGAATGTGTACCAGTGGAAGTGTTTTTAAATGTAATAAACTTCAAGTTGTAGTGTAACTATAACTTAAACAAGGTGCTATAAAATAACTTTTATATTTTATAATTAACAGGTAATGAAATATTAAAATGAAAAATATTTCCAATATTTCATAAATAAGGTCACTTTGTTATCTCAAGACATTCATGGTAATGCCAATAATAAAGAAAGTATGTGGGGAAATGTTTACTGTACAAGGGGATTTTTAGATAATAATACAATATAATCAATGCCAATAAATACAGGTAATGTATTATATTGTATTATAATAAATACAGGTAATGCCAATATAATCAATGCCAATAAATACAGGTAATGTATTATAATGTATTATAATAAATACAGGTAATGCCAATAATAAAGAAAGTATGTGGGGAAATGTTTACTGTACAAGGGGATTTTTAGATAATAATACAATATAATCAGAAAGGACTGAACATAGATTAAGTTTTAATAAAATTAAGAAATTTAAATGGCTAATAATGTTCAAAGCCATGAACTCCATTTTAAAAAGAGTTCCTATACAATAAGGTCTATATTTAGAGTAAGATGTTTTAGTTATATAACAGCATACCTACAAATTAAAATGTTTAGGTATGGATGCTGCATTAATTAGAAAATGTTTTAAATGTATGTTCAAAATAGTTCCAGCAAACATGTCTAACTTTGAAGACTGCTAACTAATGTCAAATATTATTTTTTGTAACTGTAGCATGAATTAGATTCTACACATATCAATATTTATGTAAACAATTTTATTTCATGTTATGTTAACTTTTAAAAGTCAGAGGAGGTGTAGAATTAACTTTATTTGAAAAAACCATATATGTAAAATACTAAACTCTAGGCCAAATAATGAATTCACAAAAATAAATATAAACTAGTTAATTCACCAAGGAACCATGTAAACTAACAAGATTTATGTAAGGTGGATCAATACCTAACTACTGTAAATGATCCTATGATTTAAAAGAGTAATATAGAAAAATGTCTTAAATTATTAAAAATTTTCGAAATGTGAAAACTAATTATATCAGAGGAGAATTAGTAAATTAATGAATTATCACTAAAAGCCAGTTCAAATGTTAAATTTATAAGGAATTAAGGAAAGCGAAAGATTTGTGACCATTTGAAATTTATTATAGTTATATTAATAACACCTAAAATGGAAGAAATTGTGTACAAGAACAGGATGTAGTTTTTGGGCCTAGATTTCCAAAAAGACAGAAATATGGCTATTTTAGCAAAAATCTCAACAAATATGGACTATGACATATCAAATTAAACAGAATGAGATAAATAAACCAATTATGTGGTTAATAGTTCATGAAAGCTGTAACGGGTCAAATAAAAGGATTTTTTATTTTTATTTATTTTTGGGGTTTCATTTTATTAAATTCTAAATTCATTTTCCATCTGTGTATACGGCCACGTGTTTGAATAAAAGCATTGTGCGAACAAAGAAACAGTACGCAATAGCTGTGGTGAAATAATTACAAAGGAATGTCATGTTGTCAACTGTAGCACACTTCTTAGAACTTTGCGGGTGTGTGGCATCTACGCACTACACCAGCATGTGCGCAGACCCATGCCAAGAAGCAAACTCAACATGGCTTAGAGGCGAAAGTTTTATTAGTCTCATGGTCCAAGCTGACGGAAATAAAACTAAGTTCAGCCTACTTTGTGACGTCGGCCAGTGAACACCAAATATCGTCCATGGCTATCACACGAAAAAACAATGTGTTGAATGTGTCACCGCAATGACGACCACATAGAAGGCATTGCTTTCCGCCTTCTTCAAAAAATATATCGAGGAGGTGGGGACTGATAGACGCTGCCCAGTCCATCAGCTACTTTAACCTGCGCAGGTTGCCCGGTAACCCAGGCTCAAAAAAGTAACTTTTAACATTGAATAAATGTGAGTGAAACTTGGCAAAAATCCGAGAGTGAGTACAGTTCGCATAAAAATGAAATAATAATTCGTTTTCGGACATAACAGAAAATTGTGTGCGACTAAAAAAGAAGTCGGGATGACTCCACGTGGCCGGCCGTAGTATCAATGTATATCAAGATTAATTAAAAATGGGGTTTTAAAAAACAAAGGGGTATTAAAATTGTATGTGAGAATGGGCAGGCTGGGCTGTCTGATATATATATATATATATTATAAGGTAAGATGTTAGAGTAAGATCAAAATAATAATTGTCGTAGTCATGGTGGAGTGAATCACAGAAAAAATATTATGCTTTTATTTCATTTTCTAATTTTGGAGAAATAGTCTGATATGAAGATTTAAAAGTTTAAAAAAATAAAATTTAATTAATTTCTCTTCACCCAAAGAATGAGTTGCGTAAGTTATTTACATAACCTGAAAACCATGCTTGCATTCTAACGTTCGTGTGTCGAGACCCTGGTTACGAGAAGATTTTTGGAGGTAAGTGGAGATAATTTTAGTTATTTATATTTGTAATGTAAAATATTATCACAAAGCGAACAATAAACTAAAAATATTCCATATATAATGTACCATATAATTATGTACATAGGAAATGAAAATTATTTTAACAATACTTTTCCAATATTAACTTGGTAAGATATTTCCTAAGACGAAGGAAGTAAGTTAGTTCTTTGTTAACATTCAAACGGAACGGTTGATGATCAATCGCGTTCTAAAACCGAAAAACGGATTGTAATGGAATAAACGTTGAAAATCAGTGAAAAACGAGAGTTATCTAAATCGACACTTTTTGACTTTATATCAGTGAAATACTACACTACAATAGTGAAAACAAACAATACACTACACAATACCAGTGAATGAAACCGTTAAAACAACCTAACAGTAATAATTCACTCCGTAACAACTTTTCGATTTTTCATCATAACCAGCAAACACAGAATACATATAAAATAAGACAATTAACACCAGTGAACACTGAACACTTATCCAGGATACCTCGAACAACATAATAGACAGTATACACTATTACGGAGATCCATAAAACAGTTTTAAAGGTGAATTTATTGTTAGAATTTCCAGCGACCATTTGTGCGTTAACCTCATCAATTCAGCTAGCCACCATTGTGAATTTCCCGTGATGCAAATTACCAATCAGCACGAGAACATCTAGACACCTATTGGGTATAAATTGTATACTACAAAACATTATATATTATTAACAGATTGTCATTTTTACTTATTAAGACATATTTTTGTACATGTTATACTTTCTAGGCCTACCCTTCTCTGACTATAAATATAATCGTTATAAGAACCTTTTTCAATATTTTATATAAAAATAACCTGTAATCGCAAATCGATATCCCTGTGAAAGAGTCGACTATTTGCTCAGCATCGATTTTAAATCGATTTGAAAGAACTATTATTAATAAATCAAATTATTTCAATGATCTGGACTTTATAATTATTTCACATTTTAAATTAAGAATTTAACTAACAATAGGACTTACTGGAAGACAATAAATCTTGACTGAAAGAGATATACTGGAGCAGCGCTGAAAATCACTAATCGATTACAGCAAGAAGATAATCTGATTAACTCCAGATTTAGTTAAGATCTACCAGAAGTGTAAAATTAACCAAAAGAAACTTACAGATTTTTAAAATTTTAAACAAAACAGAACCAGGTTTATTTCTCAATTACTACAATAACAAACAAACATAAATTTTTGTTTGAACAAAATTTTTTTTTTAAATAAAATTTTTTTTTATCTTTTCTTTGGAATTACACAAAGAAATAATTATTTGTAACAGCATGGAATTGCGTTTGGTTACAATACTGATAATGTTAAATGCTTTAAATTAAATCTCAAGGTCCACTCTGGATTCAGTAAACTTAACTTTCCCAGCTGCAAATAGAAAATCTTGATAACAAATACAATAACATATATATAAATACATATTCGTGTAGATTATGTGTTGCATCTGTGTTCTGGATAGCGTTTGGACAGGCGAGTATGGATAATTAATCGGTCAAGTCCTTTATATTAATTAATAAGCAAAAGAAACAAACTTGGCAAGAGTCAAAACAGCTTTTAATACCATTAATAACATTTTTTGTGCAGGTAAAACATGTTTATTCAGAGTTTGAGGTATACCAGAATTGTTTTTTAAACAATTATGTATGTATTTAAGAAAAGTATATATTGATTGTAAAGACTTCTTTATAAGAGGACCTGAGAATGTTAATATATTGTAAATGAAAATGAATGTTTCTATATTATATGAAATTTACATTTATATATTGTATTGTCTTCTTTTCATTAAATAAAATCATTGGAGTCTGGAAACTTCATTAAGATTCCTTTGACAAGAAGTTATATTTTTGTGTTGCACCTTTTGTAAGCAAAATACATACATATATTTAGTTTGTAAGCAAAATATATATAGTTTGTAGTTATCCCAACAAAACACAAATTCAATATTCACATTTGACTCATACAAGTTCTAAGTAACTATTGGATAATCAGTTCATCGTTAAAAAATGAATTGCAATTTGTTTTATATGTGTAGACAAAATTATTACTATTTTTCTGCAAGCTTATTACTATACAAAATGCTGGTACCTTGTCTATCACATGTAAAAGTTAAAAAATTGAACACATTACAACTATTTGCAGCACACATCACTATCTACCGTTCAACCAGTGTTAAGGCAGTGCTAGTGAGACAGTCTTATAGATTCACTTAAGAGTTGGATAAGGGTCATGTTTAACCCATAAGCTGCAGTTCTGCAAAGTACTGTTAAGCGTATACGCAAAATAAAAGTCTAAACCATAAAGGAAAACAACAAAAGAGCTGTTATGTGCATACCACATTTACAAAATTTATTTTGTGAATACTTTAAATGAATTCATATATAGGGTACTTTATTATTGTTATGCATTATGCTTTTCTTATTGGTATTCACACTATAAAAGGCACATGTTTGATATTGCCATTATTAGAACTAAGTATCTACAGAACTTCACATTCAATTAGCTGTACGCCAGTGGATATAATGTTGGATATTATATTAAGCACACTAACAAATATTGTAAATACATAATAATTAACTAATAATAAACTAACTGAAAAATATACATTTTAGATGCCAAATATAAACAAATTTTAAAAATATGTGAAATATATATAATAAAAATAACGAGTTCAACACATCAGTGTTAAATTGTGTAACTAAAAAATGTTAACAAAAATAACATTAAAAAAAAATTCATGTAAATATGTTATTAGGGTAGTCTGAATTGGTTTCATTATGTGATTAAAACAGTGACATTTATATTAATTTGCAGTATGTTACAATGCATATGTTGACTGATAACTGTCAACTAAAAAACAGTTTGATTTGTAAAGAATATAACTGTCAATGAAATGGCGTAAAGAGATCCTGTCAACCAATAGGGATCCCCTTCTGTCTAGTTGTAAGTGTAATATTATAACAAAGTGATACCTGAACAATTATTTTTTTTAAATATAAAGCTAATTAAAAATAATAATAGGAATTTGAGCACAGTCTTTCTTCATTTTACATGTACAGAATTAATAAAATTTAATGTCTGTACATTTATAACATGAATATAAATTTACATGTGAAAACCCACATAGTGCCAAAATAATAAATAACAACGAAATTCTAACTACAGAAATGTCTAAAGCTTTTGGTAGAGGAGAACCAAGTCTTTTATTTCAACAGGCTACAATTTGACAAACTACATTCAACTGTGTGCCAACTTTAATTCTGCATTTCTCTGTCAGACTTTGTATGAAGAATCTACATAAATCAACAAAAAATGTTAATTTACTACACTTGTTTTTAAAGATATGCGCTATCAATACATTCCATTCTTTTTTCTTTTTATTCACTCGCAATATGTAATATCACAGTAAAATTAATCAGATATATTTAAAAGATAGACTTAAGAACAAGAAGATTAATTTTATGCAAGTAATATGTGCTTTAAATTCCACTAAATAGAAAAAAATTATACACAGGCAATGTTTAATGTAATACTTAAAATTTATGGATACTTTTAAAAAAGTATTTACGGCTACTCTGAACACCATGTATGCCTACCCATATCTATAGTTTATACAAAATAAAATGCAAACTATTTTTCCCTTAAGAGTAATTAATAACATTTACGAGAAGCTGTTGTATATTATACATACAAATTTTGGTTATGTATTATTTATTTGTTTAGTTAAACATTTAATATTCTATTGAAAATATAAATTAGTTTTTTAAGTACACAATAGTAGATACTAGAATTCCCAAGTGTTATAGAAAACGCAGTCAACAGTTGACTACAACCAAGGTTCACAGATTGCCGACTGGTTTTATCACTCTAATTGGAAGTTTATGTAACACACATGACTGTTTAAGGAAAGCTGTTTAAACAGATATAGTTGAAAGTCAACAGAATGTTACTTAAGTATGAGGTTATTTTAAATAAAAGTCACTACTTATAGTTGCATATTACAGATGGTGTAAGTGGTAACATTATTCAGTTTGCATAAAACTATTTTTTTAAACAAAAACACAATTTACTTATCAGTTTTCATAGCTTTCACATGACGCCGTGCTTTGAACCCGCGAAATCCGGCTTGAATTTTGGTCGCCGCTTCCTTCTCGGCCTGCTGACGTCTTCGAACCAGAAAACCGCGCACTCCCGCCTGTATTTTGGTCGCCGATTTGTCTTCTAGCGACATCGTGGGCGATTTAGGTCGTGTTCCTTCCGATCTGTTGTTAGTTGCGGATCGTTTAGGTCCGTTCACAGAACCGCGCGAGTCCCGGTCTCTTAACTGTTTTCTGACTTTATATCCGCGAAAACCAGCCTGTATTTTAGCGGCAGCGATATTGGCATCCTTCAGCACCTGATTGCCCGCGGTTCCCGTCAGAGACGTGTGCGTTCTCTTCGTAGCGCTTCGATGTTGGTCTTGGTCCGCTTCAGGCCGTCTCTTCACCATCTCGTCTGATGTTGGTGTGGAGATTTGCGCAGGCGCAGTAGATGCTGTCAGGTCGCCAGTGCCCCCTCCTCCGCTATACTGGACGCTAACCAAAACAACAGACAAGTATTAATACGCTCTGGCAGCGCGCGTCCATGTCTTAATATACACTTATACTGATTTCCGGAAATAGTGCAGCCGCCCGCTAGATTACAGCACTGGAGAGTAAACAATGCAATAAATATAACAACCGCTTGAAACGATGAGGTTGATAGGCTCTATTGAACTGAATATTAAAAATTAGGACAACAACCGGTTCTGGTGGTGGGTGGGGAGGGGAATTAGTGTCTTGATTGCTTGTTGTGAATGGCGATTATGACCGCTGCTGTAAGCAGTTTTTTATATTGTTTTCGAATCAAAATATTTGTGTTTACATGTAGTATTTTTGTGAAACGCACTTTTTAAATTTCTGCTGGAGCCAAACGGTTTCGGTAACGATGGGTTTGAACCTTATCATCAGTACTGAAGCCACTAGTAAAATTGCAGTCTTATTTTCTAATCCGTATGCATGAAAAATTAATGATATATAATATTGGTCAGATTACGACATACATCAATGTAAATTTCTCTCTCTCTCTCTCTCTCTCTCTCTCTCTCTCTTACTATCACCTATTTTCACTCTCACCTTCACCATGGTGAATACGCACCAAGTCTCCCTGTGTGTGTGTTTGTTTACCCACGCGCTCTTGCCCTGCAATATCTGGACTTCAAGATCGGCCATTCTGAGTTGATTTTCACATCGTACAGTTTAATTCTGTTTAAAGAAATTATTCCAGCTTTGTACTACCTGTATGATATGTTAAACTTTTTTAAATGCAACACGTAAAGCTTTTTTTCCAAATAAGTTCTGTGAAAGGGGTGTGTTATAAACAATATCTTTTTTTTGTTTTATTATAACAAAATATATTTAAAACAAGATTTTTTACAGTCATCATCATAAAAAACTGTACTGATTGGACTTACCAGACTGTTCCGTAGCCACAGTTTGGACGTTACCGTAGTCTTGTTTACCAACCGCTTTGTCGCTACAGACTGTCCTGCGAATCTTTCATTCTAATCACGTTACCACTGTGCTTCTCCGAACCTTTCTGTTGCATTAAAAACCGTCTACAACAAATTTTATCGAATAACCTCACCCCTTACAAGACGTCTCAACGATACTCCTAATATACTGCTTAAGGAACGGTCTTTGTTCTTTCAGTTCGTTGGCACTGACGTGATGAGAGGACTCGAGTTTCATAACCGTACAGGAACACGGATACAGTGACGGATTATCCATAACGTTAGGGTATACTGCAGCACCGGGCACCAGGTGTCAGAGGGGGCACCATCCAGTAGAATTGACTAAGCGAAGCAAAACTTAATGATCACGTTACGCAATTGTTTCGTTTTCTTACGCAGTTATTAACCATGGAGAGTGTCGAGTTGGAAAATCAAGCGAAAGGTCTTACAGAAGTTTACTCGAACGATTTGAGTAACGATGTTATAATAGAATTAAAGCTCTTTGTACCAGGAATAAAATTACAAGAAAAAGGGGTTTTTCAAATCGCTGGAACGAAGAAGATAAGATTCCATGATACTACAGTTTGTCCGCTCAAAGTATTAAACTGGGTTATTGATTGTAAAAGGATTGATGTATTTTCGATTAGGTACGTTGCTTATCGTCTGCTCTTGACGATTCCAATAGCTAACTGCGAATCTGAAAGTTCATTTTCTCTATTAAAACGCATTAAAGGTACGTTGAGTTCAACTATGGGAGACGAGAGATTATCTTCGTTAGCAAGGTTGAAAATTAAAAGCGAGATACTTGAATCGCTCAATTTAGAAGAAATTATACAAGACTTCGTTAAGGAAAAATCAAGAGAAAAATGGATCGATTAGTATTTTCTAAGCTTAAGTACTACTATGTTCAGTGTAGTCACTATTTATCTAAATATTTCTTTCAACTTGAGAGTTTAATGAAATAATTGTTAACTTTCGAAATTGTGTATGCCATTTATCAGTCTAAATAATGGTTGAATTTTGAATCGGGGGGGGGGGCACCGGTCTGATGGCAGCATAGGGCACCACTCGCTTCTAATCCGCCCCTGCATTGATAAAACAATAAGTTTTTTTTCACTTGTGTATAAACTTCTGTTGAGTAAAAATATTACAGAGGACCATATTTGGACAGCATGGCGATGTTTTCATTGCGTATGAGGTGTGTTTGTTTTTAACTACACAGAAATACATAAATAAGGAAAGTCTTGACGTATATAATTTTAATTCCCAGCATCGATTATGTACTACGTTAGAGACAGTTTTTTTAACGCTCGTACAAGTCCCGCGAGCGATTTGTTTAGATATGGTTGTAATTTGCAAACACGTTATTTATAGACCTCAAGAAATACGAATATTTTCCACCAAACGCTTGAAAGTAAAGTGTGGAATTTTTTTGCAATATTTATAGAACAACAGCAGAGTAGAGCGGGAGGTAATGTCGAAACGGGTTGCGTTAATTATTATAAATAATTTAACGTGTAATTAATAAAAAAATACAGCAGAAACTGCGTAAGAAAGTGAAAACCCTTAGTGGGGGGGGGGGGAGGAATGCATTGTCCGTGGGTATGTACGATGGATGAAATAGCAACCCGTGGATGGGCAATGACGTTCTGCTCGGTGATGGACAGCGCAAAACAAAAAACTCCCAACTTTACAGACATATTAGAGCGTCTCCGTTTGTGTAAGGCGTCTTGTAAACAGACGAGTCATAGCCATCTGTCTACCGCAAGACAAAACTGCAGCGTACTAACGCTGTTTCCAATAAATATCGACTGCTCGAGTCCTTTTCCTAACCCTCCTAAATTCTCCCGTCCACAGACCGGCTTTGTTATTCCAGCGTTGCCGCCGAGCTGACATTATTCATGTCCGGAATTCGAGCGTTCACCGATCAAGGATCGGTCAATTAATGGATTGTGGCCCGTTTCACGAACCTTTGTTAATTTCCTTCCTAACGGGTCGTTTGCTAACCAGCGTTAATTTATTGGCCATTATCTCAACTAACATCGAACTTGTTTCACTAGTTAACGCTTGTTAAACACGACTGGTAGTGATCAGAGTTGCTTCTTATGTTATAACGTATAATAACTTAAATATTGTAAGTTACATAGACCTACAGAGTGGCTTTCTAATTTATTGTTACGTTTTTTTGTAATTTTCCACTTCCTTTTTGTAATGTCTGTTATGGTTTGTTTGGTTTACTTGCAGTAAGATTATAACAATATTGGAAGAATATTTAAAACAGGTTTTATACATTTTCATATATTCAATTTCGCGTTCACATTATTTTTTCCTAAAGAAGAAACAAAATAGAGACGCTGAAACGGAATTTTCTGATGAAAAACAGAAAAAAATTTTGCATGTATATTTTATTTAAATCATGCGAATGATTTATGTATATATTTAATAATGTTTAATACATATCTAATATTTCACACCTAACAAAAAAGAACATCACTTTCGTGATGTCAAAATAATGTTAAGGTTAGCTATCGGTAACAATCTAACGGCTCAAAAAATTTTCCAACGATAAGTTACCCAACGATTTTAACGCCCGTTAACTTTAACGGAGCTTCATGAAACCTGTTATCTTCTGTTAAAAACTCAAAATGTGATACATCATAGTAAAACTTTTGACGGATGTCGTGAAACGGGGTATTAATGTTTAGAGTTAGTCACTTCAGCGGACGATGTGTCACAGCGAGGAAACTTTATCATATTTAAACCGACATATCACGTATCCTACTTCCGAAGTTATACTGTGGGAATTATTTAGAATTTCTCAATCCAGAGGACGATGCTGTCAAAGCAAGGAAAGTTTACACCGGCAGTATGTCATATGTCGTATTTCCTTGTGTGTTTTTTTTTTATTTTGTGATGTTATTAAATGAAAACCACATCGACACTGTAGAGGTCAATGTTTAATTGTTATCGTTTACACTAGAATTTCCAGATTTACACGTATGTACTCAACGGCTCTAGAGTTCGTTACAACATTACAGATGGATTGCGTCGATTAGGCTTATTCAGGTTTAGAACTAAATATGACACTTGAGACGAATCTTTGTCCAAGAATGCTGTTCATTCACTGGGTTCAGAGGACGTACAAGTACGTGTATTTTAAGACTCTAAATTAAGCTTCAAAATTCCAACAGAGTGTTGCGTGTGATTAGTTCTAGTCCAGTCTCTTTAAATTCTCTTTTCTTCCGTTTTCGTTGGTTTTTCTTACATACGGGAAAGCAAATGACTTGCAGAGTTTAATTTTGTGTTAAGTTTGCTGTATTTTTTTAATTTCTCCGAATGTTCACACAGGATTTACAATTTTTATAGTTGAATTTAAAAAAAAGATTGCCTGGCCTCGCCGGAACAAAATTAAACGAAAGACTAAAGCCGCTGAGGTAGTGCGGGACGAATGGCATGTCCGTCGCCCGTTTATATGCCGTGTACCGACCTCCTTACAGAGCTCCTGCCGCGGGGACCATAATTCACTGGAGATCGCGGTAATGTGGCCTGCTACCGGTCGTGGAACCAAGGACTATTCGTGTGTATAGGAGGATATAAAACAGAGATGTCTTTGTATACCCTTGTTAAGATAGTAATTAGGGCATCATTAGATTTAAATTCATCCTTATTTTAAATTACTGCTTTCAATAAACAATAGCCTATGGTATTCAATCTTTTGTACGCCATTTTCTTACGGCATTTCGATAATTGCCTTCTTGCGTTGCTTACTCCGTGTTTTTCAGGATTTTCAAATCGTTCGTTTTCATGTTGATAATAGTATTATCACGTTTCAGCTGTAGTGTTGATAACTGGATGAATCCGAAAAGCTCGCCAGATATCAGTGTATTCCTCCTCTTCACAACTGTACCGTCATATATATTAAAAAGGACACGTGTAAATAGACACGTGAGCCCCGCAGCACACAAGTAAACTTTGTTTATTGTATTTAGCTAGCGAAAAGGTCTTTACGGGCCGCACGGAGTTCCCAGCTGCGGATGAAGTGAATAAAGCTACTGTTTAAAAGTTTATATATTCGTACTGCGAAATAAACGTGAATATGCTGAGATGTTTTCAAAGATAAATTCGTCTACATTTTTCACGGACTCGGCGCGCGTTTCCCTTCTGTCTTCGTCTCTCTTTTATTTACTGCTGAATAAATTTATTGATTCTTTAGCCACTTAGACTTCTTGTTTGTGGAAAAGCAAATACTTTTCAGAAGCCACGATTTCCACGTGTACAACTATGGGGTACCACTTTACAACATGGACTGTTCACAGAATTGCATATAAGTATTATAATATCAGTCACATTAAACGCTTGGACAAATGTTTTTTTTGACACGTTAAATATCGTTTTTGTTTTAATTACTTTACTGCTTTCCGCAATATACTGTACTCGACTATTACACACAGCCTGGGCCGCATGCGTGCACAAGGATCAGTATACTTTAATTAACGTTTTAGACACTTTTTGAACAACTCTGATATCAAAATTTTAATTTTCCCTAAACCGAATCCTGTCAAATTGAATATCACACACACACACACAGATTCAAGCATGAACACGTAGTGACACACTGAAGACTTCCACCAGCAATTGTATGTATGGCTTCCAACATGAGCATGTTGATTCCGTAATTAGTGTTTTTTTTTTTATTTCGATGTTCCGTTTCATCCCAGAATTAGATGAAACTTAACCCCGTCAATTACAACATCAGACAACAAAGTAGCAGACTTAATGAACATATACTGTAGCCTTGTAAACATGAAAGAGGAAGACATCAAATGAGATGGTCATGTGACATTGCAAAGTATATTGAGTCAAGACTGATTATGTTAACACACGTTAGAGAAGGACGGTAAATACAAGGAGGGAGCCTATGTCCTAAAATGGAAGATGTAAGCCTTTCCAAGCATGAACACTTTAATTATCTGCAGCGTGATCATATGAGGAGGACTATGGTATTTGAAATAAAACGAACAGATATCAAGTATGTGTGACACTATTCGACGAGCTCTGAAAGGCGAGGAGACTGCGGAAATTCGGATACAATTTTATAAAGTGATTGCGATCCCCATTTTTTTTTGCATGAAGCTAAGTCATGTGCCCTAGAAAAGGAGACGGACTGGATTCGTCAAATGAAATTTGTATGGTCAGCGGCGTACAAGACCAGTGGCGTAATATTTTTTCTAGGCCCCCTGCAGGAATTATTTGCGGCCCCCCCTAATACCCTTAATTAATGTTATTGTTCCTTCTCGAATACTAACACCTCCTTATAGCTGTGGCAGCTACTAAATACTAAACAGAATACGTTCTCCTCAAGACTGCTTAAAATCTCTTCTTCTAAGCCATGGCCAGTTTCATCGGTTATTTCTATAAATCCTAAAAAGCTTTAATTAATTTTTTAATTTGGTGGGCCTTCCTGCTTTACGTTCAGAAATTGAGACATGTCTTATTATTTGACTCAGTCGATCTTTTATGTTAATTTCTTGCGTAGTATTCATTATTACAGAGAAAAAGCGCAGATTCTACTTATTTCAAAATAATATTTTCAACTCTTTTTTTAGCTAAAAGCTGAATAAGTTCATTTTGAATTTTGGGGCTCATATACTTCTCCCTCTTCTTCGGACCATTGATTATCTCTTTCAACAATGGTTCGTATTTGCTCAAAAGATCGATGATTGTCAAAACCTTTCCGCTATTGAGCTGGCCTATCTCCTCTTTTTGGTCTCTAAAGGATAAATTTGAAGTTGTCACCATTAGAGTAACATTTACAACGCGATCCAGTACTTTGGCCCATTTATTAGTTTCCTTTCGCAGCTCGTTAAGAAACAAAGATGCGACGCAGGCCCAGCCGTTGGCCTCGGTGCATTCTTAGCTGGAATCACCGCTCTACTGTGCAGTTAACCAAGTAATGTACTGTTAAAAATGTGTAGTTAAACTCTCAAAGTACATCGTTAAGTACTGGTAAAATAACAGAAAAAATAAATATATATAATTTTGATATTAAATACATAAGGTGAAATTTGATTTTACTTAAGTTGAATGGTTTATACCCATTATTAAACAAAATATTGGCAGTGTTTGCGCGGGCCCGGCAGTTACGTCACTGTACAAGACTTCGAGCCCATAATAAACGGATAACAGACAGGTGTCATGGATTAGGAACCAAGAAAGGAAATAGCAGCACGTTACAAGGAAAGATGGGGGTACCCAGACAGAATACCGACTGGTGGGAAGCGTATTGGAAGGGGTATGTTGGAAGACCGAGGATACGACGGTGAAACTGGAGCAATTCCGGAATGTGAGAAGAACAAGATTCGTTTCATCAATCAAATGCGTGAAGTGATGTGAAATTAACGCTTATTAAATAAATGTTTTTTAATCGCTTGGCTTTTTATTGCGCGGAAGAACCGTACATAATTTCAACTAACGGAAATGTATAAATAGTAGTTATTAGTTATTTCAAGCGCAAACTCTGGACCGCCAATCTGAGACACTTAACAACTTTAATTAGTTTACAGTTTCGAACTTGTTTGTGTCCGCTGTGTCAGCATGATTGATATATGTGTTCGGGCCCTGGCGATACTCGTCCGTCATCCAAACACCGGTATAGTAACCGTACAGTAGTTTTTTGTGCAGCAAAAGAATTTTCTTCACACAACTAAAGGAAAACTCTTTTGATTAGCTTTAGTTCATGCAGAATTCATCACGATGGTGCGTTAACAAACAGTGGGTGAAAATGTGGTCCCCCATTTCCTAACAACATTTCTGTAGATACAAAGAGTTAATTATTATTGCTTTTTAAAAATGATACTATGCCTATCTTAATAGCATATAATATGTTATATTAATAATATAAAAATAAAATATATAATATATATATATATTATATTTAATTTTTATAATGAATTTACCTCAAGATAATTCTTTCCTTATTAGGAACATGTGTCGGGTACCATTGTGTACCCATCCTCAGCCTTCCGGTACACAATGGTACCCGAAACATGTTCCTAATAAGGAAAGAAATATGTTGAGGTAAATTCGTTATAAAAATTAAATATAATATACACATCAAGAAACGGACTGTAGCAAAAAGTGTTTGAATATATATATATATATATATATATATATATACCCCCACACACACACACACACACACTTGCTTTAATAGACTTTTATACCTTAAACGTAGTTTTATAAAAATAAAGTTTTTTTCTACTGAGTGGGAAATTTCGTGGGGGGATTCCAATCCCCCACTCCAAGGCTGCCTAAGACCATCAATTATTTATTTTAAATATAGTCTTAGATACAATAATTTATTTGGAACAGTCATGACATAAATGCCAAGAGACTCGGTTGCAGTTTAGCACAATATTCATCAATATGTGAGTTTTTCATCAAAAAAGGCTTCTGTTATGAACAGAATTTACAATTCTCCCTACACTTCAATAACAATGAATGTGATTCCGGTCAACTTCGAAAGAAAAATGTAAAATTACAATGACTGAGAAAAAATTTCTTATTAAGTTACTTACTTAAAGATCGAAGGGTTCGTTATACGGGAAGTTTTCGTTTCAACGAGGACTGAGTATACATAATTAATGCGTTCCTCACAGGTGTTAACTGTTTTATCTTTCTACGTAATCACAGAGAAGAGTGAGTTCCCTCCCTGGTATTCCAGATAATATGTTGCATTTTAAATAAACTGAGGCCATAACGAGTTGTGCACGAGTTTAGTACATCGTAACATCAAGAGTCAGTAACATGTTCATTAAACGATAACGCTATTGTCTTTACCGTTCCCTTCTGACGTCGAGTTCATTTCTCGGGCTCTTCATTGTCTTCTTCTATTAAACGTTATATACATCTTTTTTCTTTAATAATAATTAAATTGCCTCTAGTAACTTTTGTTACTTTCCGGTCCTAAAATTATATTTTAGATATAAGAAGTTAGACAATTTTATTTTGAGAGTAATACTTTGATAAATGAAGTTTTCGTTTGTAACGTTAGCGCTTTATTATAATTTACGTTAAGAAAAAAAATGTACGCACAACTTGATGTTAAAGGTAAAGTATGAATTAATTCAGAATCGACTAATCCATGGATTAAACCTGATATTCCGCTTTAGTCTCTAACTAAAATTGATTAATCTGTTTGTACAACCAAGACACCTCTTTCCACCTGCCCCGTATTTTTAAAACTGTCTGGGGAATCGACAAGCGTTCAGACTAAGCGAAACGCTTCTTCCAGCATTGTCAGCATAGTTGGATTTAGTATATTACGTAAAAATTTGCAAGCCTACTTTTCTCTTCATTTTGATTGCCCACACAACCAGAATTATTTAAAGTTTATTCTAGGAGCTTGGTCAAATTAAAGCTATCTTGGTGCAGAACAAATACTTTATTAGAGGTAGGCTATTTAGGCTATAACTGTTTTGATGTTAACCTCTTCCAATACATTAAATTTACAATTCTTACTTATAGAAGATAGCCTTTTGAATACGTACGAAGAAACGTTTGCTTTTTCTGTCTCTTCATATTAATTTCATATGTTTGTTTGTCTGTTTGAGTAAGGTAACTTAATCAATGGGCAAACAACCTAAGAGACACTAAAATACCGGTAATTCATTGAATAATAATTTGTGCGACACAAAACATTACATCCGGCGGCGCGGTTTTGTGGCTAAAACATCATGATAAAGTTAAGCGGCACATGCATAAGTACAACATTTGGATAGATAACCACAAGGTGGCTCAGTGGTCGGAAACATTCTTCATACTCGTGATGGTAGAAGAGATAGTGCCACTGTTACTTAATACAGAGTAATGTAGTATCCAATAGCGTTACACAATGCAACATTCTACAGTTCGAAAACTATGAACAATAGCAACGGACGAAACAAGGCCTGGGATAGGAGGCCCCCACCCCCAACCATACGTAACACTCTCACCTATAACAGCTGATGTACTATGACCACTAACATGAGTGATATTTTGTTTCAGAGTTGCTACAAGGACAGCAAGCGAAGAGTTAGGGCTATAGAGAAATTTATGTAAGTTGAATGAACAGCAACAGCAGGGGCGTATTTCCGGGGGGGGGGGACGATCGGGACCGGAACCCCCCTAGAGGGTCGAAAAGGTTGACGAATTTTGTTAATCTCTTAATTTTTGGGCTATTTTATTATTTTTTCAGATGTGTACACCAATATAGTAGTAACTCTTTTTAAATATGCTGACAGGTTTATTACACGACGTTTGAAATACGAAATATAGGAAAATCAGTCCAGTCAATAAGCAGTGTTTCAATAATGCGTAGTTTTGTTGTTTTATTAGCGTTTATTTTAATGGGATTGATTTCAGGATATTATCTCACTTTTTCAACCATCTTCTTCTGATAGTTCCTATCCGTTTCGGATGTTGGATATCATACAGGCTATTTTAACTTTCTACACTGCTGTAAGGAATAAGTCAATATTGTATTCATGCCAAACCAGGTCCTTAAATTTCTCAGCCATGATATTCTCGATCGCCCTCTGTTCAAGTACTTTTCCCTGTAGTATGGACTCCAATAAGTAAAATTCTGTTCGTTTCTCATGAGATGTCTCAGATACTGAAGCTTTCTTATCTTCACTGTGTTAATAACTTCCCTATCTTTCTTCATCTTTCTAAGAACTTCAACACTAATTATATGTGTTGTCCATGAAATGGTCAGTATTCTACGGTAGAGCCACATTTCGAAAGATTCCAATTTCTTAGTTGTAGCTTCAATCAAAGTCGAAGATTCTACACCGTGGAAGAGGACCGAGAATACGTAGCAGCGTAGAAGTCTCTTATTTTTGTGTTTATTGTTAAATCGTGACTTTCGAATAAACTGCTCATTCTAGTGTACACTGCTCTTGCCTATTCAATTCTGCTCTTTATTTATTGAGAGTGGTCCCATTGTTCATTGACTATAGTACCAAGATATGTAAATTGGCTTACACTTTCAACTGGCCTTTGGTTTATATTAAGGGTGCAGTTTGTGAACTTGTTCTTAGATACAATCATTAGCTTCGTTTTATTAACATTGATGTCTAGACCATAACGATGGCTGCTTTCTGTCACTTTATTCATTAGTTGTTGCAGCCCCTCTAAGCTATCTGCGAATATGACGGTATCATCTGCATAACGTATGTTATTTATTCTTTCACCGTTCAGACTAATGAACACGTCACTGATGAACAGACTATTTTGTTTACAAAATAATATTTAATAATGCTAAAATAATAATATTAAGCATAAAATAATGTTTTGTTAGTAAGGTTACATGTCAGAAATTATCCGTAATAAGTATATACAATATTAAAGCTGTCACCAGACAGAAGTACAATTCGATAGGTGATAAACGAATTTTACTTTTACTACTGCGTCATCTAGTATCGTACAGCTCAGTTCCAACTAGGCCTATACTTAAATTGGAATTGGAAAGTCAATTCGGCGTCCATCTCGAACGGGACTCGTCTCTCCCCCCAGTTTCTTCCTGATAATAACGAAAATTATGCTATAAGAAGTAAAATGTGAGCTTCATCTTAAACATAGACCCCTCGTGAGAACACACACATACACACATAAAGGTAAGCATAGGGAAGAGGTTTACCTTTACAAAGTATAACGTGGTTTAATTACGTTTTCGCGAGTTTATTATCTGAAATACGCGTGTGTGCTCCTGCGCGTTGTACTTATTCATTAACAGTGTCATTGGCGTGTAAGTGAATGTAACGGTTGAATTAACTTTAAATTAATTTTGCAGTATATACAGAACGTGTGGATTAATTTGTTCACATGAGTGGAATACGAATCGGCCGCCGCACAGATTACCGAACAAATCATAATGCCACGACGCATGACTCGGTAAACGAAAAACATGAATACAGAGCAACAGGTGGCAGAAGAATTGTGTATGCCCGGACGACACGTTCAAAAATAACGTCATGAATCTGCAGGGTTATCGATTTTTACTTCTTAAACTATCGAATATCGAACATACTTTAATGTGATTATGGGAGGTGCAAAAACATCTTTGAACTGTGACAGACCTATATAATTTGGTAGAGGCCTAGAAAAAAGTAGGTAAAAAAGTACGACCTGCTGATTTTATTCTTCAGTTTAATTTGTCTTACAGCTGTCTACTTACTTAAGTTTTTATAGACGGTCCCCACCAACTGTTATAAAATTTATTATTCTTATTATGTAAGAATTTAAAATAATTTAATACAAACGACTCATGTTTGTACAGGGGCAAATTTACAGGGGGGACGAACCGGACCGAACCCCCCCCCCAGAGGGTCGAAAACGTTGACAAGAAATTTTGTTAATCTTTCAATTTTTAAACAGAAATAAATAACAGTGTTGCACAAGACTATAGAAATTTTTTTGCTATAGTGGTGTGCAACAGTGTTATCTCTGTTTGTGATTGTAACCACTAACACAACTTTATTAATTAAATACGACAGTTTCAATTTTTAGGTTTTTAAATTATTTTATCAGCTGTGTACACTAATGTAGTAGTAACTCTTTTTAAGTATATAAATACACTAATAACACAGCATTTGCGTATACGTTTGAAATATGAAATATGGGAAAATCAATTTAGTGATCCCAGAAGAAGTTGTCAATGAAATGGTAAAAAAAAATCAAGGTGAATTAAACTATAAAACATTTTCAAACAGTGTATGTTTTTTGTGAATAAAACGTTCTTGGTTTACCCTTTGTTTTTATTAAAACTGTAGTTATTATTTTAAAATGTAAAATGTAAATAAGTATCTTGTAAACAATGTTTAAATAGTATTGTTTTTTATATTGTGTTATTAGCGCTTACTTTAATGGGATTGATTTCAGGATGTTGTCACACGTTATTCAGCCATTTTTAAGATTATAATATTGATTACATGTTTTTTTTTCTTTTATATGAAACCGACACAACCCTCCCGCAGGCTACTGTAGATACGTCATTGTGTTTGTAATCTGTGGCATCAGATCAAAAGTAGAAAGAGCATTTAGTAATGAACGATGTGCGCCTATTACGTTGAACGAAAAACGAAATAGCAGAATATACTCGAACGTTCCTGAAAGTATATTTCTGAAAACGTTTATCCAGTGAAAGAGCTCGTTTACGTCAAAAGATTGTCTTCAAATTGAAATAACAATAACAATTAAATACTGGTAATAATCATGACTTTGCTCTGTGCGTGTGTGCGAGTGCGCGCGCTATATTATGCGTGCTGTACACTATACACGAGTATGCCGTTAAAAAGCGATTAGAATCTTTTTTGGACTGTCGGGGGCAATGGGAACGTGATACAGGAACAGTTAAATAAACACTACAGCCGGTCGTCGTTACTGGTGTGATCGTTGAACCAGAGTAAACATTGAAAGTAAGAGTGTGTGTGTGGCGACGTATGGCACATCCTGTGTGCGCGCGCGTGTTATGACGTCAAGCAAACGTGGTCTGGTCTACCCAATTAAGCGACCGTCCACTGTGCCGGGCCACAGCCGCTCACTTCAAATGCTCAGCTAAAACATTGCGTTACGTTAATACCAAGTTATGCAAACTCTGTTTAAATTAAAGTCACAAAGCATGCAATACACCCGCGCCAGTGCACTTTGTACGCTGGCAAGAGCAGTGGCAGAAAACTAAAAACTTAACAAAAAAACTGTTTCATAACTTTCACGTTAAACCTTCATATTTAACAATTTACAGTGTAGATTCTTGTTAACTTTAATTAATTAATGACTACTTTATTTATTTAACCACTACTATCGTGTCTCTTCCACTACCATTAATTAATTTTAGAAGTCAACACCATCATAGTCATCCTCATCAGTTCCTGTTTAAGAACTCAACAGTAAGCATTCGGCGAAACGTTTTCAGCAATGTAAGCGAATGGCGTCGTATTATCTTTCTGCTTCTTAGAATCAAGGCCTACTAGATCCATTTTCTTTATCCAATTGTTTGGGTTCGAACTGTTCTACCCAGATGTTGAGTGACAGCATTTTTTCTCGCGTTATATCATTGTATACACCATTAGTATTATAATTATTAATAATATACCGGTATTTAATATTTATATGATTTTACCTCAAGATGTATTTTCCTTATTTGGAACATGTTTCGGGATACTTTGTGTTCTCATCCTCAGCCTTACTAGTTTTGAGTCTTGTGAAGTACTTGTGTATTGGTTGGTTGTTGTTGTCGTATCCTGTTGGCCTTTGGCACTTTAAGTTGGTATTATTGTGTGTGATTGTTGGTGTATCTTTAATTTTTAATAAGAAACTGAAAGTAAGCACGTGTTTTCTCAGAGCCTCTGACCAAACAGTAAGTTGAGGATACGTATTTTATTCCATCTCTTTCAAAGATCCGATACATTTTCCGAAGTTTTCCATTCAAGTTTTTGTTTGTGACGTTATCTAAAGTGAAAGGTAAGTGTCAAGTAATGGATTTCCATTCTCGCACTCCCAGAATCTTTCACGCATCCGCGGCAACAATACCTTCCCAACTAGGCCGTTTCAATCTCCTCAGTTTTATGAGTATTTCTACTGTTCACTCGAGTATAATCGTTCACTCGTTGAAATGACAATATACCTACTGGTATAATCCTTCACTCTCCGTTTCTATATGTGGAGCCTACGATCTGTCTCAAGAGATTTCTTAAACATCTTCAAGAGTTTCAGTACTATTTGAGCTTTTTTGGGCACTACGGTTCGTGTAGAACCCTGGCCTGCTAAACTCTCTGAGCTAATATCCAGATTTCGCTACCACAGCATACGATGGTTACTCTTAGTAGCATCCGACAAACTCTGAATAAAATTACAACTGTGCTGAAGTAGTAAGTTTATTTTTCTCAGTTTAACTGCACTCTTTACACTCTACCATATGACTAATGCTAAATTTACCTTTTTCTGATTGTATATACTTTCTGTGTAGCCTTAAAAATATTATGTAGGCCTAAATAATTATTCGTGCGTGCTTCGTTAACAATAGAGGGAGCCAGAAGGGACATGTTCTACAATATTAGTTATTATTAGTCTACGTGTTATTTATTATTTTACATTTATCTAGTAGTACACGTTGCAGGATAACCATACGTGTCTAATATCGAGCTTTGGATTCAATAAGAACTCTAACGTTTCGTGGCTTAATACGTTTTGTCCTTCTGTATCGTATGAAGACAAAAAGATTAACTGCATAGTACGTCTCATGTACACAGAGATAGTTTACAACAGTACAACAAGGAAAGTCGACAGATTATTTGTATCTAGGTGTGAAACGTTTGCTTGTTGAACGTTTGCGAGAACAATTAGTTGCCGATTCATGAGACCTAGGTGGGTAAAGGTCCAGTGTGGCCTTTGCCCGTGCGCCGCGAGGCTTTGACATTTGACGCTGCTTTAACCGTGTTGTTCGTTTGGTCCCGCGAAGAGTTAACGACAAATATAAGAGAAGTTATATTCGTCTTCACAAGGAAAAGTCCGACGTTAAATCACACCGTGTGTTTATTATAATTGATGCAATTAATTTATTTATAAATTAAATATGGATGTTAGTTTATATATATATGTGTGTGTGTGTGTGTGTGCGCGCGCGTGTGCGTGAGTTTAATAATAAATTACATATTATTCATCCAAATGTATAATATTGCACATTTATTTAAACATTTCATAAAATATTTCATATGATATTCTGTTACCGTTGTTACAGCTAAAATATTTATTAATCAAATATTATGGAAAACGTTTTATAAGTTAATAGTGTGCAATGTAAAATTAATATTATTGTTAACAGAGAGTACACACATAACTGACTGTGGTTATGTATATTATATCGTACATAAAATATACAGATTTTCAACAACGAAATGATCCGCCCAATCTACCATTCACGGCCGATAATCACTATGTTTTGTAAACACGAAGTCAGTTTAACATTATTAAATCGGAGACTAAAGCGTTCTGCTTTACGTGTTCAGATTTAACGGCGGGGATGAAAAGTTACTGCAACCCCTACTATTAGATTTATTTATTGGGCCAAAATGATGCAATAAATATTCTCTATGTGTTTCTTCGAAAGGGAGAGGGGACTGTTTCTCAAGGACACGATTAAGCGTTCCTGTTGAATAGAACGAGTTGTTTAAAAAGATTTTCTTCACACTAAACGTAGGTCTACTGTACTCAAAGAGGGATGTCGGATGTTTACCCAGTAGATATTGACGTTTGTTCACGTCACTGAAAAAGCGTGTTTCTTTGTAATTAAACATACATTAATTTATATTTATAGGAATAATTTCACAGTAATGAGCAGCGTGTTGGATCGCTATACCGCGAGCTCGGATCCAATAATCACGGTGGATAAAAGTATCATCTTGGGTTCAGTCAGTTACTTTTCCTCGGAGGGCGATGATACAACAGAGAGTGCTGCCTCTGCTAGTAATGCCTCTCTCTATTTGGCTACTGGGAATCGCAACTACACAAAAGGTCCTTTATATCTGTAAGAGAATCCTTGAACACACACATACACGCGCGCGCGCGCACACACATGTCAAGGTGGGTAGGTGTATGCGAAGAGATCCCTTACCTTGATCCAGCACGAACTTTAAAGAGACTACTGATATTATTAACAAAAATTATTAGAGATTAAGGCTGACCAGGTCGTCAATCGGATTACATTTTGTTTTGTACCAATCTGTGATTTACGTTATCTGAAGCGCGTTCGTATTTCATCGCGTTTCTCTGATGATTTCATCAAGATTTCCCATCGCCAAGTACATATGGTGTTGGTTGAAAGCAGATACATGAAATGAAAAAACGCGTACAACTTGGATTAAGAATGTACTTTGTATTTTGTGATGTACGTCACATATCAGGTAGGTCTACTTCACACGATCGTGGTGGCGATACGCCTTCTTTTGTCACTACAGCGAATCGCAAGCTCGCAAGTATCGAAAGCAGAAAATAATGCATCAGATGTCTTTCAGTGGAACGGACATTTTCGCCTTGGAACGGCATGAACTGAGTAATTGGATTCTACTAACAAGAGCTGAAACTGATCTGAGAGTCTCTCTGTTTCCTATCTACCCGAGCATTGAACACCTTTTGTTAAGAAGCTTCAGAGTTAAATGCCACACTAACTAGACTGCCAACATTATAATCCACTTGATTTCAATGAGTAGTTTCGAGTTAATTAATGTTAGTAATTCCATACGTTATCTCTAATCTCATATCACTACTAACGTTAACAAATTATTGATTAATTAACATATGATTTATTACCATTAATTAAAGTGTAAAATTTCGGGTCTTGTTACAGTAAATATGTATTTCAGTTTATCAGTCTGAAACGACTACCTGATAATGTAGGAATCAAGTATGTGTAGGTAGCACTTTGGCTGAGTGCGTGGACAAGTATAGATAATATAAATATTACGTGTCGACGTAAATATTTCTTTTCCGGTATTGTCAGATTACACGATTCTGCAGATATTTATTTAAAAAACAACAGTTACGCTACTAAGTACGAACAATAAGTGTTTAGTGCAACTTTTCTCTAACGAAAACGATAGAGGATTAAGTCAGCTTTATTGATCTAGAACAATTTTAATAGTTTATTATTGGTTTTAATTTTAGCCTCAACATTTTCCCCCTTACGTTTCCCTCATTAAGAGATCTGCGGCAAACCTTAATCCGTACTGAACACCAAAATGCCAGTCATGAATGCCGTGTTGTCTTAGAAAAAAATTAATAACAATAATAATTTATCACTGGGAGAGAAGAGCGATTCAACAAGACTGCCAGATATTTGTACGTATTGCAGTATTGCACGCACAGTTCTGGTCATTACAGCACGAGCGTCATTCAATTCAGTAACCAGATACTGCCTTTAAGTAGAAAGAAACTAATATTTTGCTTAGTAATTTGATTATTAATTAAATGGAATATGTTCAGGTAACACAAACGTTAATTTCTCTTGGAAGACGTAAATTAAAAATATTAACGTTTTGTGTCAAGTTTTCCATAATTTCACATTGTTGTTTACACACGTTTGATTAGTAATAATCGATATATTTAAAAATCTTCTATCGTTAAATTAGTATAAAAATCAGTTCTATCATTAAAAATAAAAAAATTCCATAATTTTTATTCTTAGCAACTCAGATATATGTCTTTGCCACTACTTTGACTATGGTACTTTGTCAGTATTACATAGTATTTGCCGTTTTCTGCGACGGGACTTAGGCATCTGATTTTCATCCCGAAAGTTATTCTTTCTTAAATATGGTCTAATAGTGATTAATTGGTAACGTATTAATTCAGCTAGATATTCATATTCTGGTATATTAGATTAGCAGTTTTTAAAATTCTCAGAAGCGTTCCGTTTTGTAAGCAATTATTGGTTGCCAAAAGTCAGTCACGCTTACTCTTGTTAGAATTTGTCACTGTAGTAGTGAAACCATGTGGCGTTGCTACAGGAACAAGTTATTTTTTTCTGGAAGCTGAGATCAGTGATTTATCCATCAGATACCTTTCTATGGTACATCAATAAATAAAACGCCCGGCGCCAACCATTCTTCTTGTTTCGTTTCACTCATTTTTAAGTAAAGTACTATAAAGTCTTCATGTGATGTGAATGTGACGTAATAAGGCTATTCAGTGAATGTCGGTATTAGGTTATTCAACATCGAACCAATGGAGTGATAGTCTCACTCATTCACGTTTACATGACCAGCAACTTCCTTGATAATTACTTCTATGTGCCATAAGGAAATGGAAGTATGGTGATGGTGAAAAAAATCGTGTTCGAGATAAGGGCTGATTCTGATTGTACTACCCTCAAAACATGAACAAAAGTTATTTTCCGAAAAATGTCTGTGTGTAGAATTTTTTCTATGGCGAACGATATCTGGCACAAATTCAAACAGAATCAAATAATTTTTTGCATGTATGCCTAAGTTGTAGAGGACTTAAGGCCTATTGATTTTGGTGAAGATCGGTTAAGGGGAAGGGGTAGACCTAGTTTACCTGCAACATTTTATGTTTTAACAAGAGTAAAGTACTTAATTTTGATAAATAAAGTATACTGAAAAGAAGGTCATAATAATCCACTGTAGAAAGGTAGATGAAATATCTATAAATGAAAATGATAGTTGAAAGGGAGGGGATAATTTTTTATTACGTTAGCGGCAACAAAGAAGTAGTGTGTTGTTAAAATTCCTTCCCAGGCTGTTTGGCCGTGGTCCAATGTTTTCTGCAAAACCAGACGTTTCGGCAGTGCCATCGACTGCCATCATCAGTGAAAATCGAGTGCTCTAACGTGTGATCACAGTACTGTGGTTAAGGCTGAAGAAAGAAGTAGTTCTATGTAAATATTTCATTTCGAAAATGATTTTAAATATAAATCTTAGAACATGGAAGTCATGTATGGTTCTCCATACCGATATTTTTATTATGGCTTGCAGTTGGTATTATTTTGTCCTGTCTACGAAGGCGTTGCTTCCATTCACCGCTGAATTATTTTTCAGGTTTTCCAAAGGACCAATGTCATTTCGTGTTCCACATTCAAGAGTTTTGTGCCGTTGAACCGATGATTTTTTTCCGTCTTGGGCAACGGTGAAACAGAGAAAGCGAAAATTTTACAAGTAACAGGGGAAGTCACGAGGCAAGCTTCGAAACCATGAGGTGCGAAAGCTTAGGTTCCAGCACAAGTCACTACATTGCTCTTCCTCGTGGATGTCCCCCCCCCCCACACACACACACTCCTGCTCGGTTGTATCAAATTCTGCGAAAATGTCAAAAGTAACAAGTACCAGTAGTGTGTGAATGACACAGACATAGGAAACACTATCTACTAAACGTCTGTAATAGTTCTATATTAGTTCTAGTATTACAGCTATAGCTATTTTCCAGCGTATATTACTACTTTGTATTCTCCTACATGGTTATAACAAGATAGTCGTATAATATGTGTGCCGTCAATTATTTGTCGTTTTCATTAACCGTTTGTTGACACGACGAAGTGACTGACGGGAAAGTATTCGTTCCAGTTCACATTTGAGCGTTATATTGCGTGGTCGCGTGCATTTAAACAAACTGGCGTCTTTCGATAAACTGTACGACATCAGTGTGCAGTGTATATTTATAGCACTACCACTTCTATGTGAAAACAAACATTGTTAAAGTAATGTGGCTGAACGTTCCACAATACACATGGTAAATCTTCATAACGCATGGTTTATTTATATCAGAACTTTCAAAACTCTGTAAGCAATCAATCATTTGTTTAGATCAATTATTGGCTAGCTGTTCTTGTTTAACAAATATTAGGGATAACATCCGAAGTGTTTGGCTTAACCTCCTTAACGTAGATACAGTTTGCTGGTAACACATTAAAACCTAATTTATTAACGTGCATAAATTACTGCATATCCACGCTCGTAATTGAACTATGGTTTCTATCCACGCTTGTAAATATTTTAACTACAATTTCTGCATACTTAGTCTCTCTCTCTCTCTCTCTCTCTCTCTCTCTCTCTCTCTCTCTCTCTCTACAACCTGTATGATCCTTAGCTTCCTCCATTCTCTGCTTCTATTTACATTTTCTTCCCGGCAATCGTCTCTGATTCCCGATTCTCATCTTTCCTAAATCAGCCATCGTCTTCTCGGTCTTCCTGTCTGCCTCATTACTCCCATTTCTCCGTCTACGATTCTTGTCGATGCTCTGTTTCGGCCCTTTCTCTCCATCTCTACCAACTAACTAGTTTCTTTTAAGTTTTCAAATCTTACATTATATTGTCTACTTTGATTATGGCATGCATGCCAAATTTACTTCTCATCCTTCAGTTTTCTACTTATTTTACAGTGTCATAAAATTTTTCTCATCTAAGAAACATTCAAACTGTATCCAAGCGTCTGACCTATTGTGGCTGAACAGCGTTCTATATCGTTTCTGGGGTGGTCAAATTGAAGTTCTGATGCAAACGCTTCAGAAAGTGATTTCACCTTGGTATTTGGTGTTAATAATTCATATCTATTTTACAGCTTGGTATAGTTGAGAGCTGCGGATAAGATGTAGTCTAACTTAAACGCCTTCTACTTCTTCTTTCCATGGAATAGGCTGTAGCATGTTCCGACTTCACAGAGTGTCTGTAATTATTCCCAGGATCTCCCACTACCTCTCCTACCAACTAGTCTGTATTTCAGCGCTTTCTTTATAGAAATACACGGGTCTACCGCGCGTTCCATATGAGACTCCAACTTGCCTGTATTTCATTACTTTAACAATAACTGATGGTATCCTGGTTACATTATCATTTCGAAGATGGCCCCTCAAACTACACCCACTAACAGCTCTTAGAAAATTCATTTGAGAGACCTGTATTTTATAAATATCTTTTTTGCAGGAGAGTTCATGCTTCAGTGCCGTACAGTAAAGTCGGCACTGCCATGTCCTTATAAAATTTCATCTGTGTTTTATTCTTTAATGGTTGTCTAATTGTTCCACAGGTATAAGTAAATTTATTTAATTTTCTCTCAAACCCTTGGTTCTGCCTTTGTGAGATATCACAGCCCAAATAATTAAAATATGATTACTGCTCCAAAACGTTATTATGAACTACAATTATTGTTTTTAAAAATTTTGTTCTCTGTCATTAGACGCTGTCATATTCATCGTGCTTGTCTGTCTGTACTTGTGTGTACTCGCGTACCAGTATCAGTCGTATACGTATTTCCAGCTTATTTAGAGCACAACTTTTGTAATCAATCATTTTTTTACAACTTTTTTAATCAGTTCGAATACACTTATAGCAGAAAGTGGACGTGTTGTCCGTTCTTGTGATTTCGTAACTTACACAATTGTATGTTTTTAGAATTAGTTTTCACAATACAATAAGCGCCACTTTTCCTGTTTAGCGTATGACGATTACGTATAACT
>JAWRYS010001525.1:352500-400626 GCA_034769895.1 Magicicada septendecula
ATTTAGATTCCTTGTTTTTTACTGAATCTAGCGATACTAAATATGATTGGTATCTAATTAACTTAAGTCTAATAAACATTACAATTTACAACCCTCACCTTGAGTTGTAGTCATTAAAAACTCAATATTTATAACAAAAATTGTTGTGGAGTTATAAAGTTCCCTTCACAAGCTGGACATCTACTACTACTACTCTCCTACAACAAAATAAACAAATTTTAACATCAATAAAACACAAATAAATACAATTTTATATGGCCTCTGCTCATGGCCTAAATTCTTGTCAGTTTTCTAATACAATGATTAGTCTTTTTCCTTAATATATGTGTTATTTCACCACTATACACACAGAGTTTATTATTTTGTCTATCTTTTGTGATGCCTGGTTACTTTGTACATATATTATATTTATCACAAGATGACATAGCATCATTGATTGGTCTTGAGATGTCATTTTCTATGGTGTGACAAATCTCACTTTAATTAGTTAAATTCTTTTAGAATTGACTTTACTTTCAACTGAGTTTGTTTCTTATTAAGGTATACTGATGTATTGTACCTTTCTATCTTGTTTTTGTTAGTATTATGTAAGTATTTAGCCAGATATGATTATTTTTGTACTGGATAATGGGTTTCAGCCATACATGGTATAAGTAAATATTTTGCTGACTTGACTATTACAATGTTAAAGTTGGTCAGGTATATTAGTATAGTTGCTTTATATCATATTACAGCTTTCTAATACAGTTTGGTTGCATTTTGGCAACATTAAATTCATAAATTATACAATATTAGATGCCTGTTACATGTTTTTAGTTAACACTGTTTTTGGCTATTTTGACTGCTTTTTATTCATTTGACAGCTTCCTTTATTTAAGATAAATTGTTCACTATTGTCTGCTTGACAATTACATATAGTTTTTATTTAAATCTGATAATAATTAATTTTTTCATGAAATCTTGGTGTATGGTCTCAAATCCAACACATTAATATTTCTTTTTGTCATTGCAAATATACAATTTTTATTTTAACTTAAACTCTTTCTAATAATGTATTTAAGTCATTTAATACATTTATTTTATTTACATCACATAATATAATGATGGATCATGTCCATTTATTCACAAAAAATAGTTTTTAATACTATATTCATAGTTATAAAACTTAATAATTATTGACTTCATTTTGGTGGATTCTGACATTATTTCTCTCTCTTATAGTGTCTTATGGTTTTTTCACTCTTATTCACTTTAATAATATAACTTATATGGGGTTTTGTCTTAGTCATAGGTTGGTCGTTTTTTCAAGTTGACAGAAATAATACAAAATTACACAATTTTTTGGGACTACTTGGGTTCGATACTGTTCACTTCACTTTCCTCTTATGCTAACTTACTATATAAATGATTTCTTTTTATGGAACGTTCTGTGACGTTACATATGCCTCACCGTTAAAGTTGATAATTTTGGAAAAACATATCTCTGGTTTTGATGAAATTATCATCTCTATAATAACCCGTTATTATTAGCTTCTTTATATTTCACTCTTTTATCTTATAATTAAATTCCTGTACTACTCCTTTAATATATTAATCCAACTCAATATTCCTAGTTCGTTCTTTGTCATATCACCTATTCCTTTCCTTTTTACCTTGATGTTTTATAATTAATCTTTGATATCAATTCCCTAACTTACATAGAGGGTTGGGAGTCAGAGTGGCTCGCTATGGCATACATTCTCTGTCCCTTCCTATCTATAACTACTGAAATCAGAGGCAACACATCCCTGTTCAGAAAATAATAATTGCACCTTTGCAACAAATAATAATAATAATAAAAAAAAAATACAATATTCAAAGATCATAGGCTCCTACACATAAATTCCCTTTCTTAAACTCTTCTGATTAATTCACAATTATATTAATATATCGTTCTCCGCAGGTTAAAATTATCGTTTGAAATCATTCAATGTTAATAGCTATATTCATATTCATCATTACCTCCTTATGTAACACACTGTTTTCCTCTCCTTTTTTTTTTCTTCATTTATCATTTATCATTTCCATTTAGTATCAAATATATGACAGTATTTCTCCTTCTTTCTCCTTTACTAAGTGTCCATCTTGTAATATTTATTTATAATAATCTCTCTCCTTCTCTAAGTACGGGTAAGTTGGTAAATATACGTTGACATGGCTATTGGAAATAAATCTTGCCTATGATGGAATGTGTCCATCTCGTAATATTTATTAATAATAATCATAATACAATAATATTTATATTTATTTAAAAATCTCTACCTCCTTTCTAATTATGGCTAAGTTAAAAAATTCACGTTGACATGTTTAGTCAAGGTACCTTCTCTATGGTGCTGTATTTGACTTGGGTCTTTGGTCATGGTACTTGGTTACTGATTGAGTATTCGACTTGATTTTTTTTTTTTTTTTTTTTAATCATGGTACTTTTTTAATGAAGTCTGGTTATACGTTCCTTTTACCTTGTTCCTAATTGTGTCAGTTACCTCGTAGGTATTGTTTTTATGTTTGATAATATTTGGGTTATATTTGTCAGTTTGGGTTAATTACGTTGATTATTTCAACCCCTTTTGGTTGTGTTCCTTATATTATGTCCTTATTTATCATTCCCATTCCTTTTTAATTCCTTCTCTTTTCAATATTCGACCTTCGATGTTTATCACCTCTACTCCTTCAAATGCCTGGTCTATGACATTTATTCTGGATGATTGGTTTCATGGTCTTACCATCTCATCACATGTTTGGGCCATAATTTTTCTGCATAGCGGAATTCCTCCTCTCTCTCACTTTGATTTTGGGGATCATTCTCTGGTTCTCGGCCAGTTTCTGCCAATACATGGTTTACATAAAATACTCGGGGTTTTTCGTCATTATTTGCCTGATTATGTTGTAATGAAAAACCCGGACTTTCGTGAACTGTTACCCGATTCTCATTATTATTTTGATTAGCGTTTGGCTCTTGTTGGTTGTTACTTTCGTTTCGGGGTGGTTCGTTACTCCTACCCTCTGATAACTGCTGCCGGTTATTCGCCGTATCGCCCTGGCTACCTGGCGCCTGTTGTGGGTAAAACATGTAAGTGGGTACATTAGGTGGATATGGCCGTCGGTTATTGGCCATTGTATAATTTACCTGGGGCCTATATTCATTTTGGTTTCTCCTATCGCTTCTTCCTTGGTTTCCCCCGTTGCGATAACCATTACGTTGACCATAATTACTTCCTCTATAATTATTCCCGCGATAACCGTTTCCCTGGTGGAAGTTCCTACCGTAGTTATTCCCGGTGTAATTACCTCTGTTTGGTCCCGGATAGTTGCGGTTAATTGGGCCCTGAGTGGTATCATTTCGGCCATTTGGCGGGATATTATTATTCTGATTATTGGTGCTTAGATTATTACCGTTCCCACCTCCATTCCGGTTTGGTCCGTTATTATTGTTGTTGTACTCTACCTTACGATTGGGGGGTTGGTAATCCTGGAACCTTCCTGTGGATTCGCAATTTTCCAATAATTTGGCCAGATCGGCTATTTTGCTAATCTGTTGGTATAATTGGGCATCCTTGATCCCATAGCTGTAATGTCCAGCTAACTGCCTTACCAAACATTCTTCTGGGATTGGCGGTATCAACTTCCGTGCTAAACATACCTTTCCCAGGAAATAAGACGTCGGGGACTGTCCATAGGACGCGTCGTATTTGCCATAGAAAATGTCCATTCTTACCCTGTTTTGTGCGGTCTCTGACCAATACTTTTCCTTAAACTGGCGTTTAAATTCTGCTAAGTTCGTTATTTCGGGTCGTACCGCTATCCACCAGTTATCCTTAGTATTTTTAAACGTCTCGTCAAGCATCTCTCTTATCCTGTCCCACCTTGTTTCTCTACTTCTCCCAATAACCTCCTCCATTCTTTCCAAAAATTCCATTGGGTTTCGTCGATAGTCCTGGAAGTTGATTACTTCCCTGTTTTCACCATGACACGTATGAGTGCTTAGTATTGGTGTGTCTCTCAGCGCCTCTAATCTTTCCTGCAGGTTTTTCTCTCTCTGGTCTATTTCCAGTATACTATTTTTGTTAGATTTTATTTGTTCGTCCAGCCTGTTAGCGATGTGCTGTACTTCTCCTACCTCCTGCACGATGGCGTCTTGGTTCTGCCTTACCTTGTTTTCAAGATTTCTAACATCTTGTTTGGTCTCTACTGTCTGTTCCTCTATTTTTTCGAAACGTGTATTGTTTCCCTCCCGTAACCTTTCCAACTGTTCTCCATGTTTTCGACCTTCCTGTCACTATCGATTTTATTATCATCGATCTTTTTGGTTACTGTTTCGTATTTTATGCTAATTTCCTTTTTCAGGGACTCTATGCTTTTTTTGTTCTCCTCCTGAAATATCTCCAGTTTTTTCCCATTATCATTTATTTTCTCGGTTATATTCTCCCTTAAAGATTCTATGTTTTTATTATTATCCTCCTTCAGGGATTTTATTATTTCCTCCTTATCTTCCTGTCTATTTTTATTCATATCCTCTTTCAGAGATTCAGTATTTTTCTTCATTTCTTCCATTTTTTGGAACATTTTCTCATTATTATTTTTGTTTGTTTCTTCCATTTTTTGGAACATTTGCTCATTACTTTTTTTAGTCTCCTCCTTGTCTTCCTGTCTATTTTTATTCATATTTTCATTTAGCGTTCGGAACATCATCATTATCATATTCGCGTCAACGCTTCCTGTTATTTTCTCTGGTTCGGGATTCTCTGTTTGTTCTACCATTTGTATGGGTTCTTCTCCCGTTTGTTCCTCTAATTCCTCTGCCGTTTGTACCGGTCTTTCCATTTCTAGTGTGGGCGGTTCTAATTCCGTTTCCTCGACCTGTACTGCCTCTCCGTCTTCCACACTTAACTCGGGTTCCGCAGTCTTCTTCACCTTCTTTCCCTTTGGTTGCGGCATTTTAATATGTTGGTAGTTGCCGGGCTTGTTCCGTCTTTTTCAAGCCTCACTAGTTGGGCTGCCAATTTATAACAAAATAGAAATTATTGGGTGTTGTTTAAATTGTTTGTGTTGTAATCTGTGTCGGGCGTTACCTCCGCGCACTTTTGTTACTTACTCTGTTGACTGAATCCTCTGCAGTGATGTAGTCCTGTAATACAACTTAATACTATGCTTTTTGTGGGCGCCACTTGGAAACGTTTGTTCCAAGAAAAATTAAATGTGATTGATAAAATTTTTAAATCTACGAAAAAATTTAAACAAGTCAGTTTAGCTTTGAAAAATCAGTTAAGTTTAATGGTTCTTTAAAAACAACAAACAAATCGTCTGAAGGACTATCATTCATAAAAAGAAAAAAAATTATAAAATTGCAGAGAAAAAATTTTACAAGTTATTATTATTGACAATTTTTTATATGTCCAATTGTATTTTTATATATCGGCTAGTATTTCAGATTTTGACTCAGTTGACAAGCATGAGTTTAATATGTGAAAAAACTTTACTCTCAGGACGTGACTCCTTTGAACTACCAAGACATATCAATTAGATGCCTTACAAGAAAAAACTAAGTGATTTGAAGGTGTATGTGTGGCGTGTAAAGTACAACTGTGTGATAAATGTAACCAGGTAACAAATGACTTTAATTTTGGTAACTCACGTTCCAATGGTCGTTTATTCTCTCACTGGACACTTCCTTCGGGTAGTTTCTCAATCTCGCCTCTTCGGGTGTACACTGAATCTATTTAAAGTCAAATTTTGCGATCGTTACTTTTTCCGCACTTTTTGTCAAAACGTTTGGCAGTAAAATCTCGTTCAAACGCCGCCACTACGAATCATCTGTTTAGCGTTGATTCAGAAATCTGCCACCGCAGCGCTGATTCCCATGCAGTGTTGAGGAAGGCTAGTGTATAGTTTGTTTACGTTCGGGGGAATTATTTGCCACGTTAGTCAGTCAATGCGAACACAGCAGAATTCGTTCTCTATTTAAATGTTGGGACCCTCCTGGGCCGTCGACGTTCTGGCTGCGTGCTTTCTATTAAAATTTGCCGTATCGCTGCTCTATTTCAGCGATACTTTTTGGCGTATACTCTCGTTGAGGTTAAGTCAGTCGGGTATGTCTATGTACGGGAAAAGCCTTCCTGCCGTGTCTTGTCGATTTTTCGCCTCTCGGTTTCGCCTTAGCTGCGTTGATCAGTGTTGTGTGAGATGCATCAGTTCTGGAGTTCAATCTTCAAGTGTTTTTTGGGTCGAATTTGGTCTCGCTTTTATACTAAATCGGGATGACTGTTTTCGTCGACTTCCGGTATATTTGTATAAAAATTCTTTCTAGATTGTTCGAGAATAAACGAAATGGAATGTCATAGAACAATTTTCACTTCCGTAGAAGCTTTTAGAACGAATTTCTTATTCTTCATACAATGGATATCAAAATTTACACTGGTATTTATCAAACAGTTTCACATTAGTACTTACAATTTGTATGCCATTAATGTATTTAGATTCCTTGTTTTTTACTGAATCTAGCGATACTAAATATGATTGGTATCTAATTAACTTGAGTCTAATAAACATTACAATTTACAACCCTCACCTTGAGTTGTAGTCATTAAAAACTCAATATTTATAACAAAAATTGTTGTGGAGTTATAAAGTTCCCTTCACAAGCTGGACATCTACTACTACTACTCTCCTACAACAAAATAAACAAATTTTAACATCAATAAAACACAAATAAATACAATTTTATATAGCCTCTGCTCATGGCCTAAATTCTTGTCAGTTTTCTAATACAATGATTAGTCTTTTTCCTTAATATATGTGTTATTTCACCACTATACACACAGAGTTTATTATTTTGTCTATCTTTTGTGATACCTGGTTACTTTGTACATATATTATATTTATCACAAGATGACATAGCATCATTGATTGGTCTTGAGATGTCATTTTCTATGGTGTGACAAATCTCACTTTAATTAGTTAAATTCTTTTAGAATTGACTTTACTTTCAACTGAGTTTGTTTCTTATTAAGGTATACTGATGTATTGTACCTTTCTATCTTGTTTTTGTTAGTATTATGTAAGTATTTAGCCAGATATGATTATTTTTGTACTGGATAATGGGTTTCAGCCATACATGGTATAAGTAAATATTTTGCTGACTTGACTATTACAATGTTAAAGTTGGTCAGGTATATTAGTATAGTTGCTTTATATCATATTACAGCTTTCTAATACAGTTTGGTTGCATTTTGGCAACATTAAATTCATAAATTATACAATATTAGATGCCTGTTACATGTTTTTAGTTAACACTGTTTTTGGCTATTTTGACTGCTTTTTATTCATTTGACAGCTTCCTTTATTTAAGATAAATTGTTCACTATTGTCTGCTTGACAATTACATATAGTTTTTATTTAAATCTGATAATAATTAATTTTTTCATGAAATCTTGGTGTATGGTCTCAAATCCAACACATTAATATTTTTTTTTGTCATTGCAAATATACAATTTTTATTTCAACTTAAACTCTTTCTAATAATGTATTTAAGTCATTTAATACATTTATTTTATTTACATCACATAATATAATGATGGATCATGTCCATTTATTCACAAAAAATAGTTTTTAATACTATATTCATAGTTATAAAACTTAATAATTATTGACTTCATTTTGGTGGATTCTGACATTATTTCTCTCTCTTATAGTGTCTTATGGTTTTTTCACTCTTATTCACTTTAATAATATAACTTATATGGGGTTTTGTCTTAGTCATAGTTTGGTCGTTTTTTCAAGTTGACAGAAATAATACAAAATTACACAATTTTTTGGGACTACTTGGGTTCGATACTGTTCACTTCACTTTCCTCTTATGCTAACTTACTATATAAATGATTTCTTTTTATGGAACGTTCTGTGACGTTACAGTGTTATAAACTGATGATTATTAATGCTTTTAATATATGGATGCCAACACTTGTCGTGATAACGCAGATACTACAACTGAAAGAGGTTAAGGAGTTAATAGTCTTTTACTTTTCAGCAGTCTGTACAAAAGATACAAAAGTGTCAACCGCATAAAAGTCATTATTTATTTACTGTTTATAACACTATAGAAATGTTGCACGCTTCCTGCTGCTGAGCCCCAAAAGCGCAACACACAGAATACATAAAAAATAACATAATATACCACAAAATCAACCAAAATATTTATTACTATTTATGTGTCTCTACACATTATAACATACTTCTCAAATATCCCTAAAGTTTAACATAATTCCCAAAACGGGGGAGGTGTGAGTAAAAAACATTTTCAGTACCATCAGTTAGTGAGCAGAGTCGAAGTCGACCCGTTTGTTTCAAAACAATATGAGCCTCAAAATTTTACGTAATCATAAGTCAGTCAGCAAGAGTCAATTACTGAGTTAATTTAGCTAAAAAAAAAATCAAATATAGAAAAGATTAAATACTGAATATAGGACAAGTGCATAAACCAATACTAGTTTACAGTTAATGGTGTTCAGCGTACACGCTGTGATCTGTTCATGGAAATTCTAACACTGTTCTGCATCACAAAATATTCGTAAAAGTTTTAGTTCCTGTCACATAAGGTGAGGAAACTGGTTTATCTCTCTTTTCATTAGTAATTGTACTGTAACTTCCACTGAAAGTTGTTAACGGTTAAGTGTTACTTGGCAATCCGGAGAGGTTCGCTCACAGCCTGCTGTAGCCGGTCGCAACGGGTGCGTGTTTCTCAGCTCACGCCACGGACCGCTGCTGTGTTCACGCTGGAAGAACGTGTGAAGAAAGCTACGTCGAGTCCATATACTTGTATTCTCACTCGTGTACGTCGAACCAAGCTTTGAACTTGGTAATCGAGGCTCCCAAAATCGCCGAAAGTTCGGCGACGGGCGGCTCTGCTCAAATGGCCGGTCTGGTGGTCGACTCACGAGATTTAACGAAACAAACGGCTTGGTTAGTAAAGGGAAGGGCATTACTTCAGGACGTCGGGCAAAGTACGATTCGCCGATCATTGCATTCGGCCGAAGCCGAAAAATTGCAACAGAAAACAGCATGACATAATAACAACGAAGTAGAATATTGATGACGCAATAAACTACACACGGTATACAGGGGGGGGGGGGGCCCTCCCCAGAGGGTCGAATAATGTTGACGAATTTTGTTAATGTCTTAATTTTTAGGCTATTTTATTATTTTTTCATTGTGTAGCTAATATATTAGTGACTGTTTTTTGAATATACAAACAAGTTTGAAATATGAAATGTAGGAAAATCAATTCAGTCAATAAATATCTTCTAAACAATGTTTTAATAACGCGTATTTTTATTACGTTTTACAGTTAACTTTAATGGGATTTAATTTGATTTCAGGATGTTATAACACGTTTTCAACCACTTTAAGGATAGTAACGTTGATTAGCCTTAACTTGTTTTTTCTTTTGTATGAAGTAAACTCCCCGAGACCAAATTCTAGATACGCCCGAGATTCTAGATATTCTAGATTTTTTGTTTTAACAAATTAATAACACATTTTGGTATTAAAACTCCTATGTAATAGGCACTGATGAAGAACGAGAAAAGATAAAACGAAAATATCTTTTGGCGATACAAAATCCATAGATAATTTCGTGACGTAGTTAGTACACAGATACGCCTACAACAGAAATGATGCCGTAATTTACGGAACCAATTTTTAATTTGGTTCCCCAACTTTATAGATTTCTAGAAAAATGTTTTGTAATAAATGAAAATCCTTAAGGTTATAATATATACTGTTTGTTGATTGAGATGAAAATTTCTTTTACGGTAGCAGTGAAAATGTGTCATGCATTCCACTTTGGCGGCAGTGGTCTGGAGTTCCTGCTGCTCTCGCCAAGTGAGATCACTATACTTTTACGTTTAAGTGGGACAACAGAATGTCGAGGGAATATTGATTGCTTATGCTACACCTTTACGAAATGTTTATTAACAGATTTTAATACCCTGCTTGCAACTAAGTTATGCGGTGATAATATTTTGAATGTAATATTTTGAACCAACCCTCCATTGAATTTTGCAAAATTGAATAGAATATTAATGAACAATAATTTATAGATTTTTTTTATTGAGGGTGTAAAAAATACTTCTACACATTTTAAGAAGAGTAAATAAAAAGTGTAATTTGCACAGTAATTTAGACATTAAGTAATAAGACTTTGTTAATGTCTTAAATTGTAATTGAATTATATATTTTTATATATGTTGATATACATAAGAATTGTATTAGAATCGCTAAGGACAGAAATGTTCTCTCGACGTCTAATTGTCAAGCGTTAAGTGACAATTAAATCGATACATCAGTTAAAGAGTCAGGAAGGAACATACAATCAAACTAATTTATTCTCTCCAATCAAACTAATTACCCACTCGTTCCGTCAATGGTAATTGTACGTCACGTTATAAAATTACATTAATTTCGTGGAAAATAAGTTGAAACGGACGACATCACACGTGTACTGTACGGAAGTATAAGCCAGTTGCAACATTGTATTTTGTCACTGACGAATGTTTCGTTGTCACCGACGTCTCGTTGTCCTCACCCTGCGCTTGAAAGTCAATTGTAGGTGAAAAGCTCGTCAGTAAAATGTAATAAGTATTCTAGCATGTGTGATTTTTTCAGTTTATGTGTATCATCATCGTCGTCGTCGTCGTCGTCGTCATCGTCATCGTCATCGCCATCGTCATCGTCGTCGTCATCTTCTTCTTCTTCTTCTTCTTCTTCTTCTTCTTCTTCTTCTTCTTCTTCTTCTTCTTCTTCTTCTTCTCTTTGTACTTTGTATTTCAACAACACAATCTGACGTCAGATTCCATAATTCAGTAATCACTTATGTAGAGGAAAACTGTGTACTGTGCTCACTCGTAACTTGATCTACGAGTAATCATTGTAACTTGATCTAAATATCGTGTCATTTTGTAAATTAATGTTAGCCTTAAATTTTGCCAAAACTCACATTTTGTTGCCCGCGGCGTTTAAGCAGAATAAAAACGCGGACGAAATCTCAGCTCTAACTATAGCATGCGTATGAAGATGTTACAGTACAAGTGACACGAGATCGGTGAAGCGTGAGATGTGATGAGATGAGACTGGATCGGATCGACCGCGGTCTGTCACGCGTGAACTGTGCGCGTACCGTAAGTAACACGATATGCGTGTCCGCCGACACACGGAGGAGCAGTCGCCTACACACGACATCACCATACATTTTCCTCTTCGCTCCAGTTTACGCGATTGCTTATACCAGTTTCACAACTTTGATCGTGATCCCTCCCGGCTCGCCCCTACAGAGTACCTGCAATTTCCTTTGACCATCTCCAGGACAGCTGTACAGGTGGCTGTAGACTGCTCTTAATTCGTTATTTATGACACCACTGATAATTCTGTTAATTCTCATGCAATCTATCTGAACTGATTTCACAAACTTCAATTGGGTTCAGCGCCATAATTACTACGACACTGATCCCCGACAGGCGTAAACTAGTTATTTTAATTATTTAAAATTACTATTTATTTGTCATGCTATCTAAAAGTACTACCTGTCATACTCCGGACGAGGCATTTCAGTATCTCCACTATTATCAGGTCCTAAACCAAGACCTGGTCCGTTATCGAGTCCTGTCAAGTCGTGGTTTAGGACTTGATAATAGTGGAAATACTGACAGGTAGCAGTTTGGCAAATAAACACGACAAAGTTGGGATTCCTTAAACTAAAAACCATTATAGAATTTTTAACGGAATGTTGTTAATGGCAGGTAACATTGTATTCATCTTCTTTTCGAAGGATGACAGTGATGGATTTTGGATAATACAACTCTGTGGACAGACTTCTGCCATCACAATCGAGTGACAGAATATTGCTTATTAGATTTCATTTGTAATGTTGTAGTTTGTTTTCAACCTCAAGACGGCTGCCGATTTTTTTGGGTATCCGAAACGTCGCTTTTCAAACGTATTTTCAGTGATGGCAAGAGACCGTCCATTGAAATTTATATTCAATCTGTAATCTTAAATTTGTTTGAGAACAATGTTAACTTGTTCAACTCAAAGACAACGAATCGATAAGGCAGTTACACACACACACACACACACACACACACACACACACACACACACACACACACACACACACACACACACACACACACACACACACACACACACACACACACACACACACACACACACACACACACACACACACACACACACACACACACACACACACACACACACACACACACACACACACACACACTAAAGATATAACGTAGTTATTTGTAGGATCTATAGATTCGTAGAAACACGCGAAGGTAAATGTTTAATTTCAGATTAAAGTATTTTCGAGGCAAAGTGAAAATCATGGTACATATAAGTTATATAATTTTAACTGCGAATAACTTTTCTTTGTACTCATAAAGGTTTTCGAAGCCTATGTTCTATTGTTCTATATTGCCTACCATATGTAGCAAAGTAGATAAAGCGCTGGGTACGAGTTGACTGTACTGTTTTTAGTAATCGGTTGTCAATTTTCGTGTACACTGACTAATTGTCAAGGAGTGCGTTTGTTCTGGTTTTCACACATACATTGGAAAATCGTAAGTGTAAAATAGTGGATGATACTGGGATGTGCAATAAGGTTTCGTTTTTTCTTGATTTTGGGGATCATCGATAAAATAAATCATTCTGTAGATTTCGGTCGTGTCAGTTTTATTTTAGGTAAAGGTTCCCTCATTATCTCATGGAACGTTTCTGTCATGTAAATATAAATACAGTATATGCGTCAACAACAGTTATTCTAACACTGGTTTGCGTGTATGTGTTACTCACTCTGTTCGATGTTAGGCGGGGTGAGGGCGATGATGTCGTGTAACTCTCCTGAGTTCCTGGTCGCCGCCTCCGAATCCCTGTCTATACTGCTGACGCCGTTCGTGGCCACGCTCGAGCTGGAGGTCAACACCTGCACAGCGTCCTCCCGTTGTAGCTGCTTCCTCGCCCGGTAACCCCTGTACCTCGATTGGATAACTGTGGCTGCTTCTGACATTTCGTTTTTCAGTACGTCCCACACTTCGTCGTCGCCGACTTCGCTAGCTCGTACCTGTGACCATTCAGTCAGTATTTACTTCGTGCTCAATTGTTCAGTTGTGTACAGTTATTATAGTCTTATAAGAACATATGTATGTATTATTATGTAGCTATTTATGTATACTACTATACAAGAAATAAGAAATGCAATGTTATGAGTACGTTATTACGTCCATTTGTAGTCTATATATATCTTTTTAGTGGATGAGAAATAAGCAGTTCGTAAAATATGTTTTAAAAATTTTCAAAATCATTTAGTTCAGTGGTTTTCAACTTCAGAGGGAACAGAAAACAGGTATCTAGCGACAGGCCTTATCATAATCGATCAATTTTGTCAAGTAAAGTAAAAATAAAGAAAAGTAGTATTTAATTGAGAATAAGTAGAACGGAGTAATTTATATATTTAACGTTAATTTACTGTCTTTTCTAACGATTCATGTCTTTTATTATGTCAGTATATTTTGAAACACACGCAACTATAGGGAAAAACAGAAGCGACTGATTACAGATCAAGGTGGGAACATGGAACATGTGGGTGTATTTTGTCTAGGAAGGAAATAGGCTAGGTCTTTAATAGATGAAAATAAGACAGGAGTAGGGAAATTAAACAATCTGTTATAAAAATAGAGTCAAACTGTTGTAAGTGTATTAGTGAAATGGTTAAACGTTCTTTCGTAGGGTTTCCCTGCAAGACTTTCCATTTATTAGCTAAAAACATCCGTTTTATTAAATTACTTTTCCAAGATACTTAGCCGGCCGCGTATTAAGATATTGCAGCCCGCCAGCTGGAAATCACTCATCTAGTCGGTATTATTACAAAACTAATTGGAAGGCTAATGATGTGGATAGTTTATGGTTATGGTTATGGATCTCTGACCACTGAACTGGATCGTTCTATCAACGTAACGAACTGGCTCACTGAGAAACAACATTATTATCTGCTAGACACTACTGGCACACCGATAGGAAAGTGTTATCATACTCACTTGACGCGCGTACGAAGCAGGAACATGCTTTCAGAAACAATACAACTTTTAACATTTCGCCTTAAATGTTATGTACTGTTGAGCATGAATACGCCCAGTATCTTATGGTCAAACTGCAATAAACTCAAACATGCATGCAGGCGTCAGCATGCTACTGTGGACTCTCCAAGCATGCAACTGCCACTTTACTTAATTAGAGTTAAAATTTAGATAATGTAGTATAGCATAATTAGAATTAGAACATAATTGTAAAAGTGCCTACGTTCATATTTTAATTTTTACAGGTTTCATGCAAAAAATATATTTATATAAAATTATAATTCTAAGAATGAGATAACTAATAACTCTCACACAACGTTGCTCCTAGAGGTGGCATAATGTTACAGCAACTGAAGAAAAAATCCCCTTATTTACAAAAATATAAAATTAAAAAAAAATGTCCTTATTTTAAAAAGATAACCAAGTGTATGGTATTGTAGTAGGCAACACGGAAGACAAGAAAGGTAGCTGGTCTTTTGGGCGGAAGACAACACGTAAGCAGTGCTGGTATTTTGGGCGGTGGTTGATAGATAATTGGCGAGGGAGTGTTGATACAATACTCTTTACTAAACAACTCAAATATGTTAATTTGGATTTACACGATGACATAACACAGATAACATCACATGTACGGACATCAAATGTAGATATAATCCAGTATTTTAAATTGGGTTATTGACAATTCTGTAAGCGTTATTGGGTGTCGACAGTTTAGGTAATAATCTGGTTGTAACGCTGCTTGCCTTGGTTAGCTGGTTTACAGAAGCGTGGTTTAACCGCCTTTACAGAAAACTGTAATTTGTAATATGGATTTGAGTACAGACTATTACAACAGTGTAATGAATGATAAAGCCAAAATTGTCTCACCACATACAAACCGACCCGGTCCGAGGCCAAACCGCGAAATGTTGACATAGCGTCGTAAAGGTTGGACTAGAAGCAACAGAAGTTAAAGCTGAATATACGTACCCAAAGCCAGAAGTGAGATACTTTTGAATTTATGAGCGAAAACAATCTATTCTCTGTATAATTGGACAGAATATTCTTGCAACGCAAAAACGTCGTGAATGTAAACAAATAAATTCTACAAGGACACTTTTATAATTGAAATTGTTAAGAAATAGTGTCTCACATATAAAAAAACTAATTACTAATAAAAAAGCATCAAAATAAATGATTACTAACATAATCTGACGTGTTCCACTTCAGTTATTACTTTAAAAAGTGAATAAGCATCTCATTTTACATAGCCTCTATTCAAGGGCCACAGTAATGAAAAAACATTTTTACTTATCAAACCAGGGTGATCACACACACACACACACGCGCGCGCGCGCGCGCGCGCGCGCGTATGTATGTATTTATGAATATTAAATGTTACTTTGCCAGAGATTTTTATTCAGATTTTTTAGAATTAAATAAAGAAATAAAAATTAATACTAATTTAGATATTGAATATTTAATAAATTTAAAAAACTAGTTTCGTTTTTGATTAGTTAATATCAGTCTGTCTGAAGAATACAGTTACTGTGTTATGTAAAAATCAAATGAAGTGAAACACAAAAGATTATAGTAAAAGTTGTTACACGTATCAAAATGCCGGCATGCAGTTTATAAATAGGCCTATAATTGCAAGTAGTTGCAGCGCTACAAATAGAATAATGTGTTATGCCTTAAAATAGGTATTATAAAAACCAATATTATGGTAGGGAACACGTTGTCTCAATACGTGTACTATGATAATATTTTAATAACGCTACGACTTACAATAATTTATCACTACAACTACGTTTATAGTGAATAAAAGTTTATAACACTACGTTTACAATGAAAAATAAATGTACGTAATATGAACTGTAATAATAAAATAAAAGAGTACTATTTATAAAACAATGAATAATAAGACTAAGTACACATTACTAAAGATTTATTGTCAAATTATAAACGCTTTAACATAAATTCGCGAAGCCGTGCAGTAGGCGTACATGTACATGCCGATATAGCAGATCAAGTAGTGAAGTTTACCTGCACCGACAAAGCTGCTCGTAGAGGTTTCCTCTTTGCTGTAGTCTGTTCAATAATATTACTTCCTAACGACATTCTCTTGTCTGTAGGTCTTCGAGGTTGATCTGAATTAGTTTGCTTTAATTCCTCGCTTATTTCTGGCGATATCTGGTGCCTGCATATTTCAGACTCTTCTTCCATAGAAATATTGCTTCTTACAGGGCCTTCTTCCTCACGAGACGTGCTCAGATTCCCCAAGGATTGGTCGCTGTCTACAATGGACGGGCCGGACGTCGATGTCGTGTCCCCGTGAATTTGTTTCCTCGTTAGGTATCCACGGACGCCGGCCTGGATCTTGGTCGCCGCACTCGACAACGACGATTCCGCGTCCGTTGAAGTGTTTGTGTCTCCAGTTGTTTCCGTTTCCCCTGAAGTACTTTTGTCTATTGTCAATCTATTTTCTGGCAACTCGTCGCATTCGGGAGGCCTCTGCAAGGATTTCAGTTCGTCTTCGTCAATATCTTCTTCTTCCTCTTCAATAAACTTTTCCGTATCTTGATCGAGAGGAGGCGGTGGAGCTAATGGTTCTGTAGGAGCGTCTTCGGAGTACGATGATTCGAGAGCTTCAAAATCTGGAGGAGGAAGATCTTCGTCCGCTACAGACGGACCGAAAAGGTATTCATCGTCAAGAGCGGGAGGCGGAAAATCCGGAAGGGACTGTAACATTACAACATGTATATATTCACTTTTAAATGGTGCGGAAGTGTAAGGGAACAAGAAAGACAAATATTGAAAATAAGTATAGATAAAATAGTAGGCTACTATAAGAAAAAATTACGTGTTTAGACTTAAATATTGTAGATCCTTATGCCGTAAACGTAAATACCAAGTATTGTTTACATATTGTACCCTTTTATGTCCTCTGGGTTTTAAAAATCTTGGGGGAGTTGCCAGTTGAATGTAGCCGATATAAATGCGAAATTGTTTTACAGATCTCCTATACGTTTTTTGTTTTCTTTACTACATAAACGTAAAAAGATTGAGTTCTAACTTATTTTATACATTACGTCAATAAATCTTCACATTTAATTGTCAAATCATACATGAAACGTTCTTAAACAAAATACAAGTCTTAAAATATCTGGAAATCGTCGAAAACAGGAATTCCATTGAGAAGCTAAAAATATTATTAATTAATAGTAACATCAGTGTTATTAGGTTAAATAATGGTATCTGTGTTTTGTGATAAAGTTTAACAAAATATACAATTTTTTTCATAAGTAGCCTATTACAAATTAGTTAAGAATGAAGATGAATTTAAAATGTAATTGCGACAGTAAATAAGAAAGGAAGAGAATATGACAAACCTCAAACTGAAACTGAAAATTGTGGCTTTTTAATGAATGAAATCTGCAAAGCCAAGATTGTTATAGAAATCAGAAACACCGGAACAGATAGAAGTAAAAATTAATCACTTTTGTTGCGAATGACGTTCAAAGAAACAACAGTAAGTATGTGGAACAAAAAAGCGAGCATTCAGTCATATTTTAATAACTATACAAGAAACAAAAGAATATTAAAACTGTAAAATGTTAGAAGTATTTACATCCACATGAGGAATGAAACATGGTTACAAGAAAGACACAAAACAGATGGTAAAAACACAAGAAATAACGTTGCTAAGGCGAGTTCAACGGTGCAGTCAAAGAGAAATGGCGAGACATGGTAGGATGGTGATTGAGGGTAATACACGATAGAAAGAGAAGTGGAAGAACTTTAATTGTTTAAATCGATTAGGAAGATAATATCAGAGTAAGGTGGAATAATCACCTTAGGAAACTTAAGAGTAGAGACTGTTATCAATGAGAGGAAAATAGAAAACCGAAGGAAGAAGACATGCAGAAAGACCGAAGAAGAGATTGGAATTATATCAGACAGAACATGAACTGGCAAAAAATAAAGAATACGGAAGACGTAAAGATTGATCTGTGTTTTCTGATAGCATATCAAGCAGTTGATTATGATTTAATATGGAACTAAATTTATTTTATTTATAGCACAGATCTGCAAGTCAACAGACGATATCCGTCCAATGAAAAACCATTTAAGCAGTTGACTCCTTGAAGATATCTTATGAACGCCTGGAAGAAAGTAACAAAGGAGAGATAGATAGATAGAGAGAGAGAGAGAGACAGACAGACAGAATAGTATCACTCTGTGAAGATGAATGTAGAGAATGGAAATATTGTTCGTAAATGAATCTTATGAGTCGTGAAACTGATTAAAAATGGCTACACTCGTTAGATGTAAATAAATTTTAAATTAAAAACTCCTTAAAGGTAAAAATTCACATCACGGTGATGTAGAAAAGAGTAGGCCTATATGAGTACAATGTGAGTGTTGTGCACCTATAGTCACAGTGCGACACATGAAACATGCAGGATTTACGTTGGAAAGCGGAGTGTTGACGTTTACAATCAGGTTTACTACGTGACAATAGTAATGCTATTATCGTGGTAACTGCTTCCATTCAACTTCCTTTGTTACTACAATTGTTTGCTAATCATCGCACACCTTATCACTTATTACCCCCCTCTCACACTCTCTCACACATCACACATACTCACTCTCTCTCTCTCTCTCTCTCTCTATCACACACACACACGCGCGCGCGTACACACACACAACAGAAATCTTTCCAACTTATACCTTTATTAAAGTGTTTAGAATATTTTATAGAATTCTCTAAAAATGTATGTTGATCACAATTTTACCATCTAGTTAGGTTTAGTTATCATGTCATCTTTTATAAACTAAGTAAATAATTATTCCACCTTTGGAATACAATTGTGTACAAGCACAGAATTTATTGTACAATTTATATTTGTACCAGTAAAGCCAGTGAAGCCAATACCAGTACTGAACGATAACTTTGTGGGTCTTACAGTACCATTTTTGTCACTACTAGTGTCCAAATGAGGTAAAAATGATTAAAATTATTATTGTTGTTCCTGTTAATACTGGTTATTCTACGTTACATGGTTTATATGACACGGTTTATGATGATATATTTAAGTGTGTTCGGACTGTCTGCAGGATGACTGATTTTTTAACTGAAGCTGTTATACTTTTTACATTTAATTGCAGCTTGGATAGATTTGCTTCCAGAGTTTTGTTTACAAGACCTGTTGCTGTCAGCGGTATTATTTCAATAGTCTGTAATTTGTAAATTTTCTTGTATTCACTGGCAAGTGAAGCATATTTCATTATCTTCTCCCTTTCAGCTTTATTTTTATTATGATCTTCTGGATACGCAATGCCAACGAGTCATGCTGTCTTATTTTTTAGATCACGTAGAACTATATTTATCTGGTTTGTTTGGTTATGCCATAATATTGGCAAATCATAATACAGTGTAACACTGGCCTTGTCTAAGACTGTTTGACGTTGGTAATTAGCCTATAAGATTCTTCATCATTTATGAGGCTATATTTTGGAGGACTAGTGCTTGCAGGCTTGGAGGGCTTGCATTTATATTTGCTGTTAAGTTGTGTCTTTGTATGTATTCAGTGTTCGCTAAACTACTGTTATATCCCGTATATTACTGTTAGCAGTACTATTACTGACAGAGCTATTGGTACTTCACATTTTTACGTAAATTTAGAGAAGAAACATTTTTTCCAAGAATTACGGTTTTAGCCTTCTGTTCAACACGTTTGTTTATTTCTTGAAACATTTGGACTCTAGTCAGGAATGCAAATACTTGTGTGACTTCTGCATTTTCTTAAGATTTTTTTATATAGTACCGGTATGTGAATTATTAGAATTCAGTGTAAATTGAACCGTGAGTGTAACGGAAAACAGAATGTTAACTCTGTCGGGGGTACGAATATTAACAGCAGGAATGAGACATACTCGAACAAAATGTTATTTATATAATTGTAATTTAATATTCTCTGGTTTGTTGATTTACTTCTCTTTATTACAAACATTAGTGATTTTTTTTTAAGATATCGTATTTAGCTGATAGCAATATTATCTAGAAACTTTTTTTTGTATCTTTTTACTTCTGATGCACGTGCACTAGGTGAGTCATCAAGAACGCCACGAGTTCTACGATTTACCGATTATAGTTGGATTTCAATCTAGATATATTACCAACTTATAACACAGTATTTATTATTTATTCGTGAAAACACTTATATAATGTTATATACAACGTACGAAACGGTTGGACTACTTCAGGTGAATCACACATATGTAATGTCTTTTTACCTGTGATTCGATGAACATGAAAGTAAGGAAACACAGAAACCGGCAAACAAGACAAACAATCGGTGCATGGTCGACTTGAAACACGTTTGTTGGATGCAAGAAGAAAGAGAAGACGGTTTACAATAGTAAGGAGTTGTACCCGACAGAGAACGGTTTGTAAAGCACAAAAACTCAGCTGCTGTGGAAGTTTCTAGTTAAAATTTAATAACTATTATTAACACAATATCGAGTTATGTGCTTATGTCATTATTTATTTAGTGAGACTTAGTAGGTAGCGATTTCACAAGAAGCCCAAGTCTCTATACGGAAACGCTGTGTTTTATCGTGTAGTGTTTAATAATATCGTAATAGCGGCCGTTATGTGTTGTAAACGTTTTATTACGAACGGTTCTTATACAGAGTTGTATTTGGAGTAAGCCACGACCGTCTCTAGTAATATTAAACGTGGTAACACTGGAACCACCAGCTGATATTTGAGGCCGACTAGACGATCTCTTAATTTATGTATTTCAATAATCAAATCGCGTCATTTTTAATGGCCGGTTAACAGCAGTTTTATAATTCTTAATTTTTTCAAATTAAAAATTTATTATGTAAAATACTGTTATATTATTTAAGAAATATAATAACTCATTCATATGATACGAATTAAATAATTCGAACAAAATTAATTCATTAGTCCTAACAGTAATTCACTAATTTCTTCGACTTAAACGTATCAAGTGCGCACAGACCTATAATTTAGATTTAGCTATAAATAGGCCTACTCGTGCTTTTAGTAATGCTATGAAATTAAATCAAAATATAACGTGTTCACTTTAGCTATTTTATTACACTAAGCTTATAGGTCTCAGACGCAACGTTACCACGTTTAATATTCCGGCCTTCTACTAGAGACGGCCATGAGTAAGCAGAAAGTATTAAAATTTTATGAAATAAGCATAAATCTGTATTAAAAAGTTAGATAAAGTGAATCCGATTCTGTCCTTGAGAGTGAAAAGAATCTGTACTGTGCTTTACGTTTGTGTATGCGCGCTGTAGGTTTCTGATCACAAAACTACAGTAAAAATGTCCGATATAACAGTAAATCTTGTTTCTCTCTTTAAGGAGTAAACATTCATGTACGAATAAACTATCCAGCGATACCACACACGCGCGCCCGTGTACTTTTGCGAACTTCAAGTAATGTCACGGTAAACTTTAGAGTTTCTATCATTGCAAAAATAGAATGACTCGTATAGACTTTGATTACATCTTTTTTTTTACAAACTATTCCAACCTTTTTTTTTGGGGCTACTCGTATATTGTTTCACAACCTAACTGTCTTTATAAAAGTTATTGTTTCTTCACTTTGAAAGTATGATTAGAGTGTGTAATTTAAAAATGAATACATTTTCACTTATGACGACGAAAGTATTGTAATATAGGGTCTCCGTTATATAATTTTTCCATATTTTCATTGAACACTAGAAACTTTAGACACAGTCTCAAACTTTATATTAATCGTACGGCGTTTTATAACAGCGCGATTGAATTCAAGGAATAACATGGCTTTGAAGTGTTGTGTGTATACACGAATTTTTCGCTTTTCAACAAGAAGTTTCGACTCGGATCCCAAACTTTATTCTTCCCTTTGTTTGAATCTTCCACTCTCAAACCTGATTTTCCGTATTTCAAACTGTGTATTTAAGGGTTACACTTTAAGTTTTAGCGACAGCATTATTTATTCACGCATTTTGTTGTCTAACGTTTGACATATTCGGAACGCACTCAGATCGTTTATGACCTTCTGTCTCTTCTTTTGTTAAAGTATTATTTTCTATTACGAAAATACAAACCTTAACTTAGACTTGTACGGTCATTCGCTGTGTTTATAGACTCACTTCGGTATAATGTCTAAATATAAATACACGAATAAAATGTGATTCCAATTCATACGTCTATATAACACTGCTCTACTTTTTAGGGTTTACTGTAGGCCTATAATAAAAATGAAAAGCATTTATTTTTAAGTCAGCAGCAATGTTATATCCTATTTGCTTATAAATACTGACTTCACTGAATTAAACAGGCCCCTTTCCAGCATCAAAGAATGTACCTCTCTGGATTCTGTCACGGATAATTTGCCTTTCACAAAAACTCAAGTATTCTCAACTGGGGAGCGGAACGGTCCGTTTTTAACACAAGCTCAGTTTTAACACACATGCACGCGCGCGCGCGCGCGCACACACACACACACACACACATCAATTGAGTTTACAAAACCATGCATACTTCTCGTGCAGAGAGGGGTTGTGTGTCAAGAACACATCCTGCTCCAGTTTTCCTGTTAGGATTTATTCATGATCCAATTATTTAAAATTATTTTCCATTCCAACACACTTCTGTTTTATGTCCTTATTAGGAACAGAAATTTAAGATATATTGAGATTTAAATTATAAATCCCCTTCCGATTACTTTACGCTTTATTTAATGCAATTTTTGGTAAGTTAATATATAATAATCCCTTTAATTATCAGGTCTTCACCTTTGTTGTTAGTAATTACTTCATAAATGACAACAGTATATAGGTACGTAATTAGAAATAAGCATTTCAGCTAAATGTTTTGTCAAAGTGTCTTGATGACATCTTATAGGTAAATTTTTTGCTTCTAATTTTGTACACAAATGCTTTTAATTGAAAATCTTCGTCAAAGCAAATCTGCTTCCTGGAATTCTAATCTGTACTTCAAAGACGTTTATCTCCAGGCACGGCAAGACATCCCGCAGGCTAATACTACAGTTTTTTTGCCTGCAAATCGAGGATTGGCTACGGGCGGAAGGACATTACTGTACAGTACTGTACACTACTATACAAGATTAAAGTTACTAATCAATAGTGTACACAAAGGCGTTTTGGCTTACCGTAAATCAATGTTAATCAATTTATAACATTGCATTTGCAATTATAAAAAAATAACTGCGAATTTTAATTTTGATAGTTATTTACAAGTCAATGAAGAGTAATAAACAAATATGTTTCTTTTGGGGAAGCAACTGCATAAAATTTTACTCTTTACCAGTATTATTATAATACAGTCATTATTACTGAGTAAAAAGTGTTTGTCAAGAGAAAATTAGTTTTGTTAAATGTCATGCAAATTTGATTGATCAATAGACTTTCAAACGTCCACAAAGATAATAAAACGGAATATGTAATGCGTTTATTCCGAAAAAAACATTACAACCACAAAAAGTAACATTCGTAGTCACTTTAAAAAAATATCAGTAATAATTTACAAAAAATTTCTATCACCACTTTTGGACTGGCTGTAGATATTTTTTGAATTTTACAAGTAATAATGAGAATGGAGTCGGGTGTTTTAAGTAAAGTTTTGTATTATTGCTCATCGATTGGTTCTTGGTAGAAAGTTTATTATGCTTTAGAAACAAATGAACAAACATTGGTTTTAGTATCATAAAACAATAAAACTATAGTATGTTTGAAAATTGTAAAAATGACATAATAAACGCTACTGTATGCATTATACAGTATCAACAGCTATTTATGTAGCACACACACACACACACACACACACACACACACACACACACACACACACACACACACACACACACACACACACACACACACACACACACACACACACACACACACACACACACACACACACACACACACACACACACACACACACACACACACACACATGAAGAAAGAGGGAGTGAGATTTATCCTACACAAATGCTCCCCTGCCTCTCTCTCTACTTCACTCTTGTTTATCACATATAATGTATGGCGAGATTATGTACCAAAACGAGGAAACATTATGGTGAAAAATTTAAATAAGAGGTTAGTGAGGATCGGTCAAAAATAACACAAATTTTTAATTTATTTGTGTCGACGTTTCGACAATGTTTATTGTCATCATCAGGGCAATTGTTGCTGACGCCAAACACACGTCGACACAAATAAATTAAAAATTTGTGTTATTTTTGACCGATCCTCACTAACCTCCACTGAAAAATTCATTGATTGACGATCACTACGAATTTAAGGATTTAAATAAGAGGATTTCTCTGATAATACAGTGGCTGGCCTAAAGTAGAAAAAGCTTAGATTTTGTTGCACTATGTAGATCGGGCGACGTTGTTTGTATATTCAAAACATTAAAACTATAGGATCCATCCAGTTCGCTACTATCGGAAAGGGAAACTGCAAAATTTTGGCAGATAAACGTATGTACACGCCAGTGCCCTCTCTCTCTCTCTCTCTCTCTCTCTCTCTCTCTCTCTCTCTCTCTCTCTCTCTCTCTCTCTCTCTATCACACACACACACACACACACACACACACACAGATGTTAAATTAAAAAGTACTGTAATCTTAATTCGTGTTAGTGTTGGTTCCTTATTTGACATGCTGTTTAAAAAATTTGTAGCACCTATTAACTTATTCTTTTGATAATAAATTGCCTACATTTATTCCAAGATTCCTTTATTTATTGTGTTAGTGCCTGTATATCGCACCAATATAATGGTAGTGTTAGTAAATATGACACAGATTGTCCCACTCGACGTAAATCTAAACCATTCAGGGTGATATTCAGGTCTGCTAATAATTCTTTTGCTGTTGAAACTTCAACAAAATAACAGGTATAGAAACTAGCAAAAAGAATCGTAAATTACTATTATTAGTTTACAAGACACTTCCGAGTTACAGCTTACATTCTATTAAACGAATATCATGTCTACAAGGTGTTAATAGTATTATAGTACCTATGGTAACGTTAATTTACTCTTAACACAATAGTGTCAATGTAGTGTTAATTACAGTAACTCCAAGAGCAGCTAATACGGCTACACTCTAATGAAATTATAAAAAAAAAAAACAGACAAAAGTACAGGCATATGAACAGAGTACGTCAGGAGGTGTGTGTTTGTTTAGGACACAAAAAAGTCTAAATTAAGAGAGACTACTTACATCTGGCTGTTCAGATTGTTCGGTTTGTTCGGTTTCTGCCAGCCTCTGTCGCGTCTGGTACCCCCTGAACGACGCCTGTATCGTAGTGGCTGCAGACACTAGCTCCTCGTCAGCATCTTCTATTACTACTAACGTCTCGGAAATTACAGTACCGGTATCCTTTTGTGTAGTTTCTTCACTAGGAACCGCCGAGACGACTTCTTCTTTGTTTTGTTTACTATCGTTTTGCGTTTTTGCGTCAGTTTCCTTATCTTCAGGTTCTTCTGTAATAACTTCATCGATCGCATGATGATCGCCAAGACCAATTTTTTCAGCTAGGATCGATTCTGTAGTAGCTACTGCTTGTTTACATATTTCGTCCACTTCCTCTTTAACAATATCGATTTGTTCGGGTGTCAGTGCTGTTCTCGTGTCGCGGTCGAAACTTTCACCTCCGTTAGCGTCCGGTTGTTCGTAACCTTCATCCGAAGATTCTCCTATTTGTTCGGGAAGACTCTCATTGGCCATATTCAATTTATTTTCTTCTCTTTGTATCGTGTCCTCTAATTTGCTAAGCGATTGTCTTATTTCTTCGCTTAGGGAGTCCTTATCGCCTTCACTTTGCCGCTTCAGTTGTTCTGATTCATCCTCTGACGCTTTACTTAGTTCCGAGGGACTGTGATCTACAGGGCTGTGTTCCAATTTGTTCTCTATGTTTTCGTCGTTTTCGGTTTTTATTTGTTGTCGTACTTGGAATCCTCTGAACGTTGCCTGGATTCTGGTTGCAGCCAAATCGTCAGTCATGTTGCTAGCGTTACCGGCGTCTGAACTAACTGTGGGCTCAGTCGGTACATCATTTTCAACAGCAAGATCCTTATCTGGCGTTTCTTCGTGTTTAATTTGCTGCCGTACCTGGAAACCTCTGTACGCTGCCTGTATAGTCGTTGCCGCTGAATCGATTATGTCGTCTACAGCTTGAATAATGGATTCTTTAGACTCTTCACTATTTGGAATATTTTTTGTTTCATTTTCTACTTTTGATTCTTCTGTAGGCTTACTGGCGTCTTCCTTTTCGTCTTTCAGTTGTTTACGAGCCTGGAATCCTCTAAACGTGGCCTGTATCGTAGTTGCAGCCGCGTTAGTTTCGTCTTCCTTTTCGTCTTCCAGTTGTTTACGAGCCTGGTATCCTCTAAACGTGGCCTGTATCGTAGTTGCAGCCGCGTTAGTTTCGTCTTCCTTTTCGTCTTCCAGTTGTTTACGAGCCTGGTATCCTCTAAACGAGGCCTGTATCGTAGTTGCAGCCGCGTTAGTTTCGTCTTCCTTTTCGTCTTCCAGTTGTTTACGAGCCTGGTATCCTCTAAACGTAGCCTGTATCGCAGTTGCAGCCGCGTTAGTTTCGTCTTCCTTTTCGTCTTCCAGTTGTTTACGAGCCTGGTATCCTCTAAACGTGGCCTGTATCGCAGTTGCAGCCGCGTTAGTTTTTCCAGTCTCAGTCTCGTTTTGTTCCTCAGTTGGCTTAGAGTCATCACCGTCTTTATGGTCAGACAGTTTCTCTCCGCCACTTGTTTTGGTATATACAGCATCGTTTTCATCAACTTTCTCTTCCCCTCTAATCTGTGATTCTTCATCTTTCAAGTGCTTACGTGTCTGGAATCCTCTAAACGTTGCCTGTATTGTAGTGGCTGCCGAATTCACGACACCATCTTCAGTAGCAATAACCACGTTTTCCTCGGTAGTTTCAAGTTCACCAACTGCTTTTGCTTTAGTTTCTTCTTCAGCAACTGAAGAATCTGTTTTGGCACTGGGAGCCTCAGTATCTCCTTCTCCATTATTTTCAATTTCTTCTGCTCCGTCTTTCAGCTGTTTCCGTGTCTGGAAACCTCTAAAAGTCGCTTGAATTGTGGTCGCTGCTAAGTTAACTTTTTCATCAGTCTCGTTTTCTTCTTGTTTTGCAGGTACACTGACGTTGTCTTCTGTCGTAGCGACGCCATACTCGTTTTCCGTTTCATTTTTCAGTTGCTTTCTCGTTTGGAATCCTCTAAAGGTTGCTTGAATTGTAGTGGCAGCTGTGTTCGCTGTGCCATCTTCAGCTTCATTAGTTATCTTTTCTTCATTAACTTCAGACTGAACTCCTTTATCAGAACCATTTACTTCCTCTGACGCCAATACTGCATCCTTACGGTCACGTGTAACTTCACTAACGTTTTCTTTGCTTTCCTCATCGTTTGCGTCACCTGTAACATCGTCCTTCAGGTGTTTGCGAGTCTGAAAACCTCTAAATGTTGATTGTATGGTAGTCGCAGCTGAATTAATTTTGTCTTCATCACTTTGAATGTTTTCTTGTATCTCATCTTCAGCTTTGTCACTTTTTGCCTGTTCTGCAGTAGGAGTTTCATTTAGTTTTTCATTAACTTCTGGTTGAGAAGTATTTTCTAAACGTGGTTCGCTCTCATCCTGTACTTCTTCTTTAAAATGTTTTCGTGTTTGGAAGCCTCTAAATGTTGCCTGTATTGTTGTTGCCGCTGACTCAAGTTTACTGTCTTCAGATTCGACAACGTTGTCTGGTACTTCCACTTTATCCGTCCTTAAATCATTCTTTTCAGTCTCTGCAATTTGTTTTTCGTCTGTTGTTACAATTAGATTAGCCTGGTTAGGCACAGTCTCATTACTAGTTTCCTCTCCTTCTACTTTTTCCTGAGTTTCCTGATCTTTTTCTTCTTTTAATTGTTTTCTAGTCTGGAAGCCTCTAAACGTTGCTTGTATTGTAGTCGCCGCTGTATTTCCAGCTTCGTCCACAGCTTCATCGTCAACACCTGCTTTATTTACATCAATTTCTTGCGTCCTTTGTTCCCCTGCTTCTAGTTCTTCAGATTTTGATAATGCACTAATTCTAGGTACTTCATCTACTTTTGGTCCACTTTCTGTTGGTTCCTCCGTCACGGCGTCAGATTTAGTCACACTTTCAGGGCGGCCACCTGCAGCTGGCGTTACGTTTTGTGATTCTAAATATGTATCAACCGCTGTCGGGTACACAATTGCGACTGCTCTGTCTGAAGGCTTCACTTCTATTAATTGTTTGTCTGAAGTCGTCACCTCTACTAGTTGTCTATCTGACGGCTTCACTTCAACTATTTGTTTGTCTGAAGTCGTCACTTCTACTAGCTGTCTATCTTCAGGTTTCACTTCTACAAGTTGTTCTTCATTGACTCCAGTTATGTTTTCAGATCTGTCCGTAGCTTCTTGTTCACTAGGTACATTTGGAAGCTTGTCTACTGATGGTTCTGATTCTAAGTTAACTACGACGTGTGTCTGATTTTCCTGCCCCTGCACAGTATTTTCGCTTGGTACGTTCGATTCTTTGGTCTCTGATAAATAACTGACGTCTCGTTTTTGTCTGGCGTTTTCTTTATTTTCTAAATCAACAAATTCTATCGTACTCGAACTATCGAAACTTTCAGCAGCCTTGTCCGCTGACGGTGATTGCTTAATGCTGTTGTTTTCTAACTCGCCGTTGTATGACTCGGACAACGTTGTGTCCGATATGCTGTTTGTTTTCAATCGTTCACTAGATATTGATTTTGAATTATCCTCTTCGTTTCCTTTATTAGCTTCACTTCCTTTATCGTCTTCTGTTTCTTCAGTTTTGGTAACTTCGTCCTCTTTCGGTTTCGGTTCAGCGTTACTGACTTCACTGGTAACGTCCTTAATGGTTTCGACCTCAGTTTTCTCTGGCGTGCTGTCTCTTTCGACCTCTCGATCTTCTTTCTCCGTAACACTAACGTCTTCGGGTTTTGAATTATCAGTTTCAACCGTGCTTGGAACACCTTCTGTATGTTCACTAGATGTGCGTTTTTCTACATCGTCTACAGGGGAAGGCTTGTTGTCTACTACGGAAATATCATCTGTTTTATTCGTCGTTGATTGCGTATTGTCTTTAACTTCTTCTAGCAGTATGTGTTCAGTTTTCACAGCGCTCGTCGGCCGTGTATCCAAAGGCGACGTAGTTTTTTTTAATTCTTCGGTTTCATTTGTGCTAACTTCATCTTTCGGTTTAGAAACGGTATCGTGAATTACAGCGACAGTGTCTTCTTCCTTTTCATTTCCTTCTGGAATTACATCGCTTGCGATCGGAGGCGTTGAGGTATTAGGAGCTTCATCATCTTCGTCATGGTCGTTTTTATTTTTGTCATTCGATTTAGCTGTTGTCCCGAGGATTGCTACAGTTCCTGTAGTCGCCGCTAGAGTACGCACAGCCGTAGCCTCGACGCCGTACGAAGTGTCGTTGCTTTCCGGTTCCTCTGTGACAGACTTTTCTTCTGAAATAGGCTTTGCATCTTCGTCGCTAACGGGGGGTTTGCTGTTAGAGTCTTGCGTTGACGAAGGCGACAAACCAGCATTGTGCGCTGAAACAAAAAGAATAATTTATGTCATATTTCAGCCATAATACTTATGAATACAATGTGTGTGTGTGTGTGTGTGTGTGTGTGTGTGTGTGTGTGTGTGTGTGTGTGTGTGTAAGAAGCACACGAGCGATAATAACACACAGGCTACCTTCTTTTCCACATTGCCTACACTCACACACCAATCAATGAAATTTTACACGGAACGGACAGCGTTTGTGTCAGACACTGAGATATTTTGATCGTTTGCATTATATTCGTTTAGTGGCTGGTCGCTGTGCAAAATATTATTGCTGTCAGAAGCAAATCTTTGGTAACGAGGTCTCAGCGGGTGCTCTACATACCGGTCAGGAGTCACTCGAATAACTGAAACCTACATAAATATATTTATACGGATATATTTGTATGAATACATAAATATTTCTCACGTAGTGCACTTATCCGAATTTAACAACTGCTCAAGAATATTTGTGTCTGTAACTGTCTAATCCTCAAAAAGTCTCGATAATATTAAAACAGTCACTCTATCCCATTTTAATTTTTCTAATAACTTAATCACTTCATATAACTAATTACAAAACATTTCCATAATTTCTATTTTTTTCTATTAACGTATTTTTTAATTGAATTTTATATGAAAATAGTACGTCTATAATTTCTTGTTTCAATATATTTTCTTATGTTAACTATGTACTCGTTGGTATTCTGGCTGCACACGTAACTGAGTTCTATATAACTTTAGTTCTGAGAGTCACTTTAACACTATTTTTTTTAAATTAAAAAAAATCTGTTGCGAAAAAAGTAATAAAGATTTTAAATCTCTGAATAAAGCTACATTTTCTAATCATGAAGGACGGCAAAATTAATTTCGGGCGAGAATTCCATGTTCCACAATAACCCATCTAATTATTCTGACCCATCTAATTATTATGCATGCAGGTTTTGCAAATGGTGTCAATAACTGAATTGTTTTCCTGTTGTTTACGTGATTTTGTGGACAAGATTCGTACTGAAACGGCCTTCGATGCGTTCAAATGATTTACAAAAAAAAGTCTGGTTTAAAAAATGATCAACTCTGGAGTGCAACTGTGCCATCTCGTCACGTACATGCAGTGGCGTATCTAGAATTTGGCCTTCGGGGGTAGTCCAGTCGAGTCGGCTTCATACAAAAGAAGGAAAAACAAGATAAGACTAATCAACATTAGTCTTAGTGCTTAACCACATCTTTAATGTGGTTGAAAAACATGTGATAACATCCCGAAATCAATCCCATTAAAGTAAACGGTAATAACACAATAAAAATGTTGAAACATTGTTTAAAACATACTTTTTGATTGAATCGATTTTCCTATATTTCATATTTCAAACGTACACGCAAATAAACCTGTTTGCATATTTAAAAAGAGTTACTATTATATCAGCGTACACAGCTGAAAAAATAATAAAACAGCCTAAAAATTAAGAGATTAACAAAATTCGTCAAATTTACAAATTTTACCCTCTGGAGGAGGGTCCAATCCCGTCCCCCCCCCTGTAAATAGTCTACACCCCTGCATACGTGTCGCTGATCCACACTGAACAACAGTACTTTAGAACATATTCGTCACCTAAGCAGTACATGCTCTATAATACGCAAATGTAATATCCTGTTGCAAACAAGTAATATCCTATTACATACAAATAAAATGTTATTATGTAGAATGGAATAAACGGATTTACGTTTTAAAAATGAATTATTTGTAATTAAATACAAGTAGTTCATAACACCGTTAGTACAGTATAATGTCTATCAATGAATTGGTAAGTAACATAGTTATAAGTAAAGGCCTGGCTGTATACTACAGACAGCTACAAAGGGAAGACAAACATTTATAACCTATAACTGGCACTAAATTCATGTATTTACGACTGCAATACACACGAATACGAATACAGACGCAAGAATAAATTTGCAACATTCAGATGTTGACTTTCCAGTATTAATATTTTAAATAAAACATCAGAAAACTTAATGATTATTTACACTCGCGCGCGCGCGATTTAATAGGCTTTTGGGTACAGCCGTCTTTGGAGTTTTCAGAATACCTACTTTTCGCTCCATGTGCCGAGAAATTTTCAAGACGTAATGTGTGTGACAGAACACACACACACACACACACACACACACACACACACACACACACACACACACACACACACACACACACACACACACACACACACACACACACACACACACACACACACACACACACACACACACACACACACACACACACACACACACACACACACACACACACACACACACACACACACACACACACACACACACACACACACACACACACACACACACACACACACACACACACACACACACACACACACACACACACACATGCGTTATAAATGTGATATTAAACAGTTTATATCATATTTGCTTATTTCTTTATTTTGTTTATAACACATTTATTTTATTTTTTAAATCAGTCAGTAGGCCTATGTCAGAAGTAAGAATTTCTTATTTTCAAAAGGAAGAAATCTATTATATTATTCTAATATTTGAATGTAAGATCTTAGTATTCGTTTAGCTAACTGCTTACTGTACTAGTCGTCTCAAGTATTTGTTAGTTTACCTTCTTGTTCTGTGACAAAAAACTATAATTTTGATAATATACAACAATTTATTGCCGGCTGATCCAAATACTTAAACAAATCTGTCTATCGTTTCCGTGGTTACGGTCAACTTAAATTTACAAATATGCAGTTATTGTTAGTCAGCTGTTTCCGCTTAATTATTACAGCATATATTTATAAGCTGTTTAATATCATAATTATTTATATCAAATTTGAGGGTCACATTTTAGACGTTACTGTGAATGTCTGTCTACCTTCTGTCGGTGCTGCCATGATCGTAGGCCTAATGTATCAGTAAGTGTATTATGAGCAGGTTTTTACGTAAAAAAAAATTTAATGGTACTACCTTGTAGCACATGGAATTAAACGCAGATCTGGAATACCCGTAAGGATAATTCAAATGCATTAACAACCAAAAATTTCTAGTAGCATTCAGACGTCATAGTTACTAGTTCTGGAGAACCCCCTTCTGTAGAATAATATTAGCCTACTTACCGAGTTTAGAGAAAAAAAAAGGTTTCCTATAGCTTTTAAGTAAAACCTCGCGATCAAGCACTCTGAAATCAATTATAGGCCTACAAGGCTATGGTGTAAATACGTTGCTAGCAGTACATACAAACTCGTAATAAAGGGTAAATTAACTGTTTATACCAAATAATTAAATTAGCGTACAAGAATTAGGTCTCAGTGGATGAACTGGGAGAGATCTTAATCACGAGGTGATGAAGTGAATCCTTGGAATGAAGGTGGGGGGGGGGGATTGAAACACACTTCACGGATAAAATTTAATAATCGTTACAGCGTAACTCTTTTATTCTTGTCTTTTTTTAAATTTACAGCATTTTATAGTAGGCCTGTATTTATAAAACATTTATAAATGTACTTTTAAAGCAGTAACTAAAGAAATTATTTCTTGCAAACACAATAAAACTGTTATTTCTATCACACTTTTGTTGTGACTTCATAGTAGAAACGATAATTTTTATTGTATACAGTAATAAAAACAAGTCCTCTCTCTCTCTCTCTCTCTCTCTCTCTCTCTCTCTCTCTCTCTCTCTCTCTCTCTCTCTCTCTCTCTCTCTCTCTCTCTCTCTCTCGCGCGCGCGCGCGCGCACACACACACACACACACACACACACCCACACACACACACACACACACACACACACACTTTTCAGAAAATGACTTTTTTTCATGATTTGAGGGTAGTACAATCAGAATCAACCCTTATCTCGAACACGATTTTTTTCGCCATCACCATACTTAAATTTCCTTATGGAACATGGAAGTAATATGTCGATAACAGTAATAATTATTTTATCTGACATAGTACAGACATATGCACAGAAAAAAACACTAATTACTTATTTCTGTATAGTCTGTATACAGTTCTTGACAATGCCAATATTTTTTTTTTCGAAACGTCGACATCACTGTTTTGAAACGGAGTCTAAGTAATGACTGACCATTACAAAATCTTTCATCAGCTGTTAATCAAGCTTTACTACTAAACTAAGCATAACTTTTAGTCGTCTCAAGCGAGCTTATCAGCCACTCTGAACTTCTGATTGGGAAAACAACAAACTAAACAACTTTACAACGTTTTACAAATTAAAAAATGTCCCTTTTATTTCAGCACATGATACGTACTAGATAATATGAGGAGTTGTCGAAGACAGTCAGAAATATAGGCCTACCTACTTTTAGACCAAATAATATTTAACTTTCAGCCAAACTGTGTCAACGAATACGAATAGAACCGTTTACCATTTATTAGTTTAGTTGTAAACTCGTCGATTGAAGCAAAGATATTTATAGTTAGACAAAATTGATGTATAATAAGAATTAAGTTTTAAATTTTCAATTGTGAGGTCTTGAAATAGGTATTTTGCATAGAGCCAGATTAATATAAGACAATAATCTGTAGACCATCACTAAAAATACGAGCTAAAATATTTTTTGTCTGGTGTATTATGTTAGTTAGTTTAGATTTACAATACTAGGGGAATACGTTTATACTATGCCTTTAGAGTTTGTATAATATGATTGTGATTATTACCCTAGACAAGCTTAGTGTCATAAAGTCTTAGACTAGCAGCTGTGTGCCAACGAAATCGATCCGCTATCACTAGCAGTGGGTACTTATCCAGTAATTGACTGGATACTGTAAATTTAGATAGAAAGAAAATTGAACATTATTGTGTGTATTACTATTATTACTACTATTGTTATTAATACCTCTAGTATTTACTCTGATAAGGCGGCTAACGTTACAACTAAGTTCAGCATACTTATGGTCAACGTAGGAGGTCCCACTGCAAGCAAGAGGCGATTGTTGATGGCGTCACAGAACCCATCCTTCTGTACGGTTGCGAAATCTAGGCCGATGCACTAAAGATGGAGAAGTACAGAAAACGTGCAGAGAAGAGGAGCCCTCAAAGTAGCATCCTCTTACCGGACAGTGCTAGAGCCAGTAGTCCTGGTGATAGCGGGAGTGATTCCCATAGACTTGTTGGCTCTACAGTGGAAGTATTTATTCGAAAGAAGAGAGGAAATTGGAAGGGATACCGCAAGGCATGACGCCAGGGAATTCACTCTCCGGCACTGGGAAGATCGTTGGGATAGAGAGGATAGAGGAAGATGGACTGCAAGGCTCATGCCAAACTTGAAGGAATGGATCGACCGCCAACACGGTGAGGTCAACTAGCATCAGACCCAGTTGCTCAGTGGCCACGGCAATTTTAATGCCTACCTCCATAGAATGGGAAAGGTGCAAAGCCCAGCATACCAGTACGGAGACTCTTCTCATGAAAATGCCTCGCACACGTTTTTCAAGTGCTGCAGATTCGCAAGACAGAGGATGATACTGGAAATGGAGCTCGGGGAGTTCACGCCCGAGAGCGTAGTTTAAGGCGGAATGGGACCGCATCAATGAATTTATTCACTGGGTTCTACTAAAAAGAAGACAGGCCCAACTTGCACCCAACGGGCAGTAGAAGATGAGGAACAACTAGAAGGAGCCCGATAAGGGCGCAATAGGCTTCATCCTGAAGTAATACGCTAAGTGGTTCCAGGATGGATATGAATGCCTGAATTAGAGGTGGGTTTTTTTAGTGGGTGAGAGTCCCACACACCAGAGCAAGCACGGTGCATAAAGCGTTTTCCCCTCTATAAGATAAAGTATTTACAAGATACGAACATCCACGCCTTTCTGTGACTGTCTTGCATGAGGATCCAGACGGATAAGACGTTACGAACTTCGCTTCACCTGTACATATGTGTAGACAATGAGAAAGAATATGTAATAGAAAGTTTAAATTATTGGTAACCTTCAGCCACAGTGTTTTATTTTGTTCAGAACTCTCGGAATAGTGAATTTTAATAATCAGTGAATAAAAAACGACAGTGCTATGTTATTCCTGATCATTTAAATACATCATTTTTAAATTTGAATCAGAACGTTGATAGCAGTAGACCGAAAAACATGTACATTGTTGTGGAATAACAGATATACACAGATACACAGATGGAGTGCGTATAAAAGAACTTTTTATGAATATTTATAGATTTAACTATCATAACAGACTCGTAAAAAATATCTCTCTCTACTCCACCTCTCTCCCCCTTTCCCTCTCTTTTTGTCTTCTATATCTCTTTCCTTCTCCTCTCTCATGAGTTCCGAATCTAAGCGCGCGGGCATGAGTTAAAGAATAAATACAGTCTTCCACGTGTAATGTGCGTAGTGGGCGTGAAGATTTATGAGTGCCATGGTAATTTCATTTTTCATAGCGAATGAGAATGGCGTGCAGTAGAGAAGTTGTCGATATTCGAACAGATGCTTCCAGTTTATCGGTCTTATCCATTAAGTTGATGAAGTATTTGACAGAGGTGTACCCTTTGAAATGCACAATGCTGAGCAGGAAAACTGGGCGAAACGAGATTTATCTCTTCGAGATAATACTTTATTTCATTCGGTCTGAAGTCGTCACATTCGCGATGATGGTGTACCGGTACTGCAATATAATATATATATTTTTTTATTTTAGTTACGTTATTGTGTCTTTGTGTCTGGATAACCTATTTAAAAACTATTTTATTTTTCTGCAATTATTTATCCGTTGGAAAACCCTGTTAAAAACCGTTATTTTTCACATGATTAAATGAGAAAGACTTTTTAAAATGGCAAGACTTTCAAATATAAGTAGATATCGGTGCAATTCAAACCTAAGAACAAAATGTTGTACACGATATATTACTGAATTTGGTTTATGTTAAATGAAATCCATTTTTCGTCAACTACATTACTTTGTCCATATAGTACGGTCATACAGAGCTCCAGATCGTATTCGTCATTAACGTTTTGGGTTTGGCGCAATCTAGTTTTTAAGTAAGTATCGTACGAAATGAGTCACCAAGACAGATTGGTTCACCAAATTTAGTTATGTAATATACAAGCACTCGTGAACATTCGTTGCATTCAGGCTATAAAACGTATCAGTATTTGCTTTCAGCATGTGCGAATATAAACTTTTATCTAATATAATTAGTTTTGACAACCATTGTCAATAAAATCACATCCATAGTAATTGCATGTTGCATACAAATTACATTTAGCAATACACAGACGATAAGACATTATATTTTCAATGCCCCAAATGTGTCGCATTACATTAATAAAAATTGGTAAGAGATAATGGTCCGTATAGGTTGTGCATACGATGTATAAAGTTACATTATGCTTCTATCTGGTAGCTCTTCAGTGTTATATATAATTTAATATATTATATTCGTCAAATAAACACCGGTTTTCTTCTGCAAGTGAATGTTATATTGTTTTTCCTTACCCAAGTTTCACACACAGATTCTGTATCATCAAAGATTACAAACTACATTTATCAGCGACTACAAAAATAATCGATTTTTATTTCCATTTAAATATTTAGATTATTGTAACGTTTGTTTATATAATCAACTGTATCGATTGTTACGCTGAGAATTATTAGACTTAGGCATCGCCGGCACGTCGGCTATTAAATCTACTGTTGAATCAGAGATGTGGTATTCTTCCATCTTAAAAATAAATGAAAATCATGAGTTGCCACTCCATTAATTTAAAACTATCAAACATAACAATTGCCTCCGCCGCGATCATTCTCAGCCTCGATACACGTTTCTATTTATTTTTATAATTTTTAATAACATTTAAAATCTTGAATAAAACTTTTTACTTTATTTTATTCTATACGTAGCGTATTATAATCATCGTCTTTTTATATATTAAGATTTACCGATATATTCACTTTATACTTACGTGCTATTTTGCATTACTAACAGCGATTTTCAATTTCCCTACATTCGAAACATTTAACTAACAAAAAAAAAAGTCCAGAGAAAACACAACATGAATAGGCCTATGTGAAAAAATCTTCACACGCACACACGCATGCACTGCAACAATAACTCGCTAATTAATGAACAAATTCAGATAAAAAGAAAACAAGATGATTTACTGAAAAATTTTTAATATTCAAAAAATAATATAATAAAAAACAAGAACAAAAACTTTTACAAATTATCTTCCGAAGTAGGGCGTGTTAGCTTTGTGCCGGTGTGAATCCGGCTATCGAAGATTTTAGTTAAAGTTTTTTTATTGTAATATAACGCGAACGCGAGTATGCTAAGGCGACCCTTGTACTACGAGATAAAGGGACGCGCAGCTTATGGTTGGGGTCGACTTGCCTTGTCGGGGACTGCGGCAGTCTACGCTCCGCCTGGCTCAGAGAATTAACCGACTCCCTCTTCGAACATTTACGACGCAGTTTTCTGTCTCTTCATGGCGTGTTAAAGCGTAAATCGACTCCCGGTAAGAATTCCATTATTTTGTCTTTTTAAGTAATTATATATATATATATATATATATATGGATAATTAATAACAATATGCAACCGTATAAAATACGTAATTATGTGTGTGCGGCCCGACAAGTTTTATATTAAGAGAAACTCATTATTCACTGATTTACTTAATGCTCAGTATATAGCCCATGCTCCTTTTATTATTACTGTAATAGTGTGAGAAGTTTTGCAAGTGTCATTGTCATGATAAAGGTGTACAACATTAAATTATTAAAGGCTAAAACTTAGTGCGTGGGCAGGGTATGAACTGTCCATGCAGGCAATAGACTGTCGGGGAGTATTTAATTAACTGAACAGTAGAGAGTTTCTTTGTGTGAACTTCCTTAGATGAAATTTTATTAATGTTAAAACATTCTTAATGCTGTGAGTGCCTTGCTGTTGAATTTTTTTGGTCAAATAATGATTATCACTCACCACGTGGCGCATAACCTGTTAAATTCTGTCGAAGCATGTGGAGCAAGTGTAGATCATTTTTGTATTATGCCACGTTTATTAAAGTGTGTTCATTATTCAAATTTTCTTATTCCATGGCTGATTTTCTACCTTTTAAGCTGGTTGCAAATACATTATTAATGAATATTGTGCATTTATTGAGAGTTAACTGGAGGCCCGTTTTGAGGTTAATTACCTTAGCTCGGGCGTACATTTTTGGTGAACTGTTCTCTAATTTATTTGAATTGGCAGGGTTCTTGAACTAAGCCGGATACCTGGCTTGCTGATGGCCGTACACCTGCCTAAGCCGTGAACCATGAACAAGATCCTGTCTGAAGAGGGAGATGGTGACTCGTTCTCAATGTAACACTTGCCAGCTGTGATAAGGTGATATGCACTCTATTATTTTCTTATCAAATATTATTGCATCCATGGGCCCACGTGTGCAGACACTCTGCTAGAATGGGAAGCCGCTGTTCATGACTCAGAACTTTACTAGTTAAATTCAAGTACACTTTTTTTAATAATTGAATTACATAACGCTAAGTGCACTGCCTGTAAGTGGGTGATGCACTGCGGGAGCGTGCCAGAGATATTTTCACACTTGCACAGTGTACAGTTTGCTCATCATTGTCATTTTAGTTTTTACAAAATGTATTGAACAGGTTAGTATCTCTGTTCCGGCTGGAACAGAGATGAATATATTTTAACTTCACTATGGGTTCACATGTAAGGGCTGGTGGTTTTCCTGGGGTTTTTTTTTTGGACGTTTTCTGGGGTTTAAAAAGGGGACTTAGTTTTTCTCTGACTCATGCTGGTGCAACCTCAGACAGGTTGGAGGCCGGTCAAATTTTGTCAACTACATGCTGGCGCGCTGCCACAGATGCTAGAGCACCACCACCTTATTGTATTTTTTATTTTTATTATATGTATATAGCCATTCGGGGTTAATAGAAATAATTTGCTATTTTTCTGGAAATATATTAGTTGATTTTGCTCCTTGCACAAGGGCTATACTGATTGTTTTTCTTAACTGGCAAAACACATATTGATTGACTTTCACTGGTAGTATCTGCTGTTTAATTTTCTTTAACTATAAAACATGTACTCATTATTTTTGGTAAAACATATATTGTCAAAATTTTCTGAAATTGTAAAGCCTCGAGTGATTAATTTCTGATTGTTAAAGTACATAAGGATTTTTGATTCCTTCGGAATTTGTGAAGTAAAATAACCGTTTAGAATTCTATAATCACTGTTTGAAATCAGGTGATGTAGTTCTGTCAATTTTTATTTAATACTGTGAAAGGAACTTAAGGTTCATACGCTCATGAGGGGTCATTGCTCAGTGGAATGCTAGACAAATGGGCGGTCCGGTTTTATTTATGCGTCATGAATTATTATCATCCTTTCTGGGGTTTTGGCTTTTATGTAATTCTACAAAACGGGCTGTTGATGGGCGAATATGTTATCACTGCTGGGTTATGAATATTGTAGTTACACTGCCTGCAGGGCGGGTGCATTCCGGGGGCAGTCGTGTTAGAATTAATGTAATTGTGAGTTTGTGTGCCTTAGGTTTCTGTGTGTGTTATGTTGTCCGTGTCTAGCTAGACACAAGATGGGGGAGAATTTTATATTTATATATATGTATGTATATTTACCTTGTACACATTTATACACACTTGTTCTGATGTACACTTGATTTTATATACACTTGTTACGATGTACCATTTTTATATATGTATATATATTTACCTTGTACACATTTATACACATTTGTTATGATGTACACTTAACTTTATACACACTTGTTATGAGGTACACATGTATGAATTCTAGGAATACAATAAATCTGTTATTGTTACATTACGGCGGAGTTCATTGCAAGTCCCGTCATACTGGACCCGGCACAATTTTTGCTTCCCTAGGCTCCTGCCTAGTCCTAATTGACTTGTGACTTCTCTTTCAAAAAACAATTAATTAAAATTAAAGAAGTTGTTTGATATTCAAAAAATACATAAAAGGAAAGAGGGGTTACAAATGGTAGCAGAGCGTGGTTCATTATAGGCTTGAACCCTTGGGTCCTGGTGTGTGACGGGGCTTGCAGATTCGGAAATATTAATGCGATTGTTGTGACATAGTTTTGATATATGCCTGTGTAGGCTAGTTGGAGGTAGCATAACTTTTGAGTCGGGTCGCACCACTGAGGCGGTTATTTGTGTTTGAAAAATGTAATGGTTGTACGGCCGGGGAGTCTCGAGCGTGGCCTGGAAGATGGAAGGTTGATTTAGCGTCGGAGTTTAGAGTGTTATATTGACGGGATGCGGTATCGCCCGATCGGAAATCGGTACCGGCACAGACTTGTGTCTGGTTGAGGTCGAAGTATTAATTCCCGGATTATCATTTTCAGTTGTTAGTTGGTTATTGTGAGTTATGTGTTGGTACGGCGTGTGTGTCGAGTTGTTGTTTGATGTTATGTGTGTTTAGCATTGTTGCTTGTCTCTTGTCTCCTTCTGTCGTGGATGTGAATGGTTCAGAATAGGCCAGGTCTCCGCAGCGCTAGAGAACCCGGGGGTCTACTCAAAGGAAGGACAGTACTTGAGTTTTCCGTTTCTTGTAAATATGCTTTTGTGGGTTATGTTTTGTGTTCAGTGTATTGTGTGATTCTGGCGAGGGTAGGTTATCAGAGACTACCCAATCCTATTTCCGGCATCCTCCAGAGACTTCCGGTGGTGGATGGAGAAGATGAGGGCAAATTGTTGGTTTTTCTGGACATCGTCCTGGAGTTGGCGGATTTTCCGGGGCTGTCCGATGAGGTCCTCTTGTCCGTTATATATCCGTACTGCCGGGGTTCATTGGCTGAGCTGGTCACCCGCACTCTGCGTCGTGGTGGCAGTATCGACTCTCTCCATGAGGAGGTGTTGGACTCTTTCATTCCCCGTCGGCAACGTGAGCATTTGGAACTTAGCCGGTTCTATCGTGCCCAGGCCAACGGAGAGGCGTTGGGGGATTTTGTGCAGGATATCCGTAAATGTGCGCGGGTTTTGAGGTTAGGGTTGCCCGAGGAGGATGTCGTTAGAAGAATTTTAGAAGGGGTGACGCCCCAAGAGAGATCCCGTTTGGTGTTCGCGGACCGTCCACGTTGTTTTGCGGACCTCGAACGGCTATGTGTGTTTTCTAGAACGGTGCAGGGGATTGATGAGTCCCGTGAGCACGTGGACCCTGATAAGGTAAGACATGAGAGGCGTGGGGGGCGAATCGTTCCATCCTCATGCGGTAATGAAAATAGAATTATAAACTCTTGTAGCGAGAGGCGCCGTCGTTCGCCTAATGGGACTTGTTTCAAGTGTGGTAGGTTGGGCCACGTCAGACGATTTTGTACCGGGGTTGGGTCGAGTCCAACGTCCCTCCCCAAGGCGCCCAAGGTCATTCAGAAAAAGGTCAATGAGGGGAAGATATGTCGGAGGTCTTCCCCTACCTGTCGCGGGTCTTCTAAGGTACGCGCCTCCAGGCCAGTTGTAGGTCCCAAGTCTTTGGGCATCAAGGTCTTCCAAACCATCTCTAGACCCACTTCCGTATGCCCCTTCTTGCTGTTGGAGTTGAAAAAGAGTCAACTCAGAGCTTTAGTTGACTCCGGATCAGCAAGATCCATCATTTCATCCAAAGTTTGCGAGGACCTTGAACGACAGGGTTTAATTAAAAGGTCAGAACAGTCTTCCGTAGTGTGCTGGACGGCATCCCAGGAAATTCTGCCCATTTCCCGGGTAGTTTCATTCAAGTTCAAAATCGAGGGATTTTCTTGGGTGTGGAGCTTTCTGGTTTCTCCTGCTCTGGGAGTTGAATGCATTATTGGTGCCGATTTCATCTGCAAAAGTGGTCTCGTTATTGACATCCAAGAGCACCAATGTTATTTTAAATTCAATCGGGGAGTTGTAATCCCGTTCCTTGGATATCAGGGGACCAGGCAAGATATCCAAGAGGTTAAGTGCCCCGACACATCTAGAGACCACCTCTCCCAGTCCCAGCGGTCCGCTTTAGATCAGTTGTGTGAGCGTTTCCCCACTGTATTGACTCCGGCCCTTGGGCTCACACATCTCTTGGAGTATAAGATCCGCCTAACGGACTCCAAGGTGGTGCGCTCCCACCCTTATAAGTTTGCCCCTCCGAAGATGAGCATCTTGAGGGAGAAGGTTCAAGAGTTATTAGACCTTGGTGATTGAACCTTCTCAGTCCAGTTATGCCAGTCCAGCGTTCCTAGTGCCCAAGCCTGGAGGTAAGCACAGGATGGTCATCGACTACCGCAAGCTGAACGCTAACATCGAGGTAGATTCGGTCCCACTTCCTGACCTTCATTCCGCGTTCGATTGGTTCAGTGAGGCGAGGTATTTTACCATCATTGACCTCAACTCTGCATATCACCAGATTCCCTTGACGAAAGAAAGTAGGCCCTACACGGCATTCTGTGTTCCGTGGAATCTCTATCAGTACACTAGGGTTCCTATGGGTCTAGCGGTAGGGGCCCAAACTCTCACCCGTTTACTTGACACCGTTTTTCACGATGTCAAGTTCAAGTATGTTTTCAATTATCTTGATGACTTGCTGGTGTACAGCAGGGGGTACGAGGAGCATTTGGGTCATCTTGAAGAGGTGATGTGCAGGTTGAGGGGTGCCGGCCTCACTGTCAATCCCGAAAAGGTGAAGTTCGCCCAGACTCAAATTTCTTTTCTGGGCCACCTGATTTCCCATAAAGGTGTCACTGTGGATCCTGAGCGAACACAGGGAATCAGGGAGTTTCTCCCACCAAAGGATGCCAAAGGCATCGCGAGATTTGTGGGGATGGTCAATTTCTATCGGCGTTTCATCCCTAACGCGGCGGAGATTGCGGCACCTCTGAATGAACTCCGGAAAAAGGGCGCCAAATTTGTATGGGGGGAAAAGCAACAGAAGGCTTTCGAGACTCTGAAGGAAGCCATTATTTCCCCTCCAGTACTGAGAATGCCAGACTTCTCGAGACCGTTTATCTTACAGACGGACGCGAGTTCGGTGGCGCTCGGGGCGGTTCTGTCCCAAGTTGTTGATGGTGCTAGGCAGCCTGTGGCCTTCATATCTAGAACTTTGACCCAACAAGAACGGAAGTCTTCAGTGTATGAGCTAGAGTGTTTGGCTGTTGTATACGCTCTAGATAAGTTCAGGCGTTTTCTGGAACACGCTGAGTTCCTGCTCGAGACCGACAACCAGGCTCTCTCTTGGCTTCTCGCTCATCCCCGGCAGCTGGGTAAGATTGGACGATGGGTGGTTAAGATCTCATCCTTTAAATTCAAGGTGCAACACATTCGGGGAACTCAAAATGTGGTTGCAGATGCTTTGTCCCGTATGTTTTCCCAGCCCAGCGAAGCCCAGCCGGAGCAACCCTGTTCTGTTTTACTGGACTTTCCTTTAGCTTTTACTGATGTGTTACCCCATCAGTTAAATGATGAAGAGTTGGGTCCGATCATCCAAAATCTAAAAGAGGGTAACGTGCAGGTCCCTTACTTCTTGTCCAGGGGCGTCCTATGTTGCAGAGAGAAAAAGGGGCGAGCCCCGAAGATAGTGCTGCCTAGCAAACTCGTGCCCATGGTTTTCAGCTACTACCACAATTCCCCGGTAGGTGGACATAAGGGGATTTCGAAGACCATTTCCAGTATTAGGAAAAACTTCATCTGGAAGGGCATGGATAGGGACATAGCAACTCGGGTGAAGGCATGTCATCTCTGTGGCTTAAGCAAGCCTGCTCAGAACACCAAGTTGGGGCTGTTGTCATCTGATGTGGCGAGCAGACCGATGGAGAAGCTATTCATCGACTACGTGGGACCCTTCCCGCGTAGCAAGTCAGGTAACGCTTACCTACTTGTCTGTGTGGATGCTTTTTCGAAGTTTGCCTGGCTACTGCCCTTACGGCAGGCAACTGCTCGATTGACCATAAGCGCGCTCCAGAGTCATGTATTTCAGCACTTCGGTCTTCCGGCCATCATTGTCTCGGACAATGGTCCACAATTTATTTCAGGCGATTTTCGGCGAATGTGCTTCGCCAATGGCATCAAACATGTAACCACTTCCCCCTATTACCCACAGCCGTCCCACGCGGAGAGATTCAACAGGAATCTCCGGTCCGCACTCATCGCCTATCATGCGGAACAACAGACCACCTGGGACCAGAACCTTAAGTGGTTACAGCTAGCTTTCAATACGGCCCTGCATGACAGTCATAAGGCCGTTCCCTTTGAAGTCATGTTTGGTTTCTCGCCTACGCTTCCCTTGGCCAACTTATGGAATATAGACGATCTTCTGCCGAGTAATCCGGACATTAGGACGGCAGATAGGTGGAAAGAGGCCCGGAAGAATTTGCTTCGTGCGCACGAGCGCGTCCGTACTCGGTATAATCAGGGGCGTATTCCAAATCCCTTTAAGGTAGGAGATTTGGTCTACTGCCAGAGCCACCCGATCAGCTCAGCTGCCGATAAAAGAGCTGCCAAATTATGCTATCGTTGGTCGGGGCCGTACCGTATCCTCGGGTTTACGTCCCCGGTGACGGTGCGATTGGAAGAGCAGGGTAGTAATCCTATGGAGATTACTGCACACATTTCCAAATTGAAATTATTTAAGAAAGGGTAAACGGGCTGAGATAAAGGGGGGGAAGGATGGCGGTCTCTGTGCGAGTGAGGACGTTGTCTATTGTAAAAGGGTGTGCTCCGGGGGCGGTATTGAGGATGATAGGGTAGCGGGTAGATGTTTCCCACAGTCCCAGTGGGGTTCGTCTACTTCAGGGATGCGCCCCTGCCTGCGCGAGCCTTGGTTTTCTCCAATCGTCCTTAGGTCCGGAGGGAGCCATGTCCTTACCTTCAGTCCCTGCCCATGACCGTTTAATCATCCTTGACCATCCACCTTCCGATTTTCCTAACCTTACCTAGAAAAAAAAAAAAGAGTTAGAGAGAGGAGCGAAGCTTGTCGCGTCGATGAGGTCGGACGTGCACTTCATCGACGCGGTAAGTTTTGGGCATGCCCTTGGAGCACACATGTAAAACTCATATATATATTGGATAGGTGCCATAGTCACAGTTGACATGGCTTTCCGTCGGGTCCCCAGTGGGGACCACCGCATCATGGGGACTGTCATCGCCCCTTTTCCCCTTGGCCTGTGCAGTAACGGTATTGTGTAGAATGGGGGGGGTGTCGTATTAGGGAATTATCCCGTAAGTACATGGGGCAGATGGCCCTGTTTAGGTGGCTATCGTGTTCTGGCTGGGGTGGACAAGCCTCGGGAGGTCGGAACTCAGGGAGCTCCCGAACTTTTCTTTTGTCTTTCTTCTCTGTCCCTCTTTGCTGTGGGCTGGCCCTGATCAGGTCAGCGTGCAGCAACAGCACACTTACACTCTACATGTCTTCTTTCCGCTCTTCCGTCTTCCCTTCTGAGCCTCTGTTCTCCTGAGAGCAAGTGCCGCCGGGCCACCTTACCCACGATGTCCACCGGAGTATTCAAGAAGGGGGTACACTGCAGGGTACTTTCCCGAGTTTCAGAGTGGGGCAACCGGGTTGCCCTTTCGGGGTGGGGGTGTGCCGGTGTGAATCCGGCTATCGAAGATTTTAGTTAAAGTTTTTTTATTGTAATATAACGCGAACGCGAGTATGCTAAGGCGACCCTTGTACTACGAGATAAAGGGACGCGCAGCTTATGGTTGGGGTCGACTTGCCTTGTCGGGGACTGCGGCAGTCTACGCTCCGCCTGGCTCAGAGAATTAACCGACTCCCTCTTCGAACATTTACGACGCAGTTTTCTGTCTCTTCATGGCGTGTTAAAGCGTAAATCGACTCCCGGTAAGAATTCCATTATTTTGTCTTTTTAAGTAATTATATATATATATATATATATATATATGGATAATTAATAACAATATGCAACCGTATAAAATACGTAATTATGTGTGTGCGGCCCGACAAGTTTTATATTAAGAGAAACTCATTATTCACTGATTTATTTAATGCTCAGTATATAGCCCATGCTCCTTTTATTATTACTGTAATAGTGTGAGAAGTTTTGCAAGTGTCATTGTCATGATAAAGGTGTACAACATTAAATTATTAAAGGCTAAAACTTAGTGCGTGGGCAGGGTATGAACTGTCCATGCAGGCAATAGACTGTCGGGGAGTATTTAATTAACTGAACAGTAGAGAGTTTCTTTGTGTGAACTTCCTTAGATGAAATTTTATTAATGTTAAAACATTCTTAATGCTGTGAGTGCCTTGCTGTTGAATTTTTTTGGTCAAATAATGATTATCACTCACCACGTGGCGCATAACCTGTTAAATTCTGTCGAAGCATGTGGAGCAAGTGTAGATCATTTTTGTATTATGCCACGTTTATTAAAGTGTGTTCATTATTCAAATTTTCTTATTCCATGGCTGATTTTCTACCTTTTAAGCTGGTTGCAAATACATTATTAATGAATATTGTGCATTTATTGAGAGTTAACTGGAGGCCCGTTTTGAGGTTAATTACCTTAGCTCGGGTGTACATTTTTGGTGAACTGTTCTCTAATTTATTTGAATTGGCAGGGTTCTTGAACTAAGCCGGATACCTGGCTTGCTGATGGCCGTACACCTGCCTAAGCCGTGAACCATGAACAAGATCCTGTCTGAAGAGGGAGATGGTGACTCGTTCTCAATGTAACACTTGCCAGCTGTGATAAGGTGATATGCACTCTATTATTTTCTTATCAAATATTATTGCATCCATGGGCCCACGTGTGCAGACACTCTGCTAGAATGGGAAGCCGCTGTTCATGACTCAGAACTTTACTAGTTAAATTCAAGTACACTTTTTTTAATAATTGAATTACATAACGCTAAGTGCACTGCCTGTAAGTGGGTGATGCACTGCGGGAGCGTGCCAGAGATATTTTCACACTTGCACAGTGTACAGTTTGCTCATCATTGTCATTTTAGTTTTTACAAAATGTATTGAACAGGTTAGTATCTCTGTTCCGGCTGGAACAGAGATGAATATATTTTAACTTCACTATGGGTTCACATGTAAGGGCTGGTGGTTTTCCTGGGGTTTTTTTTTTGGACGTTTTCTGGGGTTTAAAAAGGGGACTTAGTTTTTCTCTGACTCATGCTGGTGCAACCTCAGACAGGTTGGAGGCCGGTCAAATTTTGTCAACTACATGCTGGCGCGCTGCCACAGATGCTAGAGCACCACCACCTTATTGTATTTTTTATTTTTATTATATGTATATAGCCATTCGGGGTTAATAGAAATAATTTGCTATTTTTCTGGAA
>JAWRYS010001528.1:0-68000 GCA_034769895.1 Magicicada septendecula
TAATTTTTATTAATAACTGTCTGTAGATAAGTCCAGCAGCATTATTATGTATTGATCAGAGATGATTTACCTCTGTAATCAATAAATGACGTAGTATGGCCAGCAGAGAGTGAAGCCTACAGAGCCCCTCTGGGCACTGCCCCAGCTAACGTGTTAGGGAATGTTAGGGAATAAATATCCCAAGGATAAAGAACCAAGTTAAGAAGAAAATGGAAAAATAAAAAATACGAACATCAGATGACTATTACTATCAAGAAGAATCCAGTTAATAATGAAATATAGATAAGCTCAAAAATATAGAAGAAAAAATTTTAAAAATGTGAAGGAAGTAAAGAAATATAATTTATAATGAAATATCATAAGCAATTACTTCAGACAAACTAAGTATGATCTGAACTAATCACTTCTGGAAGAGAGCAATCTGTAGCATGACAGATAATCCACATAAATAAATTACTCAATGATCATTGATAAAGCTCTAATATATGGAATATCCATATGAGAATCAATTAAAAGGCACTATTAATTAATATACTCACAAGAAAAGTTAAAATAAAGAAAAAATCTGCAAATAATATTTATACTACAAATTTAAAAACCCAGAAAACTAAAAATGTGAATAACAAAATTACCCAGGTAAGATAGAAGCAGGCAATTAAGATACCCCGACAAAGAAACCAGACCAGAAGAAACAAAGGCATACACAGCGAAATGGTACTGAAGAAAGAAGAAAGGAGGAAGAAGAAATATAAAATGAACAAAATACTGAAGAAAGAAGGAAGAAGAAATATAAAATGACCAAGAATACTGAAGAAAGAAGAAAGAAGAATGACCAAAAATACTGAAGAAAGAAGAAGGAAGAATGACCAAGAATACTGAAGAAAGAAGAAGGAAGTGAGACGACCCATATAAAATAAAAACCCCATAGGGAGAGAACCCAAAAACCCCAAAAATAAATGAATGTCCAAAGAGAAAGTATAACACAACAAAAAACCATATCACAATGTAAAACTGACAAAAACCAAAAGTGTTAATAGTATTAAATAACAGTGCATCCAAAAAGTTATTGTTTAGTTTGTATGAACAAATCTTCACAGTCCCCCCATGGTTGAATATTTCATGTTATAAAGCTAGAAAAGGACTAGTAATAATATTAATAAATCACCATGGACAAGTGTAAGTTATCGAATTATAACTGATAAACTTTAAAAAGGTGCATGAGTTGCAGTACAAAGTAATAAACTTTAAGTGTTTTGTGAACAGTGTCTATTTTGATATGAAATAGTAATATTACTAATGAAAGGCTACTGAAGCTATATGAACATTCCATAGAATGAAATAAGAAACAGATAGCCAGTGTTATATTTAGAGAGGGGGAATAAATCTTTTAAAATTGGGAAATACAGAGCAGACTGTTAATAATTAGTTTTAAGAAGTGTTAACCATTATATGGAACCAAGATGTTATGTTCCTGTTCCATATAATAATTAGACAAATAAGAGTTATTAGTAAGAGATATTATTGTTATAAGCTGTTATTTTGTTGTCAATTTAAATTTGGAATACCCTATCTAAAAGTAGATATCATTCCCAATGTTATAAAATATTTTTAATTATGTTACTAGGTAATCAATACACATCAAAGGTATTATTCAAGGTACCAGTTTTGATAGAGATAGGTGTTATATTTTAATTGTACAATCAATAATCACTGTTATACCAGTCAAAGAACTAATTGTTAATAAAGTATATAAGTATAAGAAGTCAGAGAAGGATATAAAATAACTACATTGGTAAAAATTTTGAAAATAGCAACACATCAAATCTAGGGCATATAATGAATTTAAACTGCAGAATAATTAATAAATCTAGTCTTATAAGCCAGTTAAACTGACAATATTTATGCAAGATAAACCCAACATATAGTATACCATGTAAATAAGGCTTTCTAAAGATATGGTCATTATATAAGTAAAATTATTTATTTATCTAATAAAATTACCATTAAAAATGGAATAGACTAACTGACATTATCATAGGAGGAGTCATATACAAATGAATTGTATTTAAAAACCATCATTAATAAACTAAATTGCAATAAATTAAGTAAGAATAGACAATTATATCAATTTCAGATTTAACAGAATAATAATTATATTAGGGAAAATGGCTATTATTTGCTTAGACAACAGGAAGTATACTTTTAGGCCTACCTTCCAAAAATATAATTTTCTAATGAAACTTTGTAACACTAAATTAATTACTAGCAAAATAAGCAGAATAGAATAATGAAACCGAATATGTATTTAATATTTCGTACAGTTAACTAATAACGAAATTATTTTCTGAGCATAATGTATCAAAATAAAATGTATCGGAAGCTAAGATAATTTGAAACAATGTATAAGATATATTAAATAGGCTAAGATTTTCAGGAGACGAAGGAAATCAGAACAGTTCATTATTATACGTTGACGAGTGCACTTAATGTGAATTTTTGCTAGAAATAACCTTTAATGGCGATTATATTATAAACCGAGTTCAGTGAAAATTTGTATAAAATTATTTTGAACTATTTTATTTATTGTGAAGTGGTGAAGTTAACCTATGAACAGTGTAACACCAATAAACTGAACCACATATAACTAATTAAATGAAATAACACTAATATCGCACCATATACAAACTGAAAATTCGAGGTTAAACCGACACACATAGACACAATGAGATATATCCAATAACAACATTTTACACCAAGTGAACTATTCCATCATACACCAGTGACATTTAAAAATATCCAAGACGATCATATACAATTGCTGAGACCATTTACACGAAGAAAGGACATCTTTATTTCAACAAATACTTCGTCAATGTTAGAGGCTTCATCGCGCATGCGTCAGTCGGCCATTTTGATCCATTCTCACTGCTGTGAAAAAACGACATTTGGCTGAAATTGGTTTGAATAAAAATCATATATAAACTTTTATTATTTCTAATTATCATTGTATTGTTTAATATTAAGGCATTTTATAATTGTAAGTGTTATACTTTCCTGCCCATAACCTTCTCTGGCTATATCTTAAATAACCGTTTAAAGAACCATATTTTATAATACTAATGTAACCTGTTTATATCGACCGGCCCTGAGTGAGTCGATACTACATTGTAACATCGATTTTAATCGAACAAATTCATTATTTTTATTAATAAACGTTCTGTTTTGGTAATTTGGAGTTGATTTTTATTATAAAAAGGCTTAACAGGTAAATTAATCAAGAAACCCAACTAACCGAAAGGCGGTATATACGAAACGACAACGTTTCGAGAAAAAGAAGAAGAGAGCCGTTTTTTCGCTTAAACTTGGAGTTAACCAGATGGTCTTTTAAACAAATTTACTGAAAGTGACACTATTACCAAAATAAAAACGATACCATCACATTTCTAATTACAATCAATAAAATCGATTTGTTCCTAAATTTTAAGAACCAAATTACTCAGAAAACATTTTTTCAGAAAATTTTGTATTTTGAAATAATTTTTAAAATTTTTTTATTTCAAATTGTGATAACAACATTCAAACAGATTTTAAATTATTTTGTTTTATTACAAAATTGGCGTCCAACTAAAGGGCTGTAATTAGGGGTTGAAAGGCTGTAATTACTTGCCGAATTTCTAATTCAGTTTGGCAGCGGATATCCAGCCAGGGAACCAGGAAAGATGCAGCGTCGTGCCACATCAAAGAAGAGAGCGGCGGAGGCCGAAAAAGAACTCAATATGGAAGATAAGGAGGCGACCCCAGTGGAGGACGTGGAAAAGATATTAAAACGGGTGGAACATAAACAGCCAGCACCACCAGAGGAACAACCCGAAGTACCCACTCAAACAGGGGACGTCCATGTCCAAGACAAAGAAGTGGAAAAGTCTAAGACTACAGAAGAAAGTAAAATGGACAAATTAATGGAAATGTTCATGAGAATGGAAGAAAACTTACATAAAAAAATGGATGACACCAACCGGTCAACCAAGGAAGAATTAAGCAAGAAAATGGATTCCACCAAGGAAGAAAATAATAAAAAGTTAGAAGATTTGAAGAAGGATAACCAGTCCACTAAGGAAAATTTGAGTGATATAAATAAGAGCATAGAGGCAACAAAAGAAGAATTGAAAAAGAACAACTTACTACCTTATCTTTGAACCAACTTTTGATCTAGAACAAGAAGAATTTAGAATAAAATATATGCAAAAATTCAAAAACGGAGTAAGAACAACTTACTACCTATTATTTAGGAAACAATTTATGAAGGAAATAAGGAAGAAAAAGAATTTATTTAATGCCAAAATTCAAAAAACAAGTAAGAACAACTTACTACCTTATATTTGAACCAACTTTTAGAAATGATGAAAAAGAAAAAGAATTTATTTAATGCTAAAATTCAAAAAACAAGTAAGAACAACTTACTACCTTATATTGAACCAACTTTTAAAAATGAACAAAAAGAAAAAGAATTTATTTAAATGCAAAAATTCAAAAAAAAACAAGTAAGAACTACCTACTACCTTATATTTGAACAACTTTTGGAATTAATAAAGAAGAAAAAGAATTTGGATAATACATTACAAACAATTATATATGGGACCAATTCTGAAAAAATTTTCGAGAATAAAGAAATGGCAGTACAAACCACTGATACTATTAAAATGAATAAACTTATTGTGAAGTAAAATTAATGAGAATTTTATGTAAAATAAACAGAGATAATAACCACATGGAATTAATAATTAAAGAGTGCATTTGGATAAAAAGCAAGAGCAGAATAAAATTTGAAAAAGAAAGAAAAAACTATATATAAATAAATCCATAAGAAAAATATGATCATATAATAAATGTCAATTATAAGAAAGACAATTAAAGAGTAATTGCAAGAGCATAATACTAGTGGAACGATTCATAAGAATTAAGAAAAGAACAAAAATATAGTACAAAATATATGCTACCAATGACCAGAAAGAGATTGTAATAACAGTCAAAATATGACAGAGAATTAAAAATAAATAAAGCTTTACACTGAATAACAAGTGATAATATATTATACCAGCTTCCAAACATAAGGAATGAAATGCCAACAGAGCTAACCATTGAGAAAAGTAACTGAGATAGAAATTAACTAAGATAGAAATATTAACAGATCTGAGCAAATACGAAGTGAAGTATCCAAAGATATTTAATTTTTTTTTTATAGTCATAAGGTGGACTATTCTTATATAATTTTTATTAATAACTGTCTGTAGATAAGTCCAGCAGTATTATTATGTATTGATCAGAGATGATTTACCTCTGTAATCAATAAATGACGTAGTATGGCCAGCAGAGAGTGAAGCCTACAGAGCCCCTCTGGACACTGCCCCAGCTAACGTGTTAGGGAATGTTAGGGAATAAATATCCCAAGGATAAAGAACCAAGTTAAGAAGAAAATGGAAAAATAAAAAATACGAACATCAGATGACTATTACTATCAAGAAGAATCCAGTTAATAATGAAATATAGATAAGCTCAAAAATATAGAAGGGAAAATTTTAAAAATGTGAAGGAAGTAAAGAAATATAATTTATAATGAAATATCATAAGCAATTACTTCAGACAAACTAAGTATGATCTGAACTAATCACTTCTGGAAGAGAGCAATCTGTAGCATGACAGATAATCCACATAAATAAATTACCCAATGATCATTGATAAAGCTCTAGTATATGGAATATCCAGATGAGAATCAATTAAAAGGCACTATTAATTAATATACTCACAAGAAAAGTTAAAATAAAGAAAAAAATCTGCAAATAATATTTATACTACAAATTTAAAAACCCAGAAAACTAAAAATGTGAATAACAAAATTACCCAGGTAAGATAGAAGCAGGCAATTAAGATACCCCGACAAAGAAACCAGACCAGAAGAAACAAAGGCATACACAGCGAAATGGTACTGAAGAATGAAGAAAGGAGGAAGAAGAAATATAAAATGAACAAAATACTGAAGAAAGAAGGAAGAAGAAATATAAATTGACCAAGAATACTGAAGAAAGAAGAAAGAAGAATGACCAAAAATACTGAAGAAAGAAGAAGGAAGAATGACCAAGAATACTGAAGAAAGAAGAAGGAAGTGAGACGACCCATATAAAATAAAAACCCCATAGGGAGAGAACCCAAAAACCCCTAAAAATTAATGAATGTCCAAAGAGAAAGTATAACACCCCAAAAAACCATATCACAATGTAAAACTGACAAAAACCAAAAGTGTTAATAGTATTAAATAACAGTGCATCCAAAAAGTTATTGTTTAGTTTGTATGAACAAATCTTCACAGTCCCCCCAATGGTTGAATATTTCATGTTATAAAGCTAGAAAAGGACTAGTAATAATATTAATAAATCACCATGGACAAGTGTAAGTTATCGAATTATAACTGATAAACTTTAAAAAGGTGCATGAGTTGCAGTACAAAGTAATAAACTTTAAGTGTTTTGTGAACAGTGTCTATTTTGATATGAAATAGTAATATTACTAATGAAAGGCTACCGAAGCTATATGAACATTCCATAGAATGAAATAAGAAACAGATAGCCAGTGTTATACTTAGAGAGGGGGAATAAATCTTTTAAAATTGGGAAATACAGAGCAGACTGTTAATAATTAGTTTTAAGAAGTGTTAACCATTATATGGAACCAAGATGTTATGTTCCTGTTCCATATAATAATTAGACAAATAAGAGTTATTAGTAAGAGATATTATTGTTATAAGCTGTTATTTTGTTGTCAATTTAAATTTGGAATACCCTATCTAAAAGTAGATATCATTCCCAATGTTATAAAATATTTTTAATTATGTTACTAGGTAATCAATACACATCAAAGGTATTATTCAAGGTACCAGTTTTGATAGAGATAGGTGTTATATTTTAATTGTACAATCAATAATCACTGTTATACCAATCAAAGAACTAATTGTTAATAAAGTATATAAGTATAAGAAGTCAGAGAAGGATATAAAATAACTACATTGGTAAAAATTTTGAAAATAGCAACACATCAAATCTAGGGCATATAATGAATTTAAACTGCAGAATAATTAATAAATCTAGTCTTATAAGCCAGTTAAACTGACAATATTTATGCAAGATAAACCCAACATATAGTATACCATGTAAATAAGGCTTTCTAAAGATATGGTCATTATATAAGTAAAATTATTTATTTATCTAATAAAATTACCATTAAAAATGGAATAGACTAACTGACATTATCATAGGAGGAGTCATATACAAATGAATTGTATTTAAAAACCATCATTAATAAACTAAATTGCAATAAATTAAGTAAGAATAGACAATTATATCAATTTCAGATTTAACAGAATAATAATTATATTAGGGAAAATGGCTATTATTTGCTTAGACAACAGGAAGTATACTTTTAGGCCTACCTTCCAAAAATATAATTTTCTAATGAAACTTTGTAACACTAAATTAATTACTAGCAAAATAAGCAGAATAGAATAATGAAACCGAATATGTATTTAATATTTCGTACAGTTAACTAATAACGAAATTATTTTCTGAGCATAATGTATCAAAATAAAATGTATCGGAAGCTAAGATAATTTGAAACAATGTATAAGATATATTAAATAGGCTAAGATTTTTAGGAGACGAAGGAAATCAGAACAGTTCATTATTATACGTTGACGAGTGCACTTAATGTGAATTTTTGCTAGAAATAACCTTTAATGGCGATTATGTTATAAACCGAGTTCAGTGAAAATTTGTATAAAATTATTTTAAACTATTTTATTTATTGTGAAGTGGTGAAGTTAACCTATGAACAGTGTAACACCAATAAACTGAACCACATATAACTAATTAAATGAAATAACACTAATATCGCACCATATACAAACTGAAAATTCGAGGTTAAACCGACACACATAGACACAATGAGATATATCCAATAACAACATTTTACACCAAGTGAACTATTCCATCATACACCAGTGACATTTAAAAATATCCAAGACGATCATATACAATTGCTGAGACCATTTACACGAAGAAAGGACATCTTTATTTCAACAAATACTTCGTCAATGTTAGAGGCTTCATCGCGCATGCGTCAGTCGGCCATTTTGATCCATTCTCACTGCTGTGAAAAAACGACATTTGGCTGAAATTGGTTTGAATAAAAATCATATATAAACTTTTATTATTTCTAATTATCATTGTATTGTTTAATATTAAGGCATTTTATAATTGTAAGTGTTATACTTTCCTGCCCATAACCTTCTCTGGCTATATCTTAAATAACCGTTTAAAGAACCATATTTTATAATACTAATGTAACCTGTTTATATCGACCGGCCCTGAGTGAGTCGATACTACATTGTAACATCGATTTTAATCGAACAAATTCATTATTTTTATTAATAAACGTTCTGTTTTGGTAATTTGGAGTTGATTTTTATTATAAAAAGGCTTAACAGGTAAATTAATCAAGAAACCCAACTAACCGAAAGGCGGTATATACGAAACGACAACGTTTCAAGAAAAAGAAGAAGAGAGCCGTTTTTTCGCCTAAACTTGGAGTTAACCAGATGGTCTTTTAAACAAATTTACTGAAAGTGACACTATTACCAAAATAAAAACGATACCATCACATTTCTAATTACAATCAATAAAATCGATTTGTTCCTAAATTTTAAGAACCAATTTACTCAGAAAACATTTTTTCAGAAAATTTTGTATTTTGAAATAATTTTTAAAATTTTTTTATTTCAAATTGTGATAACAACATTCAAACAGATTTTAAATTATTTTGTTTTATTACAAAATTGGCGTCCAACTAAAGGGCTGTAATTAGGGGTTGAAAGGCTGTAATTACTTGCCCAATTTCTAATTCAGTTTGGCAGCGGATATCCAGCCAGGGAACCAGGAAAGATGCAGCGTCGTGCCACATCAAAGAAGAGAGCGGCGGAGGCCGAAAAAGAACTCAATATGGAAGATAAGGAGGCGACCCCAGTGGAGGACGTGGAAAAGATATTAAAACGGGTGGAACATAAACAGCCAGTACCACCAGAGGAACAACCCGAAGTACCCACTCAAACAGGGGACGTCCATGTCCAAGACAAAGAAGTGGAAAAGTCTAAGACTACAGAAGAAAGTAAAATGGACAAATTAATGGAAATGTTCATGAGAATGGAAGAAAACTTACATAAAAAAATGGATGACACCAACCGGTCAACCAAGGAAGAATTAAGCAAGAAAATGGATTCCACCAAGGAAGAAAATAATAAAAAGTTAGAAGATTTGAAGAAGGATAACCAGTCCACTAAGGAAAATTTGAGTGATATAAATAAGAGCATAGAGGCAACAAAAGAAGAATTGAAAAAGAACAACTTACTACCTTATCTTTGAACCACCTTTTGATCTAGAACAAGAAGAATTTAGAATAAAATATATGCAAAAACTCAAAAACGAAGTAAGAACAACTTACTACCTATTATTTAGGAAACAATTTATGAAGGAAATAAGGAAGAAAAAGAATTTATTTAAGGCCAAAATTCAAAAAACAAGTAAGAACAACTTAATACCTTATATTTGAACCAACGTTTAGAAATGATGAAAAAGAAAAAGAATTTATTTAATGCTAAAATTCAAAAAACAAGTAAGAACAACTTACTACCTTATATTGAACAAACTTTTAAAAATGAACAAAAAGAAAAAGAATTTATTGAAATGCAAAAATTCAAAAAAAAAACAAGTAAGAACTACCTACTACCTTATATTTGAACAACTTTTGGAATTAATAAAGAAGAAAAAGAATTTGGATAATACATTACAAACAATTATATATGGGACCAATTCTGAAAAAATTTTCGAGAATAAAGAAATGGCAGTACAAACCACTGATACTATTAAAATGAATAAACTTATTGTGAAGTAAAATTAATGAGAATTTTATGTAAAATAAACAGAGATAATAACCACATGGAATTAATAATTAAAGAGTGCATTTGGATAAAAAGCAAGAGCAGAATAAAATTTGAAAAAGAAAGAAAAAACTATATATAAATAAATCCATAAGATAAATATGATCATATAATAAATGTCAATTATAAGAAAGACAATTAAAGAGTAATTGCAAGAGCATAATACTAGTTGAACGATTCATAAGAATTAAGAAAAGAACAAAAATATAGTACAAAATATATGCTACCAATGACCAGAAAGAGATTGTAATAACAGTCAAAATATGACAGAGAATTAAAAATAAATAAAGCTTTACACTGAATAACAAGTGATAATTATATTATACCAGCTTCCAACCATAAGGAATGAAATGCCAACAGAGCTAACCATTGAGAAAAGTAACTGAGATAGAAATTAACTAAGATAGAAATATTAACAGATCTGAGCAAATACGAAGTGAAGTATCCAAAGATATTTAATTTTTTTTTTATAGTCATAAGGTGGACTATTCTTATATAATTTTTATTAATAACTGTCTGTAGATAAGTCCAGCAGTATTATTATGTATTGATCAGAGATGATTTACCTCTGTAATCAATAAATGACGTAGTATGGCCAGCAGAGAGTGAAGCCTACAGAGCCCCTCTGGACACTGCCCCAGCTAACGTGTTAGGGAATGTTAGGGAATAAATATCCCAAGGATAAAGAACCAAGTTAAGAAGAAAATGGAAAAATAAAAAATACGAACATCAGATGACTATTACTATCAAGAAGAATCCAGTTAATAATGAAATATAGATAAGCTCAAAAATATAGAAGGGAAAATTTTAAAAATGTGAAGGAAGTAAAGAAATATAATTTATAATGAAATATCATAAGCAATTACTTCAGACAAACTAAGTATGATCTGAACTAATCACTTCTGGAAGAGAGCAATCTGTAGCATGACAGATAATCCACATAAATAAATTACTCAATGATCATTGATAAAGCTCTAGTATATGGAATATCCAGATGAGAATCAATTAAAAGGCACTATTAATTAATATACTCACAAGAAAAGTTAAAATAAAGAAAAAATCTGCAAATAATATTTATACTACAAATCTAAAAACCCAGAAAACTAAAAATGTGAATAACAAAATTACCCAGGTAAGATAGAAGCAGGCAATTAAGATACCCCGACAAAGAAACCAGACCAGAAGAAACAAAGGCATACACAGCGAAATGGTACTGAAGAAAGAAGAAAGGAGGAAGAAGAAATATAAAATGAACAAAATACTGAAGAAAGAAGGAAGAAGAAATATAAAATGACCAAGAATACTGAAGAAAGAAGAAAGAAGAATGACCAAAAATACTGAAGAAAGAAGAAGGAAGAATGACCAAGAATACTGAAGAAAGAAGAAGGAAGTGAGACGACCCATATAAAATAAAAACCCCATAGGGAGAGAACCCAAAAACCCCTAAAAATTAATGAATGTCCAAAGAGAAAGTATAACACCCCCAAAAACCATATCACAATGTAAAACTGACAAAAACCAAAAGTGTTAATAGTATTAAATAACAGTGCATCCAAAAAGTTATTGTTTAGTTTGTATGAACAAATCTTCACAGTCCCCCCAATGGTTGAATATTTCATGTGATAAAGCTAGAAAAGGACTAGTAATAATATTAATAAATCACCATGGACAAGTGTAAGTTATCGAATTATAACTGATAAACTTTAAAAAGGTGCATGAGTTGCAGTACAAAGTAATAAACTTTAAGTGTTTTGTGAACAGTGTCTATTTTGATATGAAATAGTAATATTACTAATGAAAGGCTACTGAAGCTATATGAACATTCCATAGAATGAAATAAGAAACAGATAGCCAGTGTTATACTTAGAGAGGGGGAATAAATCTTTTAAAATTGGGAAATACAGAGCAGACTGTTAATAATTAGTTTTAAGAAGTGTTAACCATTATATGGAACCAAGATGTTATGTTCCTGTTCCATATAATAATTAGACAAATAAGAGTTATTAGTAAGAGATATTATTGTTATAAGCTGTTATTTTGTTGTCAATTTAAATTTGGAATACCCTATCTAAAAGTAGATATCATTCCCAATGTTATAAAATATTTTTAATTATGTTACTAGGTAATCAATACACATCAAAGGTATTATTCAAGGTACCAGTTTTGATAGAGATAGGTGTTATATTTTAATTGTACAATCAATAATCACTGTTATACCAGTCAAAGAACTAATTGTTAATAAAGTATATAAGTATAAGAAGTCAGAGAAGGATATAAAATAACTACATTGGTAAAAATTTTGAAAATAGCAACACATCAAATCTAGGGCATATAATGAATTTAAACTGCAGAATAATTAATAAATCTAGTCTTATAAGCCAGTTAAACTGACAATATTTATGCAAGATAAACCCAACATATAGTATACCATGTAAATAAGGCTTTCTAAAGATATGGTCATTATATAAGTAAAATTATTTATTTATCTAATAAAATTACCATTAAAAATGGAATAGACTAACTGACATTATCATAGGAGGAGTCATATACAAATGAATTGTATTTAAAAACCATCATTAATAAACTAAATTGCAATAAATTAAGTAAGAATAGACAATTATATCAATTTCAGATTTAACAGAATAATAATTATATTAGGGAAAATGGCTATTATTTGCTTAGACAACAGGAAGTATACTTTTAGGCCTACCTTCCAAAAATATAATTTTCTAATGAAACTTTGTAACACTAAATTAATTACTAGCAAAATAAGCAGAATAGAATAATGAAACCGAATATGTATTTAATATTTCGTACAGTTAACTAATAACGAAATTATTTTCTGAGCATAATGTATCAAAATAAAATGTATCGGAAGCTAAGATAATTTGAAACAATGTATAAGATATATTAAATAGGTTAAGATTTTTAGGAGACGAAGGAAATCAGAACAGTTCATTATTATACGTTGACGAGTGCACTTAATGTGAATTTTTGCTAGAAATAACCTTTAATGGCGATTATGTTATAAACCGAGTTCAGTGAAAATTTGTATAAAATTATTTTGAACTATTTTATTTATTGTGAAGTGGTGAAGTTAACCTATGAACAGTGTAACACCAATAAACTGAACCACATATAACTAATTAAATGAAATAACACTAATATCGCACCATATACAAACTGAAAATTCGAGGTTAAACCGACACACATAGACACAATGAGATATATCCAATAACAACATTTTACACCAAGTGAACTATTCCATCATACACCAGTGACATTTAAAAATATCCAAGACGATCATATACAATTGCTGAGACCATTTACACGAAGAAAGGACATCTTTATTTCAACAAATACTTCGTCAATGTTAGAGGCTTCATCGCGCATGCGTCAGTCGGCCATTTTGATCCATTCTCACTGCTGTGAAAAAACGACATTTGGCTGAAATTGGTTTGAATAAAAATCATATATAAACTTTTATTATTTCTAATTATCATTGTATTGTTTAATATTAAGGCATTTTATAATTGTAAGTGTTATACTTTCCTGCCCATAACCTTCTCTGGCTATATCTTAAATAACCGTTTAAAGAACCATATTTTATAATACTAATGTAACCTGTTTATATCGACCGGCCCTGAGTGAGTCGATACTACATTGTAACATCGATTTTAATCGAACAAATTCATTATTTTTATTAATAAACGTTCTGTTTTGGTAATTTGGAGTTGATTTTTATTATAAAAAGGCTTAACAGGTAAATTAATCAAGAAACCCAACTAACCGAAAGGCGGTATATACGAAACGACAACGTTTCGAGAAAAAGAAGAAGAGAGCCGTTTTTTCGCTTAAACTTGGAGTTAACCAGATGGTCTTTTAAACAAATTTACTGAAAGTGACACTATTACCAAAATAAAAACGATACCATCACATTTCTAATTACAATCAATAAAATCGATTTGTTCCTAAATTTTAAGAACCAAATTACTCAGAAAACATTTTTTCAGAAAATTTTGTATTTTGAAATAATTTTTAAAATTTTTTTATTTCAAATTGTGATAACAACATTCAAACAGATTTTAAATTATTTTGTTTTATTACAAAATTGGCGTCCAACTAAAGGGCTGTAATTAGGGGTTGAAAGGCTGTAATTACTTGCCGAATTTCTAATTCAGTTTGGCAGCGGATATCCAGCCAGGGAACCAGGAAAGATGCAGCGTCGTGCCACATCAAAGAAGAGAGCGGCGGAGGCCGAAAAAGAACTCAATATGGAAGATAAGGAGGCGACCCCAGTGGAGGACGTGGAAAAGATATTAAAACGGGTGGAACATAAACAGCCAGCACCACCAGAGGAACAACCCGAAGTACCCACTCAAACAGGGGACGTCCATGTCCAAGACAAAGAAGTGGAAAAGTCTAAGACTACAGAAGAAAGTAAAATGGACAAATTAATGGAAATGTTCATGAGAATGGAAGAAAACTTACATAAAAAAATGGATGACACCAACCGGTCAACCAAGGAAGAATTAAGCAAGAAAATGGATTCCACCAAGGAAGAAAATAATAAAAAGTTAGAAGATTTGGAGAAGGATAACCAGTCCACTAAGGAAAATTTGAGTGATATAAATAAGAGCATAGAGGCAACAAAAGAAGAATTGAAAAAGAACAACTTACTACCTTATCTTTGAACCAACTTTTGATCTAGAACAAGAAGAATTTAGAATAAAATATATGCAAAAATTCAAAAACGAAGTAAGAACAACTTACTACCTATTATTTAGGAAACAATTTATGAAGGAAATAAGGAAGAAAAAGAATTTATTTAATGCCAAAATTCAAAAAACAAGTAAGATCAACTTACTACCTTATATTTGAACCAACTTTTAGAAATGATGAAAAAGAAAAAGAATTTATTTAATGCTAAAATTCAAAAAACAAGTAAGAACAACTTACTACCTTATATTGAACCAACTTTTAAAAATGAACAAAAAGAAAAAGAATTTATTGAAATGCAAAAATTCAAAAAAAACAAGTAAGAACTACCTACTACCTTATATTTGAACAACTTTTGGAATTAATAAAGAAGAAAAAGAATTTGGATAATACATTACAAACAATTATATATGGGACCAATTCTGAAAAAATTTTCGAGAATAAAGAAATGGCAGTACAAACCACTGATACTATTAAAATTAATAAACTTATTGTGAAGTAAAATTAATGAGAATTTTATGTAAAATAAACAGAGATAATAACCACATGGAATTAATAATTAAAGAGTGCATTTGGATAAAAAGCAAGAGCAGAATAAAATTTGAAAAAGAAAGAAAAAACTATATATAAATAAATCCATAAGAAAAATATGATCATATAATAAATGTCAATTATAAGAAAGACAATTAAAGAGTAATTGCAAGAGCATAATACTAGTGGAACGATTCATAAGAATTAAGAAAAGAACAAAAATATAGTACAAAATATATGCTACCAATGACCAGAAAGAGATTGTAATAACAGTCAAAATATGACAGAGAATTAAAAATAAATAAAGCTTTACACTGAATAACAAGTGATAATTATATTATACCAGCTTCCAAACATAAGGAATGAAATGCCAACAGAGCTAACCATTGAGAAAGTAACTGAGATAGAAATTAACTAAGATAGAAATATTAACAGATCTGAGCAAATACGAAGTGAAGTATCCAAAGATATTTAATTTTTTTTTTATAGTCATAAGGTGGACTATTCTTATCTAATTTTTATTAATAACTGTCTGTAGATAAGTCCAGCAGTATTATTATGTATTGATCAGAGATGATTTACCTCTGTAATCAATAAATGACGTAGTATGGCCAGCAGAGAGTGAAGCCTACAGAGCCCCTCTGGACACTGCCCCAGCTAACGTGTTAGGGAATGTTAGGGAATAAATATCCCAAGGATAAAGAACCAAGTTAAGAAGAAAATGGAAAAATAAAAAATACGAACATCAGATGACTATTACTATCAAGAAGAATCCAGTTAATAATGAAATATAGATAAGCTCAAAAATATAGAAGGAAAAATTTTAAAAATGTGAAGGAAGTAAAGAAATATAATTTATAATGAAATATCATAAGCAATTACTTCAGACAAACTAAGTATGATCTGAACTAATCACTTCTGGAAGAGAGCAATCTGTAGCATGACAGATAATCCACATAAATAAATTACTCAATGATCATTGATAAAGCTCTAGTATATGGAATATCCAGATGAGAATCAATTAAAAGGCACTATTAATTAATATACTCACAAGAAAAGTTAAAATAAAGAAAAAATCTGCAAATAATATTTATACTACAAATTTAAAAACCCAGAAAACTAAAAATGTGAATAACAAAATTACCCAGGTAAGATAGAAGCAGGCAATTAAGATACCCCGACAAAGAAACCAGACCAGAAGAAACAAAGGCATACACAGCGAAATGGTACTGAAGAAAGAAGAAAGGAGGAAGAAGAAATATAAAATGAACAAAATACTGAAGAAAGAAGGAAGAAGAAATATAAAATGACCAAGAATACTGAAGAAAGAAGAAAGAAGAATGACCAAAAATACTGAAGAAAGAAGAAGGAAGAATGACCAAGAATACTGAAGAAAGAAGAAGGAAGTGAGACGACCCATATAAAATAAAAACCCCATAGGGAGAGAACCCAAAAACCCCTAAAAATTAATGAATGTCCAAAGAGAAAGTATAACACCCCAAAAAACCATATCACAGTGTAAAACTGACAAAAACCAAAAGTGTTAATAGTATTAAATAACAGTGCAACCAAAAAGTTATTGTTTAGTTTGTATGAACAAATCTTCACAGTCCCCCCAATGGTTGAATATTTCATGTTATAAAGCTAGAAAAGGACTAGTAATAATATTAATAAATCACCATGGACAAGTGTAAGTTATCGAATTATAACTGATAAACTTTAAAAAGGTGCATGAGTTGCAGTACAAAGTAATAAACTTTAAGTGTTTTGTGAACAGTGTCTATTTTGATATGAAATAGTAATATTACTAATGAAAGGCTACCGAAGCTATATGAACATTCCATAGAATGAAATAAGAAACAGATAGCCAGTGTTATACTTAGAGAGGGGGAATAAATCTTTTAAAATTGGGAAATACAGAGCAGACTGTTAATAATTAGTTTTAAGAAGTGTTAACCATTATATGGAACCAAGATGTTATGTTCCTGTTCCATATAATAATTAGACAAATAAGAGTTATTAGTAAGAGATATTATTGTTATAAGCTGTTATTTTGTTGTCAATTTAAATTTGGAATACCCTATCTAAAAGTAGATATCATTCCCAATGTTATAAAATATTTTTAATTATGTTACTAGGTAATCAATACACATCAAAGGTATTATTCAAGGTACCAGTTTTGATAAAGATAGGTGTTATATTTTAATTGTACAATCAATAATCACTGTTATACCAGTCAAAGAACTAATTGTTAATAAAGTATATAAGTATAAGAAGTCAGAGAAGGATATAAAATAACTACATTGGTAAAAATTTTGAAAATAGCAACACATCAAATCTAGGGCATATAATGAATTTAAACTGCAGAATAATTAATAAATCTAGTCTTATAAGCCAGTTAAACTGACAATATTTATGCAAGATAAACCCAACATATAGTATACCATGTAAATAAAGCTTTCTAAAGATATGGTCATTATATAAGTAAAATTATTTATTTATCTAATAAAATTACCATTAAAAATGGAATAGACTAACTGACATTATCATAGGAGGAGTCATATACAAATGAATTGTATTTAAAAACCATCATTAATAAACTAAATTGCAATAAATTAAGTAAGAATAGACAATTATATCAATTTCAGATTTAACAGAATAATAATTATATTAGGGAAAATGGCTATTATTTGCTTAGACAACAGGAAGTATACTTTTAGGCCTACCTTCCAAAAATATAATTTTCTAATGAAACTTTGTAACACTAAATTAATTACTAGCAAAATAAGCAGAATAGAATAATGAAACCGAATATGTATTTAATATTTCGTACAGTTAACTAATAACGAAATTATTTTCTGAGCATAATGTATCAAAATAAAATATATCGGAAGCTAAGATAATTTGAAACAATGTATAAGATATATTAAATAGGCTAAGATTTTTAGGAGACAAAGGAAATCAGAACAGTTCATTATTATACGTTGACGAGTGCACTTAATGTGAATTTTTGCTAGAAATAACCTTTAATGGCGATTATGTTATAAACCGAGTTCAGTGAAAATTTGTATAAAATTATTTTGAACTATTTTATTTATTGTGAAGTGGTGAAGTTAACCTATGAACAGTGTAACACCAATAAACTGAACCACATATAACTAATTAAATGAAATAACACTAATATCGCACCATATACAAACTGAAAATTCGAGGTTAAACCGACACACATAGACACAATGAGATATATCCAATAACAACATTTTACACCAAGTGAACTATTCCATCATACACCAGTGACATTTAAAAATATCCAAGACGATCATATACAATTGCTGAGACCATTTACACGAAGAAAGGACATCTTTATTTCAACAAATACTTCGTCAATGTTAGAGGCTTCATCGCGCATGCGTCAGTCGGCCATTTTGATCCATTCTCACTGCTGTGAAAAAACGACATTTGGCTGAAATTGGTTTGAATAAAAATCATATATAAACTTTTATTATTTCTAATTATCATTGTATTGTTTAATATTAAGGCATTTTATAATTGTAAGTGTTATACTTTCCTGCCCATAACCTTCTCTGGCTATATCTTAAATAACCGTTTAAAGAACCATATTTTATAATACTAATGTAACCTGTTTATATCGACCGGCCCTGAGTGAGTCGATACTACATTGTAACATCGATTTTAATCGAACAAATTCATTATTTTTATTAATAAACGTTCTGTTTTGGTAATTTGGAGTTGATTTTTATTATAAAAAGGCTTAACAGGTAAATTAATCAAGAAACCCAACTAACCGAAAGGCGGTATATACGAAACGACAACGTTTCGAGAAAAAGAAGAAGAGAGCCGTTTTTTCGCCTAAACTTGGAGTTAACCAGATGGTCTTTTAAACAAATTTACTGAAAGTGACACTATTACCAAAATAAAAACGATACCATCACATTTCTAATTACAATCAATAAAATCGATTTGTTCCTAAATTTTAAGAACCAAATTACTCAGAAAACATTTTTTCAGAAAATTTTGTATTTTGAAATAATTTTTAAAATTTTTTTATTTCAAATTGTGATAACAACATTCAAACAGATTTTAAATTATTTTGTTTTATTACAAAATTGGCGTCCAACTAAAGGGCTGTAATTAGGGGTTGAAAGGCTGTAATTACTTGCCGAATTTCTAATTCAGTTTGGCAGCGGATATCCAGCCAGGGAACCAGGAAAGATGCAGCGTCGTGCCACATCAAAGAAGAGAGCGGCGGAGGCCGAAAAAGAACTCAATATGGAAGATAAGGAGGCGACCCCAGTGGAGGACGTGGAAAAGATATTAAAACGGGTGGAACATAAACAGCCAGCACCACCAGAGGAACAACCCGAAGTACCCACTCAAACAGGGGACGTCCATGTCCAAGACAAAGAAGTGGAAAAGTCTAGGACTACAGAAGAAAGTAAAATGGACAAATTAATGGAAATGTTCATGAGAATGGAAGAAAACTTACATAAAAAAATGGATGACACCAACCGGTCAACCAAGGAAGAATTAAGCAAGAAAATGGATTCCACCAAGGAAGAAAATAATAAAAAGTTAGAAGATTTGAAGAAGGATAACCAGTCCACTAAGGAAAATTTGAGTGATATAAATAAGAGCATAGAGGCAACAAAAGAAGAATTGAAAAAGAACAACTTACTACCTTATCTTTGAACCAACTTTTGATCTAGAACAAGAAGAATTTAGAATAAAATATATGCAAAAATTCAAAAACGAAGTAAGAACAACTTACTACCTATTATTTAGGAAACAATTTATGAAGGAAATAAGGAAGAAAAAGAATTTATTTAAGGCCAAAATTCAAAAAACAAGTAAGAACAACTTAATACCTTATATTTGAACCAACGTTTAGAAATGATGAAAAAGAAAAAGAATTTATTTAATGCTAAAATTCAAAAAACAAGTAAGAACAACTTACTACCTTATATTGAACAAACTTTTAAAAATGAACAAAAAGAAAAAGAATTTATTGAAATGCAAAAATTCAAAAAAAAAACAAGTAAGAACTACCTACTACCTTATATTTGAACAACTTTTGGAATTAATAAAGAAGAAAAAGAATTTGGATAATACATTACAAACAATTATATATGGGACCAATTCTGAAAAAATTTTCGAGAATAAAGAAATGGCAGTACAAACCACTGATACTATTAAAATGAATAAACTTATTGTGAAGTAAAATTAATGAGAATTTTATGTAAAATAAACAGAGATAATAACCACATGGAATTAATAATTAAAGAGTGCATTTGGATAAAAAGCAAGAGCAGAATAAAATTTGAAAAAGAAAGAAAAAACTATATATAAATAAATCCATAAGAAAAATATGATCATATAATAAATGTCAATTATAAGAAAGACAATTAAAGAGTAATTGCAAGAGCATAATACTAGTGGAACGATTCATAAGAATTAAGAAAAGAACAAAAATATAGTACAAAATATATGCTACCAATGACCAGAAAGAGATTGTAATAACAGTCAAAATATGACAGAGAATTAAAAATAAATAAAGCTTTACACTGAATAACAAGTGATAATTATATTATACCAGCTTCCAAACATAAGGAATGAAATGCCAACGGAGCTAACCATTGAGAAAAGTAACTGAGATAGAAATTAACTAAGATAGAAATATTAACAGATCTGAGCAAATACGAAGTGAAGTATCCAAAGATATTTAATTTTTTTTTTATAGTCATAAGGTGGACTATTCTTATCTAATTTTTATTAATAACTGTCTGTAGATAAGTCCAGCAGTATTATTATGTATTGATCAGAGATGATTTACCTCTGTAATCAATAAATGACGTAGTATGGCCAGCAGAGAGTGAAGCCTACAGAGCCCCTCTGGACACTGCCCCAGCTAACGTGTTAGGGAATGTTAGGGAATAAATATCCCAAGGATAAAGAACCAAGTTAAGAAGAAAATGGAAAAATAAAAAATACGAACATCAGATGACTATTACTATCAAGAAGAATCCAGTTAATAATGAAATATAGATAAGCTCAAAAATATAGAAGGAAAAATTTTAAAAATGTGAAGGAAGTAAAGAAATATAATTTATAATGAAATATCATAAGCAATTACTTCAGACAAACTAAGTATGATCTGAACTAATCACTTCTGGAAGAGAGCAATCTGTAGCATGACAGATAATCCACATAAATAAATTACTCAATGATCATTGATAAAGCTCTAGTATATGGAATATCCAGATGAGAATCAATTAAAAGGCACTATTAATTAATATACTCACAAGAAAAGTTAAAATAAAGAAAAAATCTGCAAATAATATTTATACTACAAATTTAAAAACCCAGAAAACTAAAAATGTGAATAACAAAATTACCCAGGTAAGATAGAAGCAGGCAATTAAGATACCCCGACCAAGAAACCAGACCAGAAGAAACAAAGGCATACACAGCGAAATGGTACTGAAGAAAGAAGAAAGGAGGAAGAAGAAATATAAAATGAACAAAATACTGAAGAAAGAAGGAAGAAGAAATATAAAATGACCAAGAATACTGAAGAAAGAAGAAAGAAGAATGACCAAAAATACTGAAGAAAGAAGAAGGAAGAATGACCAAGAATACTGAAGAAAGAAGAAGGAAGTGAGACGACCCATATAAAATAAAAACCCCATAGGGAGAGAACCCAAAAACCCCTAAAAATTAATGAATGTCCAAAGAGAAAGTATAACACCCCAAAAAACCATATCACAATGTAAAACTGACAAAAACCAAAAGTGTTAATAGTATTAAATAACAGTGCATCCAAAAAGTTATTGTTTAGTTTGTATGAACAAATCTTCACAGTCCCCCCAATGGTTGAATATTTCATGTTATAAAGCTAGAAAAGGACTAGTAATAATATTAATAAATCACCATGGACAAGTGTAAGTTATCGAATTATAACTGATAAACTTTAAAAAGGTGCATGAGTTGCAGTACAAAGTAATAAACTTTAAGTGTTTTGTGAACAGTGTCTATTTTGATATGAAATAGTAATATTACTAATGAAAGGCTACCGAAGCTATATGAACATTCCATAGAATGAAATAAGAAACAGATAGCCAGTGTTATACTTAGAGAGGAGGAATAAATCTTTTAAAATTGGGAAATACAGAGCAGACTGTTAATAATTAGTTTTAAGAAGTGTTAACCATTATATGGAACCAAGATGTTATGTTCCTGTTCCATATAATAATTAGACAAATAAGAGTTATTAGTAAGAGATATTATTGTTATAAGCTGTTATTTTGTTGTCAATTTAAATTTGGAATACCCTATCTAAAAGTAGATATCATTCCCAATGTTATAAAATATTTTTAATTATGTTACTAGGTAATCAATACACATCAAAGGTATTATTCAAGGTACCAGTTTTGATAGAGATAGGTGTTATATTTTAATTGTACAATCAATAATCACTGTTATACCAGTCAAAGAACTAATTGTTAATAAAGTATATAAGTATAAGAAGTCAGAGAAGGATATAAAATAACTACATTGGTAAAAATTTTGAAAATAGCAACACATCAAATCTAGGGCATATAATGAATTTAAACTGCAGAATAATTAATAAATCTAGTCTTATAAGCCAGTTAAACTGACAATATTTATGCAAGATAAACCCAACATATAGTATACCATGTAAATAAGGCTTTCTAAAGATATGGTCATTATATAAGTAAAATTATTTATTTATCTAATAAAATTACCATTAAAAATGGAATAGACTAACTGACATTATCATAGGAGGAGTCATATACAAATGAATTGTATTTAAAAACCATCATTAATAAACTAAATTGCAATAAATTAAGTAAGAATAGACAATTATATCAATTTCAGATTTAACAGAATAATAATTATATTAGGGAAAATGGCTATTATTTGCTTAGACAACAGGAAGTATACTTTTAGGCCTACCTTCCAAAAATATAATTTTCTAATGAAACTTTGTAACACTAAATTAATTACTAGCAAAATAAGCAGAATAGAATAATGAAACCGAATATGTATTTAATATTTCGTACAGTTAACTAATAACGAAATTATTTTCTGAGCATAATGTATCAAAATAAAATGTATCGGAAGCTAAGATAATTTGAAACAATGTATAAGATATATTAAATAGGCTAAGATTTTTAGGAGACGAAGGAAATCAGAACAGTTCATTATTATACGTTGACGAGTGCACTTAATGTGAATTTTTGCTAGAAATAACCTTTAATGGCGATTATGTTATAAACCGAGTTCAGTGAAAATTTGTATAAAATTATTTTGAACTATTTTATTTATTGTGAAGTGGTGAAGTTAACCTATGAACAGTGTAACACCAATAAACTGAACCACATATAACTAATTAAATGAAATAACACTAATATCGCACCATATACAAACTGAAAATTCGAGGTTAAACCGACACACATAGACACAATGAGATATATCCAATAACAACATTTTACACCAAGTGAACTATTCCATCATACACCAGTGACATTTAAAAATATCCAAGACGATCATATACAATTGCTGAGACCATTTACACGAAGAAAGGACATCTTTATTTCAACAAATACTTCGTCAATGTTAGAGGCTTCATCGCACATGCGTCAGTCGGCCATTTTGATCCATTCTCACTGCTGTGAAAAAACGACATTTGGCTGAAATTGGTTTGAATAAAAATCATATATAAACTTTTATTATTTTTAATTATCATTGTATTGTTTAATATTAAGGCATTTTATAATTGTAAGTGTTATACTTTCCTGCCCATAACCTTCTCTGGCTATATCTTAAATAACCGTTTAAAGAACCATATTTTATAATACTAATGTAACCTGTTTATATCGACCGGCCCTGAGTGAGTCGATACTACATTGTAACATCGATTTTAATCGAACAAATTCATTATTTTTATTAATAAACGTTCTGTTTTGGTAATTTGGAGTTGATTTTTATTATAAAAAGGCTTAACAGGTAAATTAATCAAGAAACCCAACTAACCGAAAGGCGGTATATACGAAACGACAACGTTTCGAGAAAAAGAAGAAGAGAGCCGTTTTTTCGCCTAAACTTGGAGTTAACCAGATGGTCTTTTAAACAAATTTACTGAAAGTGACACTATTACCAAAATAAAAACGATACCATCACATTTCTAATTACAATCAATAAAATCGATTTGTTCCTAAATTTTAAGAACCAAATTACCCAGAAAACATTTTTTCAGAAAATTTTGTATTTTGAAATAATTTTTAAAATTTTTTTATTTCAAATTGTGATAACAACATTCAAACAGATTTTAAATTATTTTGTTTTATTACAAAATTGGCGTCCAACTAAAGGGCTGTAATTAGGGGTTGAAAGGCTGTAATTACTTGCCGAATTTCTAATTCAGTTTGGCAGCGGATATCCAGCCAGGGAACCAGGAAAGATGCAGCGTCGTGCCACATCAAAGAAGAGAGCGGCGGAGGCCGAAAAAGAACTCAATATGGAAGATAAGGAGGCGACCCCAGTGGAGGACGTGGAAAAGATATTAAAACGGGTGGAACATAAACAGCCAGCACCACCAGAGGAACAACCCGAAGTACCCACTCAAACAGGGGACGTCCATGTCCAAGACAAAGAAGTGGAAAAGTCTAAGACTACAGAAGAAAGTAAAATGGACAAATTAATGGAAATGTTCATGAGAATGGAAGAAAACTTACATAAAAAAATGGATGACACCAACCGGTCAACCAAGGAAGAATTAAGCAAGAAAATGGATTCCACCAAGGAAGAAAATAATAAAAAGTTAGAAGATTTGAAGAAGGATAACCAGTCCACTAAGGAAAATTTGAGTGATATAAATAAGAGCATAGAGGCAACAAAAGAAGAATTGAAAAAGAAAAACTTACTACCTTATCTATGAACCAACTTTTAATCTAGAACAAGAAGAATTTAGAATAAAATATATGCAAAAATTCAAGAACGAAGTAAGAACAACTTACTACCTATTATTTAGGAAACAATTTATGAAGGAAATAAGGAAGAAAAATAATTTATTTAATGCCAAAATTCAAAAAACAAGTAAGAACAACTTACTACCTTATATTTGAACCAACTTTTAGAAATGATGAAAAAGAAAAAGAATTTATTTAATGCTAAAATTCAAAAAACAAGTAAGAACAACTTACTACCTTATATTGAACCAACTTTTAAAAATGAACAAAAAAAAAAGAATTTATTTAAATGCAAAAATTCAAAAAAAAACAAGTAAGAACTACCTACTACCTTATATTTGAACAACTTTTGGAATTAATAAAGAAGAAAAAGAATTTGGATAATACATTACAAACAATTATATATGGGACCAATTCTGAAAAAATTTTCGAGAATAAAGAAATGGCAGTACAAACCACTGATACTATTAAAATGAATAAACTTATTGTGAAGTAAAATTAATGAGAATTTTATGTAAAATAAACAGAGATAATAACCACATGGAATTAATAATTAAAGAGTGCATTTGGATAAAAAGCAAGAGCAGAATAAAATTTGAAAAAGAAAGAAAAAACTATATATAAATAAATCCATAAGAAAAATATGATCATATAATAAATGTCAATTATAAGAAAGACAATTAAAGAGTAATTGCAAGAGCATAATACTAGTGGAACGATTCATAAGAATTAAGAAAAGAACAAAAATATAGTACAAAATATATGCTAGCAATGACCAGAAAGAGATTGTAATAACAGTCAAAATATGACAGAGAATTAAAAATAAATAAAGCTTTACACTGAATAACAAGTGATAATTATATTATACCAGCTTCCAAACATAAGGAATGAAATGCCAACAGAGCTAACCATTGAGAAAAGTAACTGAGATAGAAATTAACTAAGATAGAAATATTAACAGATCTGAGCAAATACGAAGTGAAGTATCCAAAGATATTTAATTTTTTTTTTATAGTCATAAGGTGGACTATTCTTATCTAATTTTTATTAATAACTGTCTGTAGATAAGTCCAGCAGTATTATTATGTATTGATCAGAGATGATTTACCTCTGTAATCAATAAATGACGTAGTATGGCCAGCAGAGAGTGAAGCCTACAGAGCCCCTCTGGACACTGCCCCAGCTAACGTGTTAGGGAATGTTAGGGAATAAATATCCCAAGGATAAAGAACCAAGTTAAGAAGAAAATGGAAAAATAAAAAATACGAACATCAGATGACTATTACTATCAAGAAGAATCCAGTTAATAATGAAATATAGATAAGCTCAAAAATATAGAAGGAAAAATTTTAAAAATGTGAAGGAAGTAAAGAAATATAATTTATAATGAAATATCATAAGCAATTACTTCAGACAAACTAAGTATGATCTGAACTAATCACTTCTGGAAGAGAGCAATCTGTAGCATGACAGATAATCCACATAAATAAATTACTCAACGATCATTGATAAAGCTCTAGTATATGGAATATCCAGATGAGAATCAAGTAAAAGGCACTATTAATTAATATACTCACAAGAAAAGTTAAAATAAAGAAAAAATCTGCAAATAATATTTATACTACAAATTTAAAAACCCAGAAAACTAAAAATGTGAATAACAAAATTACCCAGGTAAGATAGAAGCAGGCAATTAAGATACCCCGACAAAGAAACCAGACCAGAAGAAACAAAGGCATACACAGCGAAATGGTACTGAAGAAAGAAGAAAGGAGGAAGAAGAAATATAAAATGAACAAAATACTGAAGAAAGAAGGAAGAAGAAATATAAAATGACCAAGAATACTGAAGAAAGAAGAAAGAAGAATGACCAAAAATACTGAAGAAAGAAGAAGGAAGAATGACCAAGAATACTGAAGAAAGAAGAAGGAAGTGAGACGACCCATATAAAATAAAAACCCCATAGGGAGAGAACCCAAAAACCCCTAAAAATTAATGAATGTCCAAAGAGAAAGTATAACACCCCAAAAAACCATATCACAATGTAAAACTGACAAAAACCAAAAGTGTTAATAGTATTAAATAACAGTGCATCCAAAAAGTTATTGTTTAGTTTGTATGAACAAATCTTCACAGTCCCCCCAATGGTTGAATATTTCATGTTATAAAGCTAGAAAAGGACTAGTAATAATATTAATAAATCACCATGGACAAGTGTAAGTTATCGAATTATAACTGATAAACATTAAAAAGGTGCATGAGTTGCAGTACAAAGTAATAAACTTTAAGTGTTTTGTGAACAGTGTCTATTTTGATATGAAATAGTAATATTACTAATGAAAGGCTACCGAAGCTATATGAACATTCCATAGAATGAAATAAGAAACAGATAGCCAGTGTTATACTTAGAGAGGGGGAATAAATCTTTTAAAATTGGGAAATACAGAGCAGACTGTTAATAATTAGTTTTAAGAAGTGTTAACCATTATATGGAACCAAGATGTTATGTTCCTGTTCCATATAATAATTAGACAAATAAGAGTTATTAGTAAGAGATATTATTGTTATAAGCTGTTATTTTGTTGTCAATTTAAATTTGGAATACCCTATCTAAAAGTAGATATCATTCCCAATGTTATAAAATATTTTTAATTATGTTACTAGGTAATCAATACACATCAAAGGTATTATTCAAGGTACCAGTTTTGATAGAGATAGGTGTTATATTTTAATTGTACAATCAATAATCACTGTTATACCAGTCAAAGAACTAATTGTTAATAAAGTATATAAGTATAAGAAGTCAGAGAAGGATATAAAATAACTACATTGGTAAAAATTTTGAAAATAGCAACACATCAAATCTAGGGCATATAATGAATTTAAACTGCAGAATAATTAATAAATCTAGTCTTATAAGCCAGTTAAACTGACAATATTTATGCAAGATAAACCCAACATATAGTATACCATGTAAATAAGGCTTTCTAAAGATATGGTCATTATATAAGTAAAATTATTTATTTATCTAATAAAATTACCATTAAAAATGGAATAGACTAACTGACATTATCATAGGAGGAGTCATATACAAATGAATTGTATTTAAAAACCATCATTAATAAACTAAATTGCAATAAATTAAGTAAGAATAGACAATTATATCAATTTCAGATTTAACAGAATAATAATTATATTAGGGAAAATGGCTATTATTTGCTTAGACAACAGGAAGTATACTTTTAGGCCTACCTTCCAAAAATATAATTTTCTAATGAAACTTTGTAACACTAAATTAATTACTAGCAAAATAAGCAGAATAGAATAATGAAACCGAATATGTATTTAATATTTCGTACAGTTAACTAATAACGAAATTATTTTCTGAGCATAATGTATCAAAATAAAATGTATCGGAAGCTAAGATAATTTGAAACAATGTATAAGATATATTAAATAGGCTAAGATTTTTAGGAGACGAAGGAAATCAGAACAGTTCATTATTATACGTTGACGAGTGCACTTAATGTGAATTTTTGCTAGAAATAACCTTTAATGGCGATTATGTTATAAACCGAGTTCAGTGAAAATTTGTATAAAATTATTTTGAACTATTTTATTTATTGTGAAGTGGTGAAGTTAACCTATGAACAGTGTAACACCAATAAACTGAACCACATATAACTAATTAAATGAAATAACACTAATATCGCACCATATACAAACTGAAAATTCGAGGTTAAACCGACACACATAGACACAATGAGATATATCCAATAACAACATTTTACACCAAGTGAACTATTCCATCATACACCAGTGACATTTAAAAATATCCAAGACGATCATATACAATTGCTGAGACCATTTACACGAAGAAAGGACATCTTTATTTCAACAAATACTTCGTCAATGTTAGAGGCTTCATCGCACATGCGTCAGTCGGCCATTTTGATCCATTCTCACTGCTGTGAAAAAACGACATTTGGCTGAAATTGGTTTGAATAAAAATCATATATAAACTTTTATTATTTTTAATTATCATTGTATTGTTTAATATTAAGGCATTTTATAATTGTAAGTGTTATACTTTCCTGCCCATAACCTTCTCTGGCTATATCTTAAATAACCGTTTAAAGAACCATATTTTATAATACTAATGTAACCTGTTTATATCGACCGGCCCTGAGTGAGTCGATACTACATTGTAACATCGATTTTAATCGAACAAATTCATTATTTTTATTAATAAACGTTCTGTTTTGGTAATTTGGAGTTGATTTTTATTATAAAAAGGCTTAACAGGTAAATTAATCAAGAAACCCAACTAACCGAAAGGCGGTATATACGAAACGACAACGTTTCGAGAAAAAGAAGAAGAGAGCCGTTTTTTCGCCTAAACTTGGAGTTAACCAGATGGTCTTTTAAACAAATTTACTGAAAGTGACACTATTACCAAAATAAAAACGATACCATCACATTTCTAATTACAATCAATAAAATCGATTTGTTCCTAAATTTTAAGAACCAAATTACCCAGAAAACATTTTTTCAGAAAATTTTGTATTTTGAAATAATTTTTAAAATTTTTTTATTTCAAATTGTGATAACAACATTCAAACAGATTTTAAATTATTTTGTTTTATTACAAAATTGGCGTCCAACTAAAGGGCTGTAATTAGGGGTTGAAAGGCTGTAATTACTTGCCGAATTTCTAATTCAGTTTGGCAGCGGATATCCAGCCAGGGAACCAGGAAAGATGCAGCGTCGTGCCACATCAAAGAAGAGAGCGGCGGAGGCCGAAAAAGAACTCAATATGGAAGATAAGGAGGCGACCCCAGTGGAGGACGTGGAAAAGATATTAAAACGGGTGGAACATAAACAGCCAGCACCACCAGAGGAACAACCCGAAGTACCCACTCAAACAGGGGACGTCCATGTCCAAGACAAAGAAGTGGAAAAGTCTAAGACTACAGAAGAAAGTAAAATGGACAAATTAATGGAAATGTTCATGAGAATGGAAGAAAACTTACATAAAAAAATGGATGACACCAACCGGTCAACCAAGGAAGAATTAAGCAAGAAAATGGATTCCACCAAGGAAGAAAATAATAAAAAGTTAGAAGATTTGAAGAAGGATAACCAGTCCACTAAGGAAAATTTGAGTGATATAAATAAGAGCATAGAGGCAACAAAAGAAGAATTGAAAAAGAAAAACTTACTACCTTATCTATGAACCAACTTTTAATCTAGAACAAGAAGAATTTAGAATAAAATATATGCAAAAATTCAAGAACGAAGTAAGAACAACTTACTACCTATTATTTAGGAAACAATTTATGAAGGAAATAAGGAAGAAAAATAATTTATTTAATGCCAAAATTCAAAAAACAAGTAAGAACAACTTACTACCTTATATTTGAACCAACTTTTAGAAATGATGAAAAAGAAAAAGAATTTATTTAATGCTAAAATTCAAAAAACAAGTAAGAACAACTTACTACCTTATATTGAACCAACTTTTAAAAATGAACAAAAAAAAAAGAATTTATTTAAATGCAAAAATTCAAAAAAAAACAAGTAAGAACTACCTACTACCTTATATTTGAACAACTTTTGGAATTAATAAAGAAGAAAAAGAATTTGGATAATACATTACAAACAATTATATATGGGACCAATTCTGAAAAAATTTTCGAGAATAAAGAAATGGCAGTACAAACCACTGATACTATTAAAATGAATAAACTTATTGTGAAGTAAAATTAATGAGAATTTTATGTAAAATAAACAGAGATAATAACCACATGGAATTAATAATTAAAGAGTGCATTTGGATAAAAAGCAAGAGCAGAATAAAATTTGAAAAAGAAAGAAAAAACTATATATAAATAAATCCATAAGAAAAATATGATCATATAATAAATGTCAATTATAAGAAAGACAATTAAAGAGTAATTGCAAGAGCATAATACTAGTGGAACGATTCATAAGAATTAAGAAAAGAACAAAAATATAGTACAAAATATATGCTAGCAATGACCAGAAAGAGATTGTAATAACAGTCAAAATATGACAGAGAATTAAAAATAAATAAAGCTTTACACTGAATAACAAGTGATAATTATATTATACCAGCTTCCAAACATAAGGAATGAAATGCCAACAGAGCTAACCATTGAGAAAAGTAACTGAGATAGAAATTAACTAAGATAGAAATATTAACAGATCTGAGCAAATACGAAGTGAAGTATCCAAAGATATTTAATTTTTTTTTTATAGTCATAAGGTGGACTATTCTTATCTAATTTTTATTAATAACTGTCTGTAGATAAGTCCAGCAGTATTATTATGTATTGATCAGAGATGATTTACCTCTGTAATCAATAAATGACGTAGTATGGCCAGCAGAGAGTGAAGCCTACAGAGCCCCTCTGGACACTGCCCCAGCTAACGTGTTAGGGAATGTTAGGGAATAAATATCCCAAGGATAAAGAACCAAGTTAAGAAGAAAATGGAAAAATAAAAAATACGAACATCAGATGACTATTACTATCAAGAAGAATCCAGTTAATAATGAAATATAGATAAGCTCAAAAATATAGAAGGAAAAATTTTAAAAATGTGAAGGAAGTAAAGAAATATAATTTATAATGAAATATCATAAGCAATTACTTCAGACAAACTAAGTATGATCTGAACTAATCACTTCTGGAAGAGAGCAATCTGTAGCATGACAGATAATCCACATAAATAAATTACTCAACGATCATTGATAAAGCTCTAGTATATGGAATATCCAGATGAGAATCAAGTAAAAGGCACTATTAATTAATATACTCACAAGAAAAGTTAAAATAAAGAAAAAATCTGCAAATAATATTTATACTACAAATTTAAAAACCCAGAAAACTAAAAATGTGAATAACAAAATTACCCAGGTAAGATAGAAGCAGGCAATTAAGATACCCCGACAAAGAAACCAGACCAGAAGAAACAAAGGCATACACAGCGAAATGGTACTGAAGAAAGAAGAAAGGAGGAAGAAGAAATATAAAATGAACAAAATACTGAAGAAAGAAGGAAGAAGAAATATAAAATGACCAAGAATACTGAAGAAAGAAGAAAGAAGAATGACCAAAAATACTGAAGAAAGAAGAAGGAAGAATGACCAAGAATACTGAAGAAAGAAGAAGGAAGTGAGACGACCCATATAAAATAAAAACCCCATAGGGAGAGAACCCAAAAACCCCTAAAAATTAATGAATGTCCAAAGAGAAAGTATAACACCCCAAAAAACCATATCACAATGTAAAACTGACAAAAACCAAAAGTGTTAATAGTATTAAATAACAGTGCATCCAAAAAGTTATTGTTTAGTTTGTATGAACAAATCTTCACAGTCCCCCCAATGGTTGAATATTTCATGTTATAAAGCTAGAAAAGGACTAGTAATAATATTAATAAATCACCATGGACAAGTGTAAGTTATCGAATTATAACTGATAAACATTAAAAAGGTGCATGAGTTGCAGTACAAAGTAATAAACTTTAAGTGTTTTGTGAACAGTGTCTATTTTGATATGAAATAGTAATATTACTAATGAAAGGCTACCGAAGCTATATGAACATTCCATAGAATGAAATAAGAAACAGATAGCCAGTGTTATACTTAGAGAGGGGGAATAAATCTTTTAAAATTGGGAAATACAGAGCAGACTGTTAATAATTAGTTTTAAGAAGTGTTAACCATTATATGGAACCAAGATGTTATGTTCCTGTTCCATATAATAATTAGACAAATAAGAGTTATTAGTAAGAGATATTATTGTTATAAGCTGTTATTTTGTTGTCAATTTAAATTTGGAATACCCTATCTAAAAGTAGATATCATTCCCAATGTTATAAAATATTTTTAATTATGTTACTAGGTAATCAATACACATCAAAGGTATTATTCAAGGTACCAGTTTTGATAGAGATAGGTGTTATATTTTAATTGTACAATCAATAATCACTGTTATACCAGTCAAAGAACTAATTGTTAATAAAGTATATAAGTATAAGAAGTCAGAGAAGGATATAAAATAACTACATTGGTAAAAATTTTGAAAATAGCAACACATCAAATCTAGGGCATATAATGAATTTAAACTGCAGAATAATTAATAAATCTAGTCTTATAAGCCAGTTAAACTGACAATATTTATGCAAGATAAACCCAACATATAGTATACCATGTAAATAAGGCTTTCTAAAGATATGGTCATTATATAAGTAAAATTATTTATTTATCTAATAAAATTACCATTAAAAATGGAATAGACTAACTGACATTATCATAGGAGGAGTCATATACAAATGAATTGTATTTAAAAACCATCATTAATAAACTAAATTGCAATAAATTAAGTAAGAATAGACAATTATATCAATTTCAGATTTAACAGAATAATAATTATATTAGGGAAAATGGCTATTATTTGCTTAGACAACAGGAAGTATACTTTTAGGCCTACCTTCCAAAAATATAATTTTCTAATGAAACTTTGTAACACTAAATTAATTACTAGCAAAATAAGCAGAATAGAATAATGAAACCGAATATGTATTTAATATTTCGTACAGTTAACTAATAACGAAATTATTTTCTGAGCATAATGTATCAAAATAAAATGTATCGGAAGCTAAGATAATTTGAAACAATGTATAAGATATATTAAATAGGCTAAGATTTTTAGGAGACGAAGGAAATCAGAACAGTTCATTATTATACGTTGACGAGTGCACTTAATGTGAATTTTTGCTAGAAATAACCTTTAATGGCGATTATGTTATAAACCGAGTTCAGTGAAAATTTGTATAAAATTATTTTGAACTATTTTATTTATTGTGAAGTGGTGAAGTTAACCTATGAACAGTGTAACACCAATAAACTGAACCACATATAACTAATTAAATGAAATAACACTAATATCGCACCATATACAAACTGAAAATTCGAGGTTAAACCGACACACATAGACACAATGAGATATATCCAATAACAACATTTTACACCAAGTGAACTATTCCATCATACACCAGTGACATTTAAAAATATCCAAGACGATCATATACAATTGCTGAGACCATTTACACGAAGAAAGGACATCTTTATTTCAACAAATACTTCGTCAATGTTAGAGGCTTCATCGCGCATGCGTCAGTCGGCCATTTTGATCCATTCTCACTGCTGTGAAAAAACGACATTTGGCTGAAATTGGTTTGAATAAAAATCATATATAAACTTTTATTATTTCTAATTATCATTGTATTGTTTAATATTAAGGCATTTTATAATTGTAAGTGTTATACTTTCCTGCCCATAACCTTCTCTGGCTATATCTTAAATAACCGTTTAAAGAACCATATTTTATAATACTAATGTAACCTGTTTATATCGACCGGCCCTGAGTGAGTCGATACTACATTGTAACATCGATTTTAATCGAACAAATTCATTATTTTTATTAATAAACGTTCTGTTTTGGTAATTTGGAGTTGATTTTTATTATAAAAAGGCTTAACAGGTAAATTAATCAAGAAACCCAACTAACCGAAAGGCGGTATATACGAAACGACAACGTTTCGAGAAAAAGAAGAAGAGAGCCGTTTTTTCGCCTAAACTTGGAGTTAACCAGATGGTCTTTTAAACAAATTTACTGAAAGTGACACTATTACCAAAATAAAAACGATACCATCACATTTCTAATTACAATCAATAAAATCGATTTGTTCCTAAATTTTAAGAACCAAATTACTCAGAAAACATTTTTTCAGAAAATTTTGTATTTTGAAATAATTTTTAAAATTTTTTTATTTCAAATTGTGATAACAACATTCAAACAGATTTTAAATTATTTTGTTTTATTACAAAATTGGCGTCCAACTAAAGGGCTGTAATTAGGGGTTGAAAGGCTGTAATTACTTGCCGAATTTCTAATTCAGTTTGGCAGCGGATATCCAGCCAGGGAACCAGGAAAGATGCAGCGTCGTGCCACATCAAAGAAGAGAGCGGCGGAGGCCGAAAAAGAACTCAATATGGAAGATAAGGAGGCGACCCCAGTGGAGGACGTGGAAAAGATATTAAAACGGGTGGAACATAAACAGCCAGCACCACCAGAGGAACAACCCGAAGTACCCACTCAAACAGGGGACGTCCATGTCCAAGACAAAGAAGTGGAAAAGTCTAAGACTACAGAAGAAAGTAAAATGGACAAATTAATGGAAATGTTCATGAGAATGGAAGAAAACTTACATAAAAAAATGGATGACACCAACCGGTCAACCAAGGAAGAATTAAGCAAGAAAATGGATTCCACCAAGGAAGAAAATAATAAAAAGTTAGAAGATTTGAAGAAGGATAACCAGTCCACTAAGGAAAATTTGAGTGATATAAATAAGAGCATAGAGGCAACAAAAGAAGAATTGAAAAAGAACAACTTACTACCTTATCTTTGAACCAACTTTTGATCTAGAACAAGAAGAATTTAGAATAAAATACATGCAAAAATTCAAAAACGGAGTAAGAACAACTTACTACCTATTATTTAGGAAACAATTTATGAAGGAAATAAGGAAGAAAAAGAATTTATTTAATGCCAAAATTCAAAAAACAAGTAAGAACAACTTACTACCTTATATTTGAACCAACTTTTAGAAATGATGAAAAAGAAAAAGAATTTATTTAATGTTAAATTTCAAAAAACAAGTAAGAACAACTTACTACCTTATATTGAACCAACTTTTAAAAATGAACAAAAAGAAAAAGAATTTATTTAAATGCAAAAATTCAAAAAAAAACAAGTAAGAACTACCTACTACCTTATATTTGAACAACTTTTGGAATTAATAAAGAAGAAAAAGAATTTGGATAATACATTACAAACAATTATATATGGGACCAATACTGAAAAAATTTTCGAGAATAAAGAAATGGCAGTACAAACCACTGATACTATTAAAATGAATAAACTTATTGTGAAGTAAAATTAATGAGAATTTTATGTAAAATAAACAGAGATAATAACCACATGGAATTAATAATTAAAGAGTGCATTTGGATAAAAAGCAAGAGCAGAATAAAATTTGAAAAAGAAAGAAAAAACTATATATAAATAAATCCATAAGAAAAATATGATCATATAATAAATGTCAATTATAAGAAAGACAATTAAAGAGTAATTGCAAGAGCATAATACTAGTGGAACGATTCATAAGAATTAAGAAAAGAACAAAAATATAGTACAAAATATATGCTACCAATGACCAGAAAGAGATTGTAATAACAGTCAAAATATGACAGAGAATTAAAAATAAATAAAGCTTTACACTGAATAACAAGTGATAATTATATTATACCAGCTTCCAAACATAAGGAATGAAATGCCAACAGAGCTAACCATTGAGAAAAGTAACTGAGATAGAAATTAACTAAGATAGAAATATTAACAGATCTGAGCAAATACGAAGTGAAGTATCCAAAGATATTTAATTTTTTTTTTTATAGTCATAAGGTGGACTATTCTTATATAATTTTTATTAATAACTGTCTGTAGATAAGTCCAGCAGTATTATTATGTATTGATCAGAGATGATTTACCTCTGTAATCAATAAATGACGTAGTATGGCCAGCAGAGAGTGAAGCCTACAGAGCCCCTCTGGACACTGCCCCAGCTAACGTGTTAGGGAATGTTAGGGAATAAATATCCCAAGGATAAAGAACCAAGTTAAGAAGAAAATGGAAAAATAAAAAATACGAACATCAGATGACTATTACTATCAAGAAGAATCCAGTTAATAATGAAATATAGATAAGCTCAAAAATATAGAAGGAAAAATTTTAAAAATGTGAAGGAAGTAAAGAAATATAATTTATAATGAAATATCATAAGCAATTACTTCAGACAAACTAAGTATGATCTGAACTAATCACTTCTGGAAGAGAGCAATCTGTAGCATGACAGATAATCCACATAAATAAATTACTCAACGATCATTGATAAAGCTCTAGTATATGGAATATCCAGATGAGAATCAAGTAAAAGGCACTATTAATTAATATACTCACAAGAAAAGTTAAAATAAAGAAAAAATCTGCAAATAATATTTATACTACAAATTTAAAAACCCAGAAAACTAAAAATGTGAATAACAAAATTACCCAGGTAAGATAGAAGCAGGCAATTAAGATACCCCGACAAAGAAACCAGACCAGAAGAAACAAAGGCATACACAGCGAAATGGTACTGAAGAAAGAAGAAAGGAGGAAGAAGAAATATAAAATGAACAAAATACTGAAGAAAGAAGGAAGAAGAAATATAAAATGACCAAGAATACTGAAGAAAGAAGAAAGAAGAATGACCAAAAATACTGAAGAAAGAAGAAGGAAGAATGACCAAGAATACTGAAGAAAGAAGAAGGAAGTGAGACGACCCATATAAAATAAAAACCCCATAGGGAGAGAACCCAAAAACCCCTAAAAATTAATGAATGTCCAAAGAGAAAGTATAACACCCCAAAAAACCATATCACAATGTAAAACTGACAAAAACCAAAAGTGTTAATAGTATTAAATAACAGTGCATCCAAAAAGTTATTGTTTAGTTTGTATGAACAAATCTTCACAGTCCCCCCAATGGTTGAATATTTCATGTTATAAAGCTAGAAAAGGACTAGCAATAATATTAATAAATCACCATGGACAAGTGTAAGTTATCGAATTATAACTGATAAACTTTAAAAAGGTGCATGAGTTGCAGTACAAAGTAATAAACTTTAAGTGTTTTGTGAACAGTGTCTATTTTGATATGAAATAGTAATATTACTAATGAAAGGCTACTGAAGCTATATGAACATTCCATAGAATGAAATAAGAAACAGATAGCCAGTGTTATACTTAGAGAGGGGGAATAAATCTTTTAAAATTGGGAAATACAGAGCAGACTGTTAATAATTAGTTTTAAGAAGTGTTAACCATTATATGGAACCAAGATGTTATGTTCCTGTTCCATATAATAATTAGACAAATAAGAGTTATTAGTAAGAGATATTATTGTTATAAGCTGTTATTTTGTTGTCAATTTAAATTTGGAATACCCTATCTAAAAGTAGATATCATTCCCAATGTTATAAAATATTTTTAATTATGTTACTAGGTAATCAATACACATCAAAGGTATTATTCAAGGTACCAGTTTTGATAGAGATAGGTGTTATATTTTAATTGTACAATCAATAATCACTGTTATACCAGTCAAAGAACTAATTGTTAATAAAGTATATAAGTATAAGAAGTCTGAGAAGGATATAAAATAACTACATTGGTAAAAATTTTGAAAATAGCAACACATCAAATCTAGGGCATATAATGAATTTAAACTGCAGAATAATTAATAAATCTAGTCTTATAAGCCAGTTAAACTGACAATATTTATGCAAGATAAACCCAACATATAGTATACCATGTAAATAAGGCTTTCTAAAGATATGGTCATTATATAAGTAAAATTATTTATTTATCTAATAAAATTGCCATTAAAAATGGAATAGACTAACTGACATTATCATAGGAGGAGTCATATACAAATGAATTGTATTTAAAAACCATCATTAATAAACTAAATTGCAATAAATTAAGTAAGAATAGACAATTATATCAATTTCAGATTTAACAGAATAATAATTATATTAGGGAAAATGGCTATTATTTGCTTAGACAACAGGAAGTATACTTTTAGGCCTACCTTCCAAAAATATAATTTTCTAATGAAACTTTGTAACACTAAATTAATTACTAGCAAAATAAGCAGAATAGAATAATGAAACCGAATATGTATTTAATATTTCGTACAGTTAACTAATAACGAAATTATTTTCTGAGCATAATGTATCAAAATAAAATGTATCGGAAGCTAAGATAATTTGAAACAATGTATAAGATATATTAAATAGGCTAAGATTTTTAGGAGACGAAGGAAATCAGAACAGTTCATTATTATACGTTGACGAGTGCACTTAATGTGAATTTTTGCTAGAAATAACCTTTAATGGCGATTATGTTATAAACCGAGTTCAGTGAAAATTTGTATAAAATTATTTTGAACTATTTTATTTATTGTGAAGTGGTGAAGTTAACCTATGAACAGTGTAACACCAATAAACTGAACCACATATAACTAATTAAATGAAATAACACTAATATCGCACCATATACAAACTGAAAATTCGAGGTTAAACCGACACACATAGACACAATGAGATATATCCAATAACAACATTTTACACCAAGTGAACTATTCCATCATACACCAGTGACATTTAAAAATATCCAAGACGATCATATACAATTGCTGAGACCATTTACACGAAGAAAGGACATCTTTATTTCAACAAATACTTCGTCAATGTTAGAGGCTTCATCGCGCATGCGTCAGTCGGCCATTTTGATCCATTCTCACTGCTGTGAAAAAACGACATTTGGCTGAAATTGGTTTGAATAAAAATCATATATAAACTTTTATTATTTCTAATTATCATTGTATTGTTTAATATTAAGGCATTTTATAATTGTAAGTGTTATACTTTCCTGCCCATAACCTTCTCTGGCTATATCTTAAATAACCGTTTAAAGAACCATATTTTATAATACTAATGTAACCTGTTTATATCGACCGGCCCTGAGTGAGTCGATACTACATTGTAACATCGATTTTAATCGAACAAATTCATTATTTTTATTAATAAACGTTCTGTTTTGGTAATTTGGAGTTGATTTTTATTATAAAAAGGCTTAACAGGTAAATTAATCAAGAAACCCAACTAACCGAAAGGCGGTATATACGAAACGACAACGTTTCGAGAAAAAGAAGAAGAGAGCCGTTTTTTCGCCTAAACTTGGAGTTAACCAGATGGTCTTTTAAACAAATTTACTGAAAGTGACACTATTACCAAAATAAAAACGATACCATCACATTTCTAATTACAATCAATAAAATCGATTTGTTCCTAAATTTTAAGAACCAAATTACTCAGAAAACATTTTTCAGAAAATTTTGTATTTTGAAATAATTTTTAAAATTTTTTTATTTCAAATTGTGATAACAACATTCAAACAGATTTTAAATTATTTTGATTTATTACAAAATTGGCGTCCAACTAAAGGGCTGTAATTAGGGGTTGAAAGGCTGTAATTACTTGCCCAATTTCTAATTCAGTTTGGCAGCGGATATCCAGCCAGGGAACCAGGAAAGATGCAGCGTCGTGCCACATCAAAGAAGAGAGCGGCGGAGGCCGAAAAAGAACTCAATATGGAAGATAAGGAGGCGACCCCAGTGGAGGACGTGGAAAAGATATTAAAACGGGTGGAACATAAACAGCCAACACCACCAGAGGAACAACCCGAAGTACCCACTCAAACAGGGGACGTCCATGTCCAAGACAAAGAAGTGGAAAAGTCTAAGACTACAGAAGAAAGTAAAATGGACAAATTAATGGAAATGTTCATGAGAATGGAAGAAAACTTACATAAAAAAATGGATGACACCAACCGGTCAACCAAGGAAGAATTAAGCAAGAAAATTGATTCCACCAAGGAAGAAAATAATAAAAAGTTAGAAGATTTGAAGAAGGATAACCAGTCCACTAAGGAAAATTTGAGTGATATAAATAAGAGCATAGAGGCAACAAAAGAAGAATTGAAAAAGAACAACTTACTACCTTATCTTTGAACCAACTTTTGATCTAGAACAAGAAGAATTTAGAATAAAATATATGCAAAAATTCAAAAACGAAGTAAGAACAACTTACTACCTATTATTTAGGAAACAATTTATGAAGGAAATAAGGAAGAAAAAGAATTTATTTAATGCCAAAATTCAAAAAACAAGTAAGAACAACTTACTACCTTATATTTGAACCAACTTTTAGAAATGATGAAAAAGAAAAAGAATTTATTTAATGCTAAAATTCAAAAAACAAGTAAGAACAACTTACTACCTTATATTGAACCAACTTTTAAAAATGAACAAAAAGAAAAAGAATTTATTTAAATGCAAAAATTCAAAAAAAAAACAAGTAAGAACTACCTACTACCTTATATTTGAACAACTTTTGGAATTAATAAAGAAGAAAAAGAATTTGGATAATACATTACAAACAATTATATATGGGACCAATACTGAAAAAATTTTCGAGAATAAAGAAATGGCAGTACAAACCACTGATACTATTAAAATGAATAAACTTATTGTGAAGTAAAATTAATGAGAATTTTATGTAAAATAAACAGAGATAATAACCACATGGAATTAATAATTAAAGAGTGCATTTGGATAAAAAGCAAGAGCAGAATAAAATTTGAAAAAGAAAGAAAAAACTATATATAAATAAATCCATAAGAAAAATATGATCATATAATAAATGTCAATTATAAGAAAGACAATTAAAGAGTAATTGCAAGAGCATAATACTAGTGGAACGATTCATAAGAATTAAGAAAAGAACAAAAATATAGTACAAAATATATGCTAGCAATGACCAGAAAGAGATTGTAATAACAGTCAAAATATGACAGAGAATTAAAAATAAATAAAGCTGTACACTGAATAACAAGTGATAATTATATTATACCAGCTTCCAAACATAAGGAATGAAATGCCAACAGAGCTAACCATTGAGAAAAGTAACTGAGATAGAAATTAACTAAGATAGAAATATTAACAGATCTGAGCAAATACGAAGTGAAGTATCCAAAGATATTTAATTTTTTTTTTATAGTCATAAGGTGGACTATTCTTATATAATTTTTATTAATAACTGTCTGTAGATAAGTCCAGCAGTATTATTATGTATTGATCAGAGATGATTTACCTCTGTAATCAATAAATGACGTAGTATGGCCAGCAGAGAGTGAAGCCTACAGAGCCCCTCTGGACACTGCCCCAGCTAACGTGTTAGGGAATGTTAGGGAATAAATATCCCAAGGATAAAGAACCAAGTTAAGAAGAAAATGGAAAAATAAAAAATACGAACATCAGATGACTATTACTATCAAGAAGAATCCAGTTAATAATGAAATATAGATAAGCTCAAAAATATAGAAGGAAAAATTTTAAAAATGTGAAGGAAGTAAAGAAATATAATTTATAATGAAATATCATAAGCAATTACTTCAGACAAACTAAGTATGATCTGAACTAATCACTTCTGGAAGAGAGCAATCTGTAGCATGACAGATAATCCACATAAATAAATTACTCAATGATCATTGATAAAGCTCTAGTATATGGAATATCCAGATGAGAATCAATTAAAAGGCACTATTAATTAATATACTCACAAGAAAAGTTAAAATAAAGAAAAAATCTGCAAATAATATTTATACTACAAATTTAAAAACCCAGAAAACTAAAAATGTGAATAACAAAATTACCCAGGTAAGATAGAAGCAGGCAATTAAGATACCCCGACAAAGAAACCAGACCAGAAGAAACAAAGGCATACACAGCGAAATGGTACTGAAGAAAGAAGAAAGGAGGAAGAAGAAATATAAAATGAACAAAATACTGAAGAAAGAAGGAAGAAGAAATATAAAATGACCAAGAATACTGAAGAAAGAAGAAAGAAGAATGACCAAAAATACTGAAGAAAGAAGAAGGAAGAATGACCAAGAATACTGAAGAAAGAAGAAGGAAGTGAGACGACCCATATAAAATAAAAACCCCATAGGGAGAGAACCCAAAAACCCCAAAAATAAATGAATGTCCAAAGAGAAAGTATAACACCCCAAAAAACCATATCACAATGTAAAACTGACAAAAACCAAAAGTGTTAATAGTATTAAATAACAGTGCATCCAAAAAGTTATTGTTTAGTTTGTATGAACAAATCTTCACAGTCCCCCCATGGTTGAATATTTCATGTTATAAAGCTAGAAAAGGACTAGTAATAATATTAATAAATCACCATGGACAAGTGTAAGTTATCGAATTATAACTGATAAACTTTAAAAAGGTGCATGAGTTGCAGTACAAAGTAATAAACTTTAAGTGTTTTGTGAACAGTATCTATTTTGATATGAAATAGTAATATTACTAATGAAAGGCTACTGAAGCTATATGAACATTCCATAGAATGAAATAAGAAACAGATAGCCAGTGTTATACTTAGAGAGGGGGAATAAATCTTTTAAAATTGGGAAATACAGAGCAGACTGTTAATAATTAGTTTTAAGAAGTGTTAACCATTATATGGAACCAAGATGTTATGTTCCTGTTCCATATAATAATTAGACAAATAAGAGTTATTAGTAAGAGATATTATTGTTATAAGCTGTTATTTTGTTGTCAATTTAAATTTGGAATACCCTATCTAAAAGTAGATATCATTCCCAATGTTATAAAATATTTTTAATTATGTTACTAGGTAATCAATACACATCAAAGGTATTATTCAAGGTACCAGTTTTGATAGAGATAGGTGTTATATTTTAATTGTACAATCAATAATCACTGTTATACCAGTCAAAGAACTAATTGTTAATAAAGTATATAAGTATAAGAAGTCAGAGAAGGATATAAAATAACTACATTGGTAAAAATTTTGAAAATAGCAACACATCAAATCTAGGGCATATAATGAATTTAAACTGCAGAATAATTAATAAATCTAGTCTTATAAGCCAGTTAAACTGACAATATTTATGCAAGATAAACCCAACATATAGTATACCATGTAAATAAGGCTTTCTAAAGATATGGTCATTATATAAGTAAAATTATTTATTTATCTAATAAAATTACCATTAAAAATGGAATAGACTAACTGACATTATCATAGGAGGAGTCATATACAAATGAATTGTATTTAAAAACCATCATTAATAAACTAAATTGCAATAAATTAAGTAAGAATAGACAATTATATCAATTTCAGATTTAACAGAATAATAATTATATTAGGGAAAATGGCTATTATTTGCTTAGACAACAGGAAGTATACTTTTAGGCCTACCTTCCAAAAATATAATTTTCTAATGAAACTTTGTAACACTAAATTAATTACTAGCAAAATAAGCAGAATAGAATAATGAAACCGAATATGTATTTAATATTTCGTACAGTTAACTAATAACGAAATTATTTTCTGAGCATAATGTATCAAAATAAAATGTATCGGAAGCTAAGATAATTTGAAACAATGTATAAGATATATTAAATAGGCTAAGATTTTCAGGAGACGAAGGAAATCAGAACAGTTCATTATTATACGTTGACGAGTGCACTTAATGTGAATTTTTGCTAGAAATAACCTTTAATGGCGATTATGTTATAAACCGAGTTCAGTGAAAATTTGTATAAAATTATTTTGAACTATTTTATTTATTGTGAAGTGGTGAAGTTAACCTATGAACAGTGTAACACCAATAAACTGAACCACATATAACTAATTAAATGAAATAACACTAATATCGCACCATATACAAACTGAAAATTCGAGGTTAAACCGACACACATAGACACAATGAGATATATCCAATAACAACATTTTACACCAAGTGAACTATTCCATCATACACCAGTGACATTTAAAAATATCCAAGACGATCATATACAATTGCTGAGACCATTTACACGAAGAAAGGACATCTTTATTTCAACAAATACTTCGTCAATGTTAGAGGCTTCATCGCGCATGCGTCAGTCGGCCATTTTGATCCATTCTCACTGCTGTGAAAAAACGACATTTGGCTGAAATTGGTTTGAATAAAAATCATATATAAACTTTTATTATTTCTAATTATCATTGTATTGTTTAATATTAAGGCATTTTATAATTGTAAGTGTTATACTTTCCTGCCCATAACCTTCTCTGGCTATATCTTAAATAACCGTTTAAAGAACCATATTTTATAATACTAATATAACCTGTTTATATCGACCGGCCCTGAGTGAGTCGATACTACATTGTAACATCGATTTTAATCGAACAAATTCATTATTTTTATTAATAAACGTTCTGTTTTGGTAATTTGGAGTTGATTTTTATTATAAAAAGGCTTAACAGGTAAATTAATCAAGAAACCCAACTAACCGAAAGGCGGTATATACGAAACGACAACGTTTCGAGAAAAAGAAGAAGAGAGCCGTTTTTTCGCCTAAACTTGGAGTTAACCAGATGGTCTTTTAAACAAATTTACTGAAAGTGACACTATTACCAAAATAAAAACGATACCATCACATTTCTAATTACAATCAATAAAATCGATTTGTTCCTAAATTTTAAGAACCAAATTACTCAGAAAACATTTTTTCAGAAAATTTTGTAATTTGAAATAATTTAAAAAAATTTTTTATTTCAAATTGTGATAACAACATTCAAACAGATTTTAAATTATTTTGTTTTATTACAAAATTGGCGTCCAACTAAAGGGCTGTAATTAGGGGTTGAAAGGCTGTAATTACTTGCCGAATTTCTAATTCAGTTTGGCAGCGGATATCCAGCCAGGGAACCAGGAAAGATGCAGCGTCGTGCCACATCAAAGAAGAGAGCGGCGGAGGCCGAAAAAGAACTCAATATGGAAGATAAGGAGGCGACCCCAGTGGAGGACGTGGAAAAGATATTAAAACGGGTGGAACATAAACAGCCAGCACCACCAGAGGAACAACCCGAAGTACCCACTCAAACAGGGGACGTCCATGTCCAAGACAAAGAAGTGGAAAAGTCTAAGACTACAGAAGAAAGTAAAATGGACAAATTAATGGAAATATTCATGAGAATGGAAGAAAACTTACATAAAACAATGGATGACACCAACCGGTCAACCAAGGAAGAATTAAGCAAGGAAATGGATTCCACCAAGGAAGAAAATAATAAAAAGTTAGAAGATTTGAAGAAGGATAACCAGTCCACTAAGGAAAATTTGAGTGATATAAATAAGAGCATAGAGGCAACAAAAGAAGAATTGAAAAAGAACAACTTACTACCTTATCTTTGAACCAACGTTTGATCTAGAACAAGAAGAATTTAGAATAAAATATATGCAAAAATTCAAAAACGAAGTAAGAACAACTTACTACCTATTATTTAGGAAACAATTTATGAAGGAAATAAGGAAGAAAAAGAATTTATTTAATGCCAAAATTCAAAAAACAAGTAAGAACAACTTACTACCTTATATTTGAACCAACTTTTAGAAATGATGAAAAAGAAAACGAATTTATTTAATGCTAAAATTCAAAAAACAAGTAAGAACAACTTACTACCTTATATTGAACCAACTTTTAAAAATGAACAAAAAGAAAAAGAATTTATTGAAATGCAAAAATTCAAAAAACAACAAGTAAGAACTACCTACTACCTTATATTTGAACAACTTTTGGAATTAATAAAGAAGAAAAAGAATTTGGATAATACATTACAAACAATTATATATGGGACCAATTCTAAAAAAATTTTCGAGAATAAAGAAATGGCAGTACAAACCACTGATACTATTAAAATGAATAAACTTATTGTGAAGTAAAATTAATGAGAATTTTATGTAAAATAAACAGAGATAATAACCACATGGAATTAATAATTAAAGAGTGCATTTGGATAAAAAGCAAGAGCAGAATACAATTTGAAAAAGAAAGAAAAAACTATATATAAATAAATCCATAAGAAAAATATGATCATATAATAAATGTCAATTATAAGAAAGACAATTAAAGAGTAATTGCAAGAGCATAATACTAGTGGAACGATTCATAAGAATTAAGAAAAGAACAAAAATATAGTACAAAATATATGCTACCAATGACCAGAAAGAGATTGTAATAACAGTCAAAATATGACAGAGAATTAAAAATAAATAAAGCTTTACACTGAATAACAAGTGATAATTATATTATACCAGCTTCCAAACATAAGGAATGAAATGCCAACAGAGCTAACCATTGAGAAAAGTAACTGAGATAGAAATTAACTAAGATAGAAATATTAACAGATCTGAGCAAATACGAAGTGAAGTATCCAAAGATATTTAATTTTTTTTTTATAGTCATAAGGTGGACTATTCTTATATAATTTTTATTAATAACTGTCTGTAGATAAGTCCAGCAGTATTATTATGTATTGATCAGAGATGATTTACCTCTGTAATCAATAAATGACGTAGTATGGCCAGCAGAGAGTGAAGCCTACAGAGCCCCTCTGGACACTGCCCCAGCTAACGTGTTAGGGAATGTTAGGGAATAAATATCCCAAGGATAAAGAACCAAGTTAAGAAGAAAATGGAAAAATAAAAAATACGAACATCAGATGACTATTACTATCAAGAAGAATCCAGTTAATAATGAAATATAGATAAGCTCAAAAATATAGAAGGAAAAATTTTAAAAATGTGAAGGAAGTAAAGAAATATAATTTATAATGAAATATCATAAGCAATTACTTCAGACAAACTAAGTATGATCTGAACTAATCACTTCTGGAAGAGAGCAATCTGTAGCATGACAGATAATCCACATAAATAAATTACTCAATGATCATTGATAAAGCTCTAGTATATGGAATATCCAGATGAGAATCAATTAAAAGGCACTATTAATTAATATACTCACAAGAAAAGTTAAAATAAAGAAAAAATCTGCAAATAATATTTATACTACAAATTTAAAAACCCAGAAAACTAAAAATGTGAATAACAAAATTACCCAGGTAAGATAGAAGCAGGCAATTAAGATACCCCGACAAAGAAACCAGACCAGAAGAAACAAAGGCATACACAGCGAAATGGTACTGAAGAAAGAAGAAAGGAGGAAGAAGAAATATAAAATGAACAAAATACTGAAGAAAGAAGGAAGAAGAAATATAAAATGACCAAGAATACTGAAGAAAGAAGAAAGAAGAATGACCAAAAATACTGAAGAAAGAAGAAGGAAGAATGACCAAGAATACTGAAGAAAGAAGAAGGAAGTGAGACGACCCATATAAAATAAAAACCCCATAGGGAGAGAACCCAAAAACCCCAAAAATAAATGAATGTCCAAAGAGAAAGTATAACACCCCAAAAAACCATATCACAATGTAAAACTGACAAAAACCAAAAGTGTTAATAGTATTAAATAACAGTGCATCCAAAAAGTTATTGTTTAGTTTGTATGAACAAATCTTCACAGTCCCCCCATGGTTGAATATTTCATGTTATAAAGCTAGAAAAGGACTAGTAATAATATTAATAAATCACCATGGACAAGTGTAAGTTATCGAATTATAACTGATAAACTTTAAAAAGGTGCATGAGTTGCAGTACAAAGTAATAAACTTTAAGTGTTTTGTGAACAGTATCTATTTTGATATGAAATAGTAATATTACTAATGAAAGGCTACTGAAGCTATATGAACATTCCATAGAATGAAATAAGAAACAGATAGCCAGTGTTATACTTAGAGAGGGGGAATAAATCTTTTAAAATTGGGAAATACAGAGCAGACTGTTAATAATTAGTTTTAAGAAGTGTTAACCATTATATGGAACCAAGATGTTATGTTCCTGTTCCATATAATAATTAGACAAATAAGAGTTATTAGTAAGAGATATTATTGTTATAAGCTGTTATTTTGTTGTCAATTTAAATTTGGAATACCCTATCTAAAAGTAGATATCATTCCCAATGTTATAAAATATTTTTAATTATGTTACTAGGTAATCAATACACATCAAAGGTATTATTCAAGGTACCAGTTTTGATAGAGATAGGTGTTATATTTTAATTGTACAATCAATAATCACTGTTATACCAGTCAAAGAACTAATTGTTAATAAAGTATATAAGTATAAGAAGTCAGAGAAGGATATAAAATAACTACATTGGTAAAAATTTTGAAAATAGCAACACATCAAATCTAGGGCATATAATGAATTTAAACTGCAGAATAATTAATAAATCTAGTCTTATAAGCCAGTTAAACTGACAATATTTATGCAAGATAAACCCAACATATAGTATACCATGTAAATAAGGCTTTCTAAAGATATGGTCATTATATAAGTAAAATTATTTATTTATCTAATAAAATTACCATTAAAAATGGAATAGACTAACTGACATTATCATAGGAGGAGTCATATACAAATGAATTGTATTTAAAAACCATCATTAATAAACTAAATTGCAATAAATTAAGTAAGAATAGACAATTATATCAATTTCAGATTTAACAGAATAATAATTATATTAGGGAAAATGGCTATTATTTGCTTAGACAACAGGAAGTATACTTTTAGGCCTACCTTCCAAAAATATAATTTTCTAATGAAACTTTGTAACACTAAATTAATTGCTAGCAAAATAAGCAGAATAGAATAATGAAACCGAATATGTATTTAATATTTCGTACAGTTAACTAATAACGAAATTATTTTCTGAGCATAATGTATCAAAATAAAATGTATCGGAAGCTAAGATAATTTGAAACAATGTATAAGATATATTAAATAGGCTAAGATTTTCAGGAGACGAAGGAAATCAGAACAGTTCATTATTATACGTTGACGAGTGCACTTAATGTGAATTTTTGCTAGAAATAACCTTTAATGGCGATTATGTTATAAACCGAGTTCAGTGAAAATTTGTATAAAATTATTTTGAACTATTTTATTTATTGTGAAGTGGTGAAGTTAACCTATGAACAGTGTAACACCAATAAACTGAACCACATATAACTAATTAAATGAAATAACACTAATATCGCACCATATACAAACTGAAAATTCGAGGTTAAACCGACACACATAGACACAATGAGATATATCCAATAACAACATTTTACACCAAGTGAACTATTCCATCATACACCAGTGACATTTAAAAATATCCAAGACGATCATATACAATTGCTGAGACCATTTACACGAAGAAAGGACATCTTTATTTCAACAAATACTTCGTCAATGTTAGAGGCTTCATCGCGCATGCGTCAGTCGGCCATTTTGATCCATTCTCACTGCTGTGAAAAAACGACATTTGGCTGAAATTGGTTTGAATAAAAATCATATATAAACTTTTATTATTTCTAATTATCATTGTATTGTTTAATATTAAGGCATTTTATAATTGTAAGTGTTATACTTTCCTGCCCATAACCTTCTCTGGCTATATCTTAAATAACCGTTTAAAGAACCATATTTTATAATACTAATATAACCTGTTTATATCGACCGGCCCTGAGTGAGTCGATACTACATTGTAACATCGATTTTAATCGAACAAATTCATTATTTTTATTAATAAACGTTCTGTTTTGGTAATTTGGAGTTGATTTTTATTATAAAAAGGCTTAACAGGTAAATTAATCAAGAAACCCAACTAACCGAAAGGCGGTATATACGAAACGACAACGTTTCGAGAAAAAGAAGAAGAGAGCCGTTTTTTCGCCTAAACTTGGAGTTAACCAGATGGTCTTTTAAACAAATTTACTGAAAGTGACACTATTACCAAAATAAAAACGATACCATCACATTTCTAATTACAATCAATAAAATCGATTTGTTCCTAAATTTTAAGAACCAAATTACTCAGAAAACATTTTTTCAGAAAATTTTGTATTTTGAAATAATTTTAAAAAATTTTTTATTTCAAATTGTGATAACAACATTCAAACAGATTTTAAATTATTTTGTTTTATTACAAAATTGGCGTCCAACTAAAGGGCTGTAATTAGGGGTTGAAAGGCTGTAATTACTTGCCGAATTTCTAATTCAGTTTGGCAGCGGATATCCAGCCAGGGAACCAGGAAAGATGCAGCGTCGTGCCACATCAAAGAAGAGAGCGGCGGAGGCCGAAAAAGAACTCAATATGGAAGATAAGGAGGCGACCCCAGTGGAGGACGTGGAAAAGATATTAAAACGGGTGGAACATAAACAGCCAGCACCACCAGAGGAACAACCCGAAGTACCCACTCAAACAGGGGACGTCCATGTCCAAGACAAAGAAGTGGAAAAGTCTAAGACTACAGAAGAAAGTAAAATGGACAAATTAATGGAAATATTCATGAGAATGGAAGAAAACTTACATAAAACAATGGATGACACCAACCGGTCAACCAAGGAAGAATTAAGCAAGGAAATGGATTCCACCAAGGAAGAAAATAATAAAAAGTTAGAAGATTTGAAGAAGGATAACCAGTCCACTAAGGAAAATTTGAGTGATATAAATAAGAGCATAGAGGCAACAAAAGAAGAATTGAAAAAGAACAACTTACTACCTTATCTTTGAACCAACGTTTGATCTAGAACAAGAAGAATTTAGAATAAAATATATGCAAAAATTCAAAAACGAAGTAAGAACAACTTACTACCTATTATTTAGGAAACAATTTATGAAGGAAATAAGGAAGAAAAAGAATTTATTTAATGCCAAAATTCAAAAAACAAGTAAGAACAACTTACTACCTTATATTTGAACCAACTTTTAGAAATGATGAAAAAGAAAACGAATTTATTTAATGCTAAAATTCAAAAAACAAGTAAGAACAACTTACTACCTTATATTGAACCAACTTTTAAAAATGAACAAAAAGAAAAAGAATTTATTGAAATGCAAAAATTCAAAAAACAACAAGTAAGAACTACCTACTACCTTATATTTGAACAACTTTTGGAATTAATAAAGAAGAAAAAGAATTTGGATAATACATTACAAACAATTATATATGGGACCAATTCTGAAAAAATTTTCGAGAATAAAGAAATGGCAGTACAAACCACTGATACTATTAAAATGAATAAACTTATTGTGAAGTAAAATTAATGAGAATTTTATGTAAAATAAACAGAGATAATAACCACATGGAATTAATAATTAAAGAGTGCATTTGGATAAAAAGCAAGAGCAGAATACAATTTGAAAAAGAAAGAAAAAACTATATATAAATAAATCCATAAGAAAAATATGATCATATAATAAATGTCAATTATAAGAAAGACAATTAAAGAGTAATTGCAAGAGCATAATACTAGTGGAACGATTCATAAGAATTAAGAAAAGAACAAAAATATAGTACAAAATATATGCTACCAATGACCAGAAAGAGATTGTAATAACAGTCAAAATATGACAGAGAATTAAAAATAAATAAAGCTTTACACTGAATAACAAGTGATAATTATATTATACCAGCTTCCAAACATAAGGAATGAAATGCCAACAGAGCTAACCATTGAGAAAAGTAACTGAGATAGAAATTAACTAAGATAGAAATATTAACAGATCTGAGCAAATACGAAGTGAAGTATCCAAAGATATTTAATTTTTTTTTTATAGTCATAAGGTGGACTATTCTTATATAATTTTTATTAATAACTGTCTGTAGATAAGTCCAGCAGTATTATTATGTATTGATCAGAGATGATTTACCTCTGTAATCAATAAATGACGTAGTATGGCCAGCAGAGAGTGAAGCCTACAGAGCCCCTCTGGACACTGCCCCAGCTAACGTGTTAGGGAATGTTAGGGAATAAATATCCCAAGGATAAAGAACCAAGTTAAGAAGAAAATGGAAAAATAAAAAATACGAACATCAGATGACTATTACTATCAAGAAGAATCCAGTTAATAATGAAATATAGATAAGCTCAAAAATATAGAAGGAAAAATTTTAAAAATGTGAAGGAAGTAAAGAAATATAATTTATAATGAAATATCATAAGCAATTACTTCAGACAAACTAAGTATGATCTGAACTAATCACTTCTGGAAGAGAGCAATCTGTAGCATGACAGATAATCCACATAAATAAATTACTCAATGATCATTGATAAAGCTCTAGTATATGGAATATCCAGATGAGAATCAATTAAAAGGCACTATTAATTAATATACTCACAAGAAAAGTTAAAATAAAGAAAAAATCTGCAAATAATATTTATACTACAAATTTAAAAACCCAGAAAACTAAAAATGTGAATAACAAAATTACCCAGGTAAGATAGAAGCAGGCAATTAAGATACCCCGACAAAGAAACCAGACCAGAAGAAACAAAGGCATACACAGCGAAATGGTACTGAAGAAAGAAGAAAGGAGGAAGAAGAAATATAAAATGAACAAAATACTGAAGAAAGAAGGAAGAAGAAATATAAAATGACCAAGAATACTGAAGAAAGAAGAAAGAAGAATGACCAAAAATACTGAAGAAAGAAGAAGGAAGAATGACCAAGAATACTGAAGAAAGAAGAAGGAAGTGAGACGACCCATATAAAATAAAAACCCCATAGGGAGAGAACCCAAAAACCCCAAAAATAAATGAATGTCCAAAGAGAAAGTATAACACCCCAAAAAACCATATCACAATGTAAAACTGACAAAAACCAAAAGTGTTAATAGTATTAAATAACAGTGCATCCAAAAAGTTATTGTTTAGTTTGTATGAACAAATCTTCACAGTCCCCCCATGGTTGAATATTTCATGTTATAAAGCTAGAAAAGGACTAGTAATAATATTAATAAATCACCATGGACAAGTGTAAGTTATCGAATTATAACTGATAAACTTTAAAAAGGTGCATGAGTTGCAGTACAAAGTAATAAACTTTAAGTGTTTTGTGAACAGTATCTATTTTGATATGAAATAGTAATATTACTAATGAAAGGCTACTGAAGCTATATGAACATTCCATAGAATGAAATAAGAAACAGATAGCCAGTGTTATACTTAGAGAGGGGGAATAAATCTTTTAAAATTGGGAAATACAGAGCAGACTGTTAATAATTAGTTTTAAGAAGTGTTAACCATTATATGGAACCAAGATGTTATGTTCCTGTTCCATATAATAATTAGACAAATAAGAGTTATTAGTAAGAGATATTATTGTTATAAGCTGTTATTTTGTTGTCAATTTAAATTTGGAATACCCTATCTAAAAGTAGATATCATTCCCAATGTTATAAAATATTTTTAATTATGTTACTAGGTAATCAATACACATCAAAGGTATTATTCAAGGTACCAGTTTTGATAGAGATAGGTGTTATATTTTAATTGTACAATCAATAATCACTGTTATACCAGTCAAAGAACTAATTGTTAATAAAGTATATAAGTATAAGAAGTCAGAGAAGGATATAAAATAACTACATTGGTAAAAATTTTGAAAATAGCAACACATCAAATCTAGGGCATATAATGAATTTAAACTGCAGAATAATTAATAAATCTAGTCTTATAAGCCAGTTAAACTGACAATATTTATGCAAGATAAACCCAACATATAGTATACCATGTAAATAAGGCTTTCTAAAGATATGGTCATTATATAAGTAAAATTATTTATTTATCTAATAAAATTACCATTAAAAATGGAATAGACTAACTGACATTATCATAGGAGGAGTCATATACAAATGAATTGTATTTAAAAACCATCATTAATAAACTAAATTGCAATAAATTAAGTAAGAATAGACAATTATATCAATTTCAGATTTAACAGAATAATAATTATATTAGGGAAAATGGCTATTATTTGCTTAGACAACAGGAAGTATACTTTTAGGCCTACCTTCCAAAAATATAATTTTCTAATGAAACTTTGTAACACTAAATTAATTGCTAGCAAAATAAGCAGAATAGAATAATGAAACCGAATATGTATTTAATATTTCGTACAGTTAACTAATAACGAAATTATTTTCTGAGCATAATGTATCAAAATAAAATGTATCGGAAGCTAAGATAATTTGAAACAATGTATAAGATATATTAAATAGGCTAAGATTTTCAGGAGACGAAGGAAATCAGAACAGTTCATTATTATACGTTGACGAGTGCACTTAATGTGAATTTTTGCTAGAAATAACCTTTAATGGCGATTATGTTATAAACCGAGTTCAGTGAAAATTTGTATAAAATTATTTTGAACTATTTTATTTATTGTGAAGTGGTGAAGTTAACCTATGAACAGTGTAACACCAATAAACTGAACCACATATAACTAATTAAATGAAATAACACTAATATCGCACCATATACAAACTGAAAATTCGAGGTTAAACCGACACACATAGACACAATGAGATATATCCAATAACAACATTTTACACCAAGTGAACTATTCCATCATACACCAGTGACATTTAAAAATATCCAAGACGATCATATACAATTGCTGAGACCATTTACACGAAGAAAGGACATCTTTATTTCAACAAATACTTCGTCAATGTTAGAGGCTTCATCGCGCATGCGTCAGTCGGCCATTTTGATCCATTCTCACTGCTGTGAAAAAACGACATTTGGCTGAAATTGGTTTGAATAAAAATCATATATAAACTTTTATTATTTCTAATTATCATTGTATTGTTTAATATTAAGGCATTTTATAATTGTAAGTGTTATACTTTCCTGCCCATAACCTTCTCTGGCTATATCTTAAATAACCGTTTAAAGAACCATATTTTATAATACTAATGTAACCTGTTTATATCGACCGGCCCTGAGTGAGTCGATACTACATTGTAACATCGATTTTAATCGAACAAATTCATTATTTTTATTAATAAAAGTTCTGTTTTGGTAATTTGGAGTTGATTTTTATTATATAAAGGCTTAACAGGTAAATTAATCAAGAAACCCAACTAACCGAAAGGCGGTATATACGAAACGACAACGTTTCAAGAAAAAGAAGAAGAGAGCCGTTATTTCGCCTAAACTTGGAGTTAAACAGATGGTCTTTTAAACAAATTTACTGAAAGTGACACTATTACCAAAATAAAAACGATACCATCACATTTCTAATTACAATCAATAAAATCGATTTGTTCCTAAATTTTAAGAACCAAATTACTCAGAAAACATTTTTTCAGAAAATTTTGTATTTTGAAATAATTTTTAAAATTTTTTTATTTCAAATTGTGATAACAACATTCAAACAGATTTTAAATTATTTTGTTTTATTACAAAATTGGCGTCCAACTAAAGGGCTGTAATTAGGGGTTGAAAGGCTGTAATTACTTGCCCAATTTCTAATTCAGTTTGGCAGCGGATATCCAGCCAGGGAACCAGGAAAGATGCAGTGTCGTGCCACATCAAAGAAGAGAGCGGCGGAGGCCGAAAAAGAACTCAATATGGAAGATAAGGAGGCGACCCCAGTGGAGGACGTGGAAAAGATATTAAAACGGGTGGAACATAAACAGCCAGTACCACCAGAGGAACAACCCGAAGTACCCACTCAAACAGGGGACGTCCATGTCCAAGACAAAGAAGTGGAAAAGTCTAAGACTACAGAAGAAAGTAAAATGGACAAATTAATGGAAATGTTCATGAGAATGGAAGAAAACTTACATAAAAAAATGGATGACACCAACCGGTCAACCAAGGAAGAATTAAGCAAGAAAATGGATTCCACCAAGGAAGAAAATAATAAAAAGTTAGAAGATTTGAAGAAGGATAACCAGTCCACTAAGGAAAATTTGAGTGATATAAATAAGAGCATAGAGGCAACAAAAGAAGAATTGAAAAAGAACAACTTACTACCTTATCTTTGAACCAACTTTTGATCTAGAACAAGAAGAATTTAGAATAAAATATATGCAAAAATTCAAAAACGAAGTAAGAACAACTTACTACCTATTATTTAGGAAACAATTTATGAAGGAAATAAGGAAGAAAAAGAATTTATTTAATGCCAAAATTCAAAAAACAAGTAAGAACAACTTACTACCTTATATTTGAACCAACTTTTAGAAATGATGAAAAAGAAAAAGAATTTATTTAATGCTAAAATTCAAAAAACAAGTAAGAACAACTTACTACCTTATATTGAACCAACTTTTAAAAATGAACAAAAAGAAAAAGAATTTATTGAAATGCAAAAATTCAAAAAAAAAACAAGTAAGAACTACCTACTACCTTATATTTGAACCACTTTTGGAATTAATAAAGAAGAAAAAGAATTTGGATAATACATTACAAACAATTATATATGGGACCAATTCTGAAAAAATTTTCGAGAATAAAGAAATGGCAGTACAAACCACTGATACTATTAAAATGAATAAACTTATTGTGAAGTAAAATTAATGAGAATTTTATGTAAAATAAACAGAGATAATAACCACATGGAATTAATAATTAAAGAGTGCATTTGGATAAAAAGCAAGAGCAGAATAAAATTTGAAAAAGAAAGAAAAAACTATATATAAATAAATCCATAAGAAAAATATGATCATATAATAAATGTCAATTATAAGAAAGACAATTAAAGAGTAATTGCAAGAGCATAATACTAGTGGAACGATTCATAAGAATTAAGAAAAGAACAAAAATATAGTACAAAATATATGCTACCAATGACCAGAAAGAGATTGTAATAACAGTCAAAATATGACAGAGAATTAAAAATAAATAAAGCTTTACACTGAATAACAAGTGATAATTATATTATACCAGCTTCCAACCATAAGGAATAAAATGCCAACAGAGCTAACCATTGAGAAAAGTAACTGAGATAGAAATTAACTAAGATAGAAATATTAACAGATCTGAGCAAATACGAAGTGAAGTATCCAAAGATATTTAATTTTTTTTTTATAGTCATAAGGTGGACTATTCTTATATAATTTTTATTAATAACTGTCTGTAGATAAGTCCAGCAGTATTATTATGTATTGATCAGAGATGATTTACCTCTGTAATCAATAAATGACGTAGTATGGCCAGCAGAGAGTGAAGCCTACAGAGCCCCTCTGGACACTGCCCCAGCTAACGTGTTAGGGAATGTTAGGGAATAAATATCCCAAGGATAAAGAACCAAGTTAAGAAGAAAATGGAAAAATAAAAAATACGAACATCAGATGACTATTACTATCAAGAAGAATCCAGTTAATAATGAAATATAGATAAGCTCAAAAATATAGAAGGGAAAATTTTAAAAATGTGAAGGAAGTAAAGAAATATAATTTATAATGAAATATCATAAGCAATTACTTCAGACAAACTAAGTATGATCTGAACTAATCACTTCTGGAAGAGAGCAATCTGTAGCATGACAGATAATCCACATAAATAAATTACTCAATGATCATTGATAAAGCTCTAGTATATGGAATATCCAGATGAGAATCAATTAAAAGGCACTATTAATTAATATACTCACAAGAAAAGTTAAAATAAAGAAAAAATCTGCAAATAATATTTATACTACAAATTTAAAAACCCAGAAAACTAAAAATGTGAATAACAAAATTACCCAGGTAAGATAGAAGCAGGCAATTAAGATACCCCGACAAAGAAACCAGACCAGAAGAAACAAAGGCATACACAGCGAAATGGTACTGAAGAAAGAAGAAAGGAGGAAGAAGAAATATAAAATGAACAAAATACTGAAGAAAGAAGGAAGAAGAAATATAAAATGACCAAGAATACTGAAGAAAGAAGAAAGAAGAATGACCAAAAATACTGAAGAAAGAAGAAGGAAGAATGACCAAGAATACTGAAGAAAGAAGAAGGAAGTGAGACGACCCATATAAAATAAAAACCCCATAGGGAGAGAACCCAAAAACCCCAAAAATAAATGAATGTCCAAAGAGAAAGTATAACACCCCAAAAAACCATATCACAATGTAAAACTGACAAAAACCAAAAGTGTTAATAGTATTAAATAACAGTGCATCCAAAAAGTTATTGTTTAGTTTGTATGAACAAATCTTCACAGTCCCCCCATGGTTGAATATTTCATGTTATAAAGCTAGAAAAGGACTAGTAATAATATTAATAAATCACCATGGACAAGTGTAAGTTATCGAATTATAACTGATAAACTTTAAAAAGGTGCATGAGTTGCAGTACAAAGTAATAAACTTTAAGTGTTTTGTGAACAGTATCTATTTTGATATGAAATAGTAATATTACTAATGAAAGGCTACTGAAGCTATATGAACATTCCATAGAATGAAATAAGAAACAGATAGCCAGTGTTATACTTAGAGAGGGGGAATAAATCTTTTAAAATTGGGAAATACAGAGCAGACTATTAATAATTAGTTTTAAGAAGTGTTAACCATTATATGGAACCAAGATGTTATGTTCCTGTTCCATATAATAATTAGACAAATAAGAGTTATTAGTAAGAGATATTATTGTTATAAGCTGTTATTTTGTTGTCAATTTAAATTTGGAATACCCTATCTAAAAGTAGATATCATTCCCAATGTTATAAAATATTTTTAATTATGTTACTAGGTAATCAATACACATCAAAGGTATTATTCAAGGTACCAGTTTTGATAGAGATAGGTGTTATATTTTAATTGTACAATCAATAATCACTGTTATACCAGTCAAAGAACTAATTGTTAATAAAGTATATAAGTATAAGAAGTCAGAGAAGGATATAAAATAACTACATTGGTAAAAATTTTGAAAATAGCAACACATCAAATCTAGGGCATATAATGAATTTAAACTGCAGAATAATTAATAAATCTAGTCTTATAAGCCAGTTAAACTGACAATATTTATGCAAGATAAACCCAACATATAGTATACCATGTAAATAAGGCTTTCTAAAGATATGGTCATTATATAAGTAAAATTATTTATTTATCTAATAAAATTACCATTAAAAATGGAATAGACTAACTGACATTATCATAGGAGGAGTCATATACAAATGAATTGTATTTAAAAACCATCATTAATAAACTAAATTGCAATAAATTAAGTAAGAATAGACAATTATATCAATTTCAGATTTAACAGAATAATAATTATATTAGGGAAAATGGCTATTATTTGCTTAGACAACAGGAAGTATACTTTTAGGCCTACCTTCCAAAAATATAATTTTCTAATGAAACTTTGTAACACTAAATTAATTGCTAGCAAAATAAGCAGAATAGAATAATGAAACCGAATATGTATTTAATATTTCGTACAGTTAACTAATAACGAAATTATTTTCTGAGCATAATGTATCAAAATAAAATGTATCGGAAGCTAAGATAATTTGAAACAATGTATAAGATATATTAAATAGGCTAAGATTTTCAGGAGACGAAGGAAATCAGAACAGTTCATTATTATACGTTGACGAGTGCACTTAATGTGAATTTTTGCTAGAAATAACCTTTAATGGCGATTATGTTATAAACCGAGTTCAGTGAAAATTTGTATAAAATTATTTTGAACTATTTTATTTATTGTGAAGTGGTGAAGTTAACCTATGAACAGTGTAACACCAATAAACTGAACCACATATAACTAATTAAATGAAATAACACTAATATCGCACCATATACAAACTGAAAATTCGAGGTTAAACCGACACACATAGACACAATGAGATATATCCAATAACAACATTTTACACCAAGTGAACTATTCCATCATACACCAGTGACATTTAAAAATATCCAAGACGATCATATACAATTGCTGAGACCATTTACACGAAGAAAGGACATCTTTATTTCAACAAATACTTCGTCAATGTTAGAGGCTTCATCGCGCATGCGTCAGTCGGCCATTTTGATCCATTCTCACTGCTGTGAAAAAACGACATTTGGCTGAAATTGGTTTGAATAAAAATCATATATAAACTTTTATTATTTCTAATTATCATTGTATTGTTTAATATTAAGGCATTTTATAATTGTAAGTGTTATACTTTCCTGCCCATAACCTTCTCTGGCTATATCTTAAATAACCGTTTAAAGAACCATATTTTATAATACTAATGTAACCTGTTTATATCGACCGGCCCTGAGTGAGTCGATACTACATTGTAACATCGATTTTAATCGAACAAATTCATTATTTTTATTAATAAAAGTTCTGTTTTGGTAATTTGGAGTTGATTTTTATTATAAAAAGGCTTAACAGGTAAATTAATCAAGAAACCCAACTAACCGAAAGGCGGTATATACGAAACGACAACGTTTCAAGAAAAAGAAGAAGAGAGCCGTTATTTCGCCTAAACTTGGAGTTAAACAGATGGTCTTTTAAACAAATTTACTGAAAGTGACACTATTACCAAAATAAAAACGATACCATCACATTTCTAATTACAATCAATAAAATCGATTTGTTCCTAAATTTTAAGAACCAAATTACTCAGAAAACATTTTTTCAGAAAATTTTGTATTTTGAAATAATTTTTAAAATTTTTTTATTTCAAATTGTGATAACAACATTCAAACAGATTTTAAATTATTTTGTTTTATTACAAAATTGGCGTCCAACTAAAGGGCTGTAATTAGGGGTTGAAAGGCTGTAATTACTTGCCGAATTTCTAATTCAGTTTGGCAGCGGATATCCAGCCAGGGAACCAGGAAAGATGCAGCGTCGTGCCACATCAAAGAAGAGAGCGGCGGAGGCCGAAAAAGAACTCAATATGGAAGATAAGGAGGCGACCCCAGTGGAGGACGTGGAAAAGATATTAAAACGGGTGGAACATAAACAGCCAGCACCACCAGAGGAACAACCCGAAGTACCCACTCAAACAGGGGACGTCCATGTCCAAGACAAAGAAGTGGAAAAGTCTAAGACTACAGAAGAAAGTAAAATGGACAAATTAATGGAAATGTTCATGAGAATGGAAGAAAACTTACATAAAAAAATGGATGACACCAACCGGTCAACCAAGGAAGAATTAAGCAAGAAAATGGATTCCACCAAGGAAGAAAATAATAAAAAGTTAGAAGATTTGAAGAAGGATAACCAGTCCACTAAGGAAAATTTGAGTGATATAAATAAGAGCATAGAGGCAACAAAAGAAGAATTGAAAAAGAACAACTTACTACCTTATCTTTGAAAAAACTTTTGATCTAGAACAAGAAGAATTTAGAATAAAATATATGCAAAAATTCAAAAACGAAGTAAGAACAACTTACTACCTATTATTTAGGAAACAATTTATGAAGGAAATAAGGAAGAAAAAGAATTTATTTAATGCCAAAATTCAAAAAACAAGTAAGAACAAATTACTACCTTATATTTGAACCAACTTTTAGAAATGATGAAAAAGAAAAAGAATTTATTTAATGCTAAATTTCAAAAAACAAGTAAGAACAACTTACTACCTTATATTGAACCAACTTTTAAAAATGAACAAAAAGAAAAAGAATTGATTTAAATGCAAAAATTCAAAAAAAAACAAGTAAGAACTACCTACTACCTTATATTTGAACAACTTTTGGAATTAATAAAGAAGAAAAAGAATTTGGATAATACATTACAAACAATTATATATGGGACCAATTCTGAAAAAATTTTCGAGAATAAAGAAATGGCAGTACAAACCACTGATACTATTAAAATGAATAAACTTATTGTGAAGTAAAATTAATGAGAATTTTATGTAAAATAAACAGAGATAATAACCACAGGGAATTAATAATTAAAGAGTGCATTTGGATAAAAAGCAAGAGCAGAATAAAATTTGAAAAAGAAAGAAAAAACTATATATAAATAAATCCATAAGAAAAATATGATCATATAATAAATGTCAATTATAAGAAAGACAATTAAAGAGTAATTGCAAGAGCATAGTACTAGTGGAACGATTCATAAGAATTAAGAAAAGAACAAAAATATAGTACAAAATATATGCTACCAATGACCAGAAAGAGATTGTAATAACAGTCAAAATATGACAGAGAATTAAAAATAAATAAAGCTTTACACTGAATAACAAGTGATAATTATATTATACCAGCTTCCAACCATAAGGAATAAAATGCCAACAGAGCTAACCATTGAGAAAAGTAACTGAGATAGAAATTAACTAAGATAGAAATATTAACAGATCTGAGCAAATACGAAGTGAAGTATCCAAAGATATTTAATTTTTTTTTTATAGTCATAAGGTGGACTATTCTTATATAATTTTTATTAATAACTGTCTGTAGATAAGTCCAGCAGTATTATTATGTATTGATCAGAGATGATTTACCTCTGTAATCAATAAATGACGTAGTATGGCCAGCAGAGAGTGAAGCCTACAGAGCCCCTCTGGACACTGCCCCAGCTAACGTGTTAGGGAATGTTAGGGAATAAATATCCCAAGGATAAAGAACCAAGTTAAGAAGAAAATGGAAAAATAAAAAATACGAACATCAGATGACTATTACTATCAAGAAGAATCCAGTTAATAATGAAATATAGATAAGCTCAAAAATATAGAAGGGAAAATTTTAAAAATGTGAAGGAAGTAAAGAAATATAATTTATAATGAAATATCATAAGCAATTACTTCAGACAAACTAAGTATGATCTGAACTAATCACTTCTGGAAGAGAGCAATCTGTAGCATGACAGATAATCCACATAAATAAATTACTCAATGATCATTGATAAAGCTCTAGTATATGGAATATCCAGATGAGAATCAATTAAAAGGCACTATTAATTAATATACTCACAAGAAAAGTTAAAATAAAGAAAAAATCTGCAAATAATATTTATACTACAAATTTAAAAACCCAGAAAACTAAAAATGTGAATAACAAAATTACCCAGGTAAGATAGAAGCAGGCAATTAAGATACCCCGACAAAGAAACCAGACCAGAAGAAACAAAGGCATACACAGCGAAATGGTACTGAAGAAAGAAGAAAGGAGGAAGAAGAAATATAAAATGAACAAAATACTGAAGAAAGAAGGAAGAAGAAATATAAAATGACCAAGAATACTGAAGAAAGAAGAAAGAAGAATGACCAAAAATACTGAAGAAAGAAGAAGGAAGAATGACCAAGAATACTGAAGAAAGAAGAAGGAAGTGAGACGACCCATATAAAATAAAAACCCCATAGGGAGAGAACCCAAAAACCCCAAAAATAAATGAATGTCCAAAGAGAAAGTATAACACCCCAAAAAACCATATCACAATGTAAAACTGACAAAAACCAAAAGTGTTAATAGTATTAAATAACAGTGCATCCAAAAAGTTATTGTTTAGTTTGTATGAACAAATCTTCACAGTCCCCCCATGGTTGAATATTTCATGTTATAAAGCTAGAAAAGGACTAGTAATAATATTAATAAATCACCATGGACAAGTGTAAGTTATCGAATTATAACTGATAAACTTTAAAAAGGTGCATGAGTTGCAGTACAAAGTAATAAACTTTAAGTGTTTTGTGAACAGTATCTATTTTGATATGAAATAGTAATATTACTAATGAAAGGCTACTGAAGCTATATGAACATTCCATAGAATGAAATAAGAAACAGATAGCCAGTGTTATACTTAGAGAGGGGGAATAAATCTTTTAAAATTGGGAAATACAGAGCAGACTATTAATAATTAGTTTTAAGAAGTGTTAACCATTATATGGAACCAAGATGTTATGTTCCTGTTCCATATAATAATTAGACAAATAAGAGTTATTAGTAAGAGATATTATTGTTATAAGCTGTTATTTTGTTGTCAATTTAAATTTGGAATACCCTATCTAAAAGTAGATATCATTCCCAATGTTATAAAATATTTTTAATTATGTTACTAGGTAATCAATACACATCAAAGGTATTATTCAAGGTACCAGTTTTGATAGAGATAGGTGTTATATTTTAATTGTACAATCAATAATCACTGTTATACCAGTCAAAGAACTAATTGTTAATAAAGTATATAAGTATAAGAAGTCAGAGAAGGATATAAAATAACTACATTGGTAAAAATTTTGAAAATAGCAACACATCAAATCTAGGGCATATAATGAATTTAAACTGCAGAATAATTAATAAATCTAGTCTTATAAGCCAGTTAAACTGACAATATTTATGCAAGATAAACCCAACATATAGTATACCATGTAAATAAGGCTTTCTAAAGATATGGTCATTATATAAGTAAAATTATTTATTTATCTAATAAAATTACCATTAAAAATGGAATAGACTAACTGACATTATCATAGGAGGAGTCATATACAAATGAATTGTATTTAAAAACCATCATTAATAAACTAAATTGCAATAAATTAAGTAAGAATAGACAATTATATCAATTTCAGATTTAACAGAATAATAATTATATTAGGGAAAATGGCTATTATTTGCTTAGACAACAGGAAGTATACTTTTAGGCCTACCTTCCAAAAATATAATTTTCTAATGAAACTTTGTAACACTAAATTAATTGCTAGCAAAATAAGCAGAATAGAATAATGAAACCGAATATGTATTTAATATTTCGTACAGTTAACTAATAACGAAATTATTTTCTGAGCATAATGTATCAAAATAAAATGTATCGGAAGCTAAGATAATTTGAAACAATGTATAAGATATATTAAATAGGCTAAGATTTTCAGGAGACGAAGGAAATCAGAACAGTTCATTATTATACGTTGACGAGTGCACTTAATGTGAATTTTTGCTAGAAATAACCTTTAATGGCGATTATGTTATAAACCGAGTTCAGTGAAAATTTGTATAAAATTATTTTGAACTATTTTATTTATTGTGAAGTGGTGAAGTTAACCTATGAACAGTGTAACACCAATAAACTGAACCACATATAACTAATTAAATGAAATAACACTAATATCGCACCATATACAAACTGAAAATTCGAGGTTAAACCGACACACATAGACACAATGAGATATATCCAATAACAACATTTTACACCAAGTGAACTATTCCATCATACACCAGTGACATTTAAAAATATCCAAGACGATCATATACAATTGCTGAGACCATTTACACGAAGAAAGGACATCTTTATTTCAACAAATACTTCGTCAATGTTAGAGGCTTCATCGCGCATGCGTCAGTCGGCCATTTTGATCCATTCTCACTGCTGTGAAAAAACGACATTTGGCTGAAATTGGTTTGAATAAAAATCATATATAAACTTTTATTATTTCTAATTATCATTGTATTGTTTAATATTAAGGCATTTTATAATTGTAAGTGTTATACTTTCCTGCCCATAACCTTCTCTGGCTATATCTTAAATAACCGTTTAAAGAACCATATTTTATAATACTAATGTAACCTGTTTATATCGACCGGCCCTGAGTGAGTCGATACTACATTGTAACATCGATTTTAATCGAACAAATTCATTATTTTTATTAATAAAAGTTCTGTTTTGGTAATTTGGAGTTGATTTTTATTATAAAAAGGCTTAACAGGTAAATTAATCAAGAAACCCAACTAACCGAAAGGCGGTATATACGAAACGACAACGTTTCAAGAAAAAGAAGAAGAGAGCCGTTATTTCGCCTAAACTTGGAGTTAAACAGATGGTCTTTTAAACAAATTTACTGAAAGTGACACTATTACCAAAATAAAAACGATACCATCACATTTCTAATTACAATCAATAAAATCGATTTGTTCCTAAATTTTAAGAACCAAATTACTCAGAAAACATTTTTTCAGAAAATTTTGTATTTTGAAATAATTTTTAAAATTTTTTTATTTCAAATTGTGATAACAACATTCAAACAGATTTTAAATTATTTTGTTTTATTACAAAATTGGCGTCCAACTAAAGGGCTGTAATTAGGGGTTGAAAGGCTGTAATTACTTGCCGAATTTCTAATTCAGTTTGGCAGCGGATATCCAGCCAGGGAACCAGGAAAGATGCAGCGTCGTGCCACATCAAAGAAGAGAGCGGCGGAGGCCGAAAAAGAACTCAATATGGAAGATAAGGAGGCGACCCCAGTGGAGGACGTGGAAAAGATATTAAAACGGGTGGAACATAAACAGCCAGCACCACCAGAGGAACAACCCGAAGTACCCACTCAAACAGGGGACGTCCATGTCCAAGACAAAGAAGTGGAAAAGTCTAAGACTACAGAAGAAAGTAAAATGGACAAATTAATGGAAATGTTCATGAGAATGGAAGAAAACTTACATAAAAAAATGGATGACACCAACCGGTCAACCAAGGAAGAATTAAGCAAGAAAATGGATTCCACCAAGGAAGAAAATAATAAAAAGTTAGAAGATTTGAAGAAGGATAACCAGTCCACTAAGGAAAATTTGAGTGATATAAATAAGAGCATAGAGGCAACAAAAGAAGAATTGAAAAAGAACAACTTACTACCTTATCTTTGAAAAAACTTTTGATCTAGAACAAGAAGAATTTAGAATAAAATATATGCAAAAATTCAAAAACGAAGTAAGAACAACTTACTACCTATTATTTAGGAAACAATTTATGAAGGAAATAAGGAAGAAAAAGAATTTATTTAATGCCAAAATTCAAAAAACAAGTAAGAACAAATTACTACCTTATATTTGAACCAACTTTTAGAAATGATGAAAAAGAAAAAGAATTTATTTAATGCTAAATTTCAAAAAACAAGTAAGAACAACTTACTACCTTATATTGAACCAACTTTTAAAAATGAACAAAAAGAAAAAGAATTTATTTAAATGCAAAAATTCAAAAAAAAACAAGTAAGAACTACCTACTACCTTATATTTGAACAACTTTTGGAATTAATAAAGAAGAAAAAGAATTTGGATAATACATTACAAACAATTATATATGGGACCAATTCTGAAAAAATTTTCGAGAATAAAGAAATGGCAGTACAAACCACTGATACTATTAAAATGAATAAACTTATTGTGAAGTAAAATTAATGAGAATTTTATGTAAAATAAACAGAGATAATAACCACATGGAATTAATAATTAAAGAGTGCAT